>OZ010796.1:89836831-90326446 GCA_963932465.1 Maratus speciosus | reverse complement strand
CTTAGGTAAGGTTCAGGGATGTAAAAATTTTAAACATTAAGGTGGTCAGCATTTTAATCTTTGCCAATGATCCACAGCCATGCTGATTGGCATGGCATAATTTGCTGTGTTTAATGTTTCTCTGATCACAACAAAAATCAAATGTCAACATCCATAGAAGGCTGATTAAGACAAAATGGCAGTCTAGTATTCTTCAGGCTTATACTATCGCCAAACTTTAAAGGGAAAAAAAGTATATGAACATATAGATGCATAGCTAGATAAATATATATATACATCTCTTTCTGTTTTTAACCTCTTCCCATTCTAAAAGTCCAAAATATTGATCATTACAGGATCAAAAATGGATTAAAACATCCATTAGAAAAAAAAAAAAAAATTGGTATTCCCAGAAATCAATGGACCCATAATCTTTGACCTATTTTGGCTTGTGTTTTATTAATCAGGCTTTGATAATAAAAGAAAATTGTTTTTTAACACAGTTTTTAAATTTAATAATAGATTTAAAATGTCGATAATAAGAATGTTGTTTATTTCTTGTTTAACCCATTGGTGGCTATAAATCTGACTTTATGCCAGTTTTGCTATTTTACATAAATTTCTTGCAAAGGTTAGATCAGTTTTGCACACAAAAATTGCACATGTCTGTTCCTTATGAAATGCATCTTTTTTGATAAAGCTATTTTCTATAGACAGATTCCCCGCTTTAATTAATTAAAATTGTAGCTGACGTATTTAAAGAAGTTTTTCATCCTGTACTGATTATAATAAATAACAAAAGTTTTATTTGTTTCCAGCAAATATTCAGTTTAATTTGTAGAAACTGAACTGCATTCTTTAAAAATTAATAATTAATGTGTGATTTTATATTAAAAGTACAAAAAATGGCAATTTAGGTTGGAAACATAAAGTGTAAAATAGGATGTGAATTTTCATGAAACAGTTTTGGTTATTATTTTGATAACAAATAAGGATTCTTCTACAACCCCCCTTCCCCTCCCACCTTTTTTTAAGTAGGCATGCAACTATTTTGGCTACTATTTTTGTACAAAGGCTACTATTTTGGCTACTACTTTTTTCATTGTAGGCTACTAAAGATACTATTTTTGATGCCATTCGGCAGTGGCAGCCCTGTATTCAGAATTGAAGCATATACTTAATAAAAGGATTTTTTTGTGCCTATATACATGATTACCCAGTGATCTCTGGAAGCAGAGCTAATATCAAATTCAGCATAAGGATACTTCAAGACATCTATTTAAATGTGCTGAAGTCATTATTTTCTAATCACATTTTTTTTGCTTTTATATACTGACCTCTTTAGCTCTTAACTATATTAAGACAAAAGAGCAGAAACTTCACATGATGGGTTTCTGAATAAAAGTATATAGGACATGGGGAAAAAAAAAAAAAAAAAAAAAAAAAACATTATTCATCCCTTTGCCCGGGAGCCTAACGCATGTCTCAGAACTTATCAAGGTCTTTGAGATGAAACTTTGTAAGATAATGTATATCATAATATAAGTTGTGGATATAATTTTTATTTTATTTTCACCCCCCCCCCCCCCCCATCTTTCTCCCTGGGAGAAAAAATCGTGAGCCAGAATATGTTACAGCCTTATAAAAGAATTTTGCAAAATGAGTTACAGGACATAATTTCATGTATACATTTTTTTTTTCCATAATGCGATCAATTCTCTATTTAGGAAAAATTGTTCCTCAAAATTTATCAAAGCATTAAAAATCAAATTTGTCACAGTGGTAAATCTCAGGATATGGAAATTTCATTTTAACCCAATTCCCTGCTCAAACGTTCTAACAAAATTAGCCTCAGAATTTGTTAGAAAATTAAAGCAGAAACTTTGCAGGATGGTGAAACTAGAATTCTTTTTACAAAATTTTGCAATAGGTAACCCCACACTTGAAGAGATGAAAAGTCTCAAGAATGTTCAAATTTAATAAAAATGTTTCCACTAAAGGAGAAACTTTTAAAAATAAATAAAGGTTCACTCAGACAATATTAATGCATTAAGCACTGACTTTAGATTAATTGCTTTTTTTTTGTGAAATCTGCAGGCCTGTTTACCTCTGTCTAGTTTATTTACTTCAAATAGGGGATGCTTTTGTTCATGTACTGTATTTTAAAATGAATCAATTGGTGCACACTTATTGATGTTTATGAAGGAAGAGATTATCAATAATCTAAAAGTATATAAATTTATTGACATCAAATTTGCTAGTTTAGGATTTAGAGAATTAAAAAACGACCTGTGAAGTAACCCCTGACTGCCGAGCAAAAGGGCAAAGTTATATTGTTAATTCTTTAAAAAATTTTTAAAAAAGATGTTTTTTCCAGTATGATATAAAAAAGTTATTACATATAGGCATGTTTTTTCCAGTATGATATAAAAAAGTTATTACATATAGGCATGTTTTTTCCAGTATGATATAAAAAAGTTATTACATATAGGCATATAAGCCTTGAGAATTTTTTAAAACTCTATTATTATATCTGTAAAATTAATTTAAATAATGCTTTCATTGCAGCAAAACCTACAGCTTAGTGAACGGATATATCAGTTCATGGCACTGAGAAGGTTTAAGATATAGAAATTCAAACCAAAAAGACCTTTTCTTATTGAATGAAAATAAAGCAAAGTTCTGCTCATATTTGACATTGTGTTTTGATTAGTATTGAATTAGAATTTGAGTTAACATAAATTTAGCAGTCAGAAATTCAGCAACTCGGAAAGATATGGTGAACTGATTGACAAATTGTGGAAAAACCCTTATAATAAAGCTTCTTTTAGAAAGCAACTCACTGTATCACAGCTATCTTTCTGAATTTTTATGGTATTTGATTGGACTTTTTATATAAGTTGCTCTAAATGGTTGACTACCAAATTATGAAATGAAAATTTTGGAATGTTTCACACATGAACAGTTTAAAAATTATTTCATACAAATGCCCATATCTTATCAGATATTCAATATATTCATGTTTTAATTGTTTTATGCTGTTCCTTCTGTTCACTTTCAAGGTTTTGAAAAGTGGTGTGAAATTTGGTTGAAAATTTCTATGTTCTATAAGCAAAATACAATTGAATTTTTCCCAGAAATGTTAACAGTTTCACGAATATGCATGCTATGCTTACACAAACCCACACAAATTTTGAACAGGATTTACATAGTCATTTGCTACTGTTACAGATTATTTTGAACATTTTCTGTTACATGGGGGGATCACAAACATTGTTTTATTGTTAAATTTATTGTTGGCCCCCTAATTGTCCCTGTGACTAAATCTTTACTGAAAAATATGAAGTCAAACATGTTCTTCACATTCTTAAAGTTGAAGGACCGTCAAGAATTTCAGTAAGTATTTGAGAAACTGTGTACCATGAAAAGCATCTGGTCGCTGTCCCTTAATTTTTAGAGGGCAGTGTACAATGAAGTAAATGCAGTGAATCATGTCTAAAAGAATTTCTCTTGACAACCCCCCCCCCCCCCCTCTTCTCAAAATTAGTCAAACTAAGCTGTGAATTTTCTTTCTTTTTTTGTAATGAACTACAGCATATCAAAAAAAAAAAAAAAAAAAAAAAAAAAAAAATCTTGTCTTATTATATCTTTATTGCAAAAAACAAAAAACTTATTGAAGACAAATTTACAAAAAAGAAAAGAACTGAAATTAGTCTTTTCCATTTTGTCCCAGTAGCAAAAAATTCTCCAAGTGTCTGCAACAGATACTTCAGGGGCAGAAAATAATCTGCAGGTAAAATATTTGGCACAGATGTCATATATTGGCACGATTTTTTTCTGACACCAATTTGGCAAAAACCTCGTTACCATATCATCTATATCTGGGTTACTATATCAAACAAAATAACACTTTGGTGCCAGTTAAATACCCGGTGCATATACGACATTAGCATCAGAAAAAAATCGCGCCAATATGGGCGTGGGCATATATGACATCTGTGCCAAATATTTTAGAACTGAAGTTTTAATTAATCAAACAATCACTTACCTTTGTTATTATGCATTTTATTAATTTTACTAATAATAATCTTAAGTTTTTGTATTAAGTAATAAAGAGCTAAACATAATATAAAGCGAAATAAAGGTTCAATAGAAAAATAATCTGCAAATGAGAAAAGAAAATCTGCGACACCCATCTCCCATCTCGAACTTTCTGCTACCGGGCATTTTGTAGCAGATATTTTAAATCTAGTGATGCAAGGAGGTACAGTTGGCCAAAAAACAAAAAGCATTTTAATGTTCAAATTGTCAGGGGAAAAAAAATGAAATAGTCATTTGACTGAAAATTATGACTTCCAATTTATGTTTCATAAAAAAAAAATAAATAAGGCTAAGTGTTGTTTTCATACAGAAATTGTACAAAACTCTGAAATTTTTAATTTGATCACCTAATTTTATCATTGCATATTACCTTAGGACACCAAATGGCAAACCATTTGGCCAAATTGTTGAGGAATTATGAAGGTTTAAAATTTGGAACTCCTAATGTTAAATTCATTTGTAATTGTTCCAAAACAGCATTCAATGTGTGTAGTTTTTTAAACTATAACTAAAGAACTACTTAGCGGAACAAGCTGTGTGTTTCTAAAGGCTTAAAATATGTGAATTATAAAATTATAGTTTATTCTGGAAGTATGCTTTAAAAATTACACACATTGCAATCTGTTTTGTAACATCTAAAAGTAAATTTAACATTATAAGTTCCAATTTGTAAATTATCATAATTCTTAAACTACTTGACTTAATGACTTCCTGTTTGGTGTTCTAAAGTAAATTTTAAAGATTAAAGTAAATTTAAATAGTTAAGAAAAGATTAAAATGAAAGTAAATTTAAAAACTAAAGTAAAATTTAAAGATTAAAGTAAAATTAAAGCAAAACCAAATATGATGTCAAAATTAGATGTTTGTGTTGAAAATTTCAGAGCTTGGTACAATTTTAGATCAAAAGGCTACTTTAATTGTTTTCTGGAAAATTTTGGTAAGTAAAATGCATGATGCATGTTTTTTTCATTTTTTTTCTTTTGTCCGACTGCACCTTAAGGTGCCTGTCCCTGAAAACTGGAACCTCAAATTCGATCTATTGAGAAATAGTTCAAGTTACTGCCACCAGGGCAGGGTGGTGCCATTGGGGAGATTTACATCCAATCAGAATGAAAATAATTTGCTTGGCTGTCAATTTACAGTGATATATACGATGAAGGCGTGTTTTTTCAACACCTACTGCACACAGCAAAGTCTCATTAGGGTTTTTTTTCTCCCTTCTGCTTTCCTTGCCCGTATACAAAAGGACCGTTGGTAACCCCTACTAAAACCAGATGTTGACCAGATCTTTCTTTTTCAAGGCAGTTCTCAAATACAAATTGGCTTCTGTTTGAAACGTATCTCAAAAGCTATCACTGTCTCAATGATAAATTTTTGTAAGATATAGATAATCAGAATAAAAACATCACATTCAGATTAAATTTTGGAAAACTATTTTCTAAGAATATAGGTATCAGATTGGATGATTTATTTTTAATTTGACTCTGTAACCTCCCTCCTGGCCCATTGGCGTATCTAGACTTATCATTTTGGAGGGGGCTGAGATATAATAAAATTTTCTAAGAGGAAATCACAAGAAACGGAGAAAATTCTGCTTTAAACAGGTTTTTATCATAGCATGAAACGCATCTATTATATAATTAAACATGCTAAGATGAAATCGCGTAGGAGTGTGAAAATGTTCATTTTAGGCAGGTTTTCATCTTTAGAAGTATAATTCCATGGTTATACCACATTTTTTAAAACGCAATACTGAGAATTATCTATTAAAAAATATCTCAATAAAAAGTAAATAAAACTGAAGTAAACATCAAATTTAAAACTATTTAACAGCATTCTCACTCTATCCCTTCCCTACCTCCTTTAACTCTTTCTAAGATTCATTTTGAAGCATACATGCATGACATTTGTAATACTTGAATATTGAATAGCATTTTCCATTTTCTCATAAACGGGATACATTTGGAATAGCAGCTCTCTGGTGATAACTTTTCCTAGATTGTCACAACTTGAAAATCAGCTTTAACGGCCAAATTTGACAGTATTTTCTGAATTCTTTTTAATCACAAATTGTGGTTGATAGAAAGTTTTTTGTGTATTCCAGATTCAGAATAGTTCAATTAGATTTATGATCTATTTAAAATGTAAATAAAGCTTATTTCTAGTCAAAAAGTTACACAGCCATAGAAAAAACTTTTTTGTCAATATTTTGTAATCCTATGGAAATAAAATAGCACATCACAGCGCTGTAACGAGCTGAATAACAAGACTATAACGTAACATTCCTAGCATTTACATAAATAAATTTTTTAAACAAGAAAGAAAAAATCATGCGTCAAGCATAGATTATAAAACACTTTCCAAAACGATCAGAATAATGTAACAAAACTGCACCGTTTAAAAAATTAAAATATTACGTCTAATTCAACCATAGGGAAACGCATAACACATTTCAAAACCCATTGTAAGCTGTTCTCATCTACAATTGGAAAATTATCTGAATTTTTTCAGCAGCCCTGTATATGATATATAGATTAACTACATGCATGCCAAAAATTAGTTTACGAAATACATGTACTCCAGTTGAAAATTTCCCTTCAGCAATTTCCTCTAATAAGGACGTCCAGGTACATAAATACTTTTGTGCAGCCCTGTATATGTGATATAAAATTTATATATAATGAGTAACATGCAAAAAATTAATTAAATTTAAAAGCGCATACCAAGTTTTAAACCGTTACACTCCAGCAATTATTACGCAAAGGCAATACTGTAACAGATTTCTTTTGTGTTTCCCTGTAAATGAATAGAACTGCTATCAATGTCCTGTTCTAATGTAATCGTATTGAAATTCAGTGATTTATATCAGTTTCAATGAATTTGAAATAGCATAATGTCATTAAAATACTCTGCAAACGATTTTTCCCCATATACCGTAATGTGATGGAATACTTTTGAGTGCCCCTGTAAATGAACTGTTAAGCCTAGATACTTCATATACAATACTTAACATGCTTTGGTGACCCTAAATAACCTTTATCAATTGCATGAAAATTCGAGTCTATTTACGGGAGTTAGAGCGTGGACAGACGGACAGACAAACCAAATGCATAAACACTTTTCAACTTTGTTGGAAAGTGTTAAAGTTTCAAACTTTGCAGTTGATACTGCGATGTCTCAATCTCTGCATTACCTTAAATCACAGATTTTCAACTGATAAATAACAAAGAGTAAGCCTTTTATTGATGTTTTATAAAGTAATTAAAATTAATAATGCACTTTCAAATACCCCATGTCATGTTTTACATAATAAAATGCATCTAAAGAGAGCCTGTGTATAACGAAAGCTTGGCTGAAATAGCTATTTCGTAGTCTCTGCGAAATACCACACTTTCTAAGATGAAAACATGTCTAAAACGGAATATTTTTCTGCTTACTTTTGAATTTTATCTTAGCATGTTTCATTACATTTTGCAAAACTTTCGTTTGATATTTTCTACAAATTTCGAAGGAGGCTGGAGCCCCATCAGCCCACTCCCTGAATGCGCCACTGTCTCAGCCCCTCTAAAAGCAGGGAGTATTTCTCGATATAATTTTTAAAGATGTAGATATTCATATATAGTATTGCATAAAGGTATTTTTTATTCGGCATTGCTTCTCAACAGAGGGGGAGGGAGAAGAGGGGAAGGATAATTATATCATTTTATATTAAGTTTGTAATATTTGGAACAGTGTAACAATATTTTAATGTACTTTGAAAATTCTCCGTTGATAGTATTAAAGATCGCTGAAAACTCACAAACCGTAGAGGACAAAATTTGCTATAGTGGACTTCGTAACATTGTAACCAAATTCCTTTTACGAATGTCGAAATCGCCGCGGAATGTGAAAAACCCTAACAATAACATAAAAAAAAAATTGCTCTGTGAATTCTGAATGAACTTGATTGATAAGAGGAAACATTTATTACACTGGGCCAAAAGATTAAAATCTGATATCCTTTTACTAATGTGCAAGAATCGCCATAATGCAGAAAAAAAAAATCCCTGCTAAGCATTCAAAAGACACAGATGACTCGACCCAATATTTTTCTAAAAGGAGATGTCCGCTATTCGGGATTGTCAGTTACTGAAGTGCATACACTCACAACAGCCCCCACCTTTTAAAAATCCTATTTTTTATATACTTTTCTTTTTATGATTTTTTTTCTTTTTTTTTAACACTCATATACATATATACTTTGACAAAAAAAATCTAACAACCTATTTTCTATTAACATCACAGTAAAAAAATAAACAAAAAAAAATTATATTACTTTAATTTATTAACTATTTATTTGTTGTTTAAAAAATATAATAATTGTATAAAGATATATATACCTATGCAGAGAAAATATAAGAATAATTATATTCTCAAACCACATTACCTTCTTAACATAATAAATATCATATTTTATTATCATTAAAGTGTTAGTTAATTCCAATGTATATATATATATATATTTGGGCAGCAGCAACTCTTTTAACTGATCTTTTACAGTAGGACTTGGTAAAGAATAATAAAACAATATGCAATGTACTAAAATCCTCCCTGAAAAATTATCTAACTAACAATTTAAGTCTCATCATATCTGTCCAGCACAGCTTTTTAAAAAGGGTAATCTTTCATAATCGAGTTCACTTGATTATAGAACATTCTCTCATAATTTAATAGCGGAGCAATGTAGAACGATATGCATCTACTAACTACTATTATGCAAATACTAAAACGATCCTTGAAAAATTATCCAACTAACAATGCAAGCCTCATCAAAATTTGCCCAGTAGATAAAAATCTAATCTTTTATAATCCACTTCACCTGTTTTTATAACTTAGAACAGTATTTACTATACTAAACTAAAAAATATTACTAAAAATATTTAAAAAAAATACTAAAAATATTAAAAATCGTCTTCATCTGCATATGCCATTGTTACAGCACTTTCTTACTTATTTTTATTTTGTTTTGGTTCAGCAACCCATTTTTCTAGTACATAAAGGTAAAATACAACAAAAGTCTCATCTGCAAATGTCATTATTGTAAAAATTTCTTAAATTATGTTTCATAATTTTCAGTAGATACCGATCGTCTCTGCATAATGCAGGAAAAACTTTAAAAATCTGCCTCATTTGCAGATTTTAATATTGCGGAAATTTCCTTATAATTTTTTCTAACTATTTTTATTAGCAATCGAACTTCTCTCTGTAATCTGAAAAAACATTAAAAATCTGCCTCATCTGCAGATGTTATTGTTGAAATATTCATATACATTTTTATAATTATTTTCATTAGTAACCCATCTTCCTAGTGTAATGCTCGGAAATCAATAAAGATCTGCCTCATCTGAAGATTTAATTAGTATAAAAAAATTCGCATATATTTTTAATAGTCATTTTCATTAGCAACTTATTTTCTTTGAGTAATTCTGGGAAAAAACTACAAAGCTGCCTTATTTGCAGATTTCATTATTACAGAAATTGTCTTATATAGTTTTCTAATTGTTTTCATTAATAACCCATCTTCTCTCTGTAATGCTGGAAAAACATTAAAAATCTGCCTCATCTGCAGGCATCATTGTTGCAGAAATTTTCATGTATTTTTTTTATAATTATTTTCATTAGCAACACATCTCCTTTACTTAATGCCGCGAAACCAATTAAAAATCTGCCTCATCTGCAGATTTAATTAATATAAAAAATTTCATATTTTTTTCTTCATAATTATGATTAGTAACTTATTGTCTCTACGTAATTCTTAGGGGGAAAAAAATAAAAATAAAAATCTGCCACATCTGCAAAAACGTAGCTCAAAACTTATCATTGCCTCAATGATGAATTTTTGTAAGATACAGATAATCAGAATAAAAATATCACATTCAGGTAAAATTTTGGAAAGCTATTTTCTAAGAATATAGGTATCAGATCAGCTGATTTATTTTTAATTTACTCCCTTTAACCCCTAAACCCCAACCCCCTAAAAGCAGGGAACATTTTCTGATATTTTTTTTTATCCATGCAGATCTTCATATATAGTATTACATAAGGGTAATTTTAATTTGGCACCCATGCTTCTCAACAGGGGAGGAGAGAGGATGGGTCTACATTTTATATCAAGTTTGTAATATTTGAAACAGTGTGACAATATTTAAATGCCCTTGAAAAAATTTCCGTCAATAGTAAAAAAAATTAATAATAATAAAAAAGCATTAAAAATTCAATTCATAAAGAACAAAATTTGCTATAGTGGACTTCGTAACATTGTAACCAAATTCCTTTTATGAATGTCAAAAATATCTCAGAAGAACGCTAAAATCCCCAAAAATAATTTAAAAAATTTTTAAAATTTCTCTGTGAATTCAGAATAAACTTTATTGAGAAGAGGGCAACGTTTATTACACTGGGCTAAGAGATTAAAACCGGAGTTATTTTTACTAATGTGGAAAAATCACCGCAAAGCAGAGAAAAAGAAAATCCTGCTAAAAATTCGAAAATCGCAGATGATAAAATTTTTTTTGGTGGATTGAAGTATTGTAACGAGAAGAGTTTCAAGTAAGATTCGCCTCAAAATGCGAAAAATTGCTAAAATTGGCATTAAAAACCTCTATCTGAGGAAAAAATTTATTATATTAGGGTAAAAGCTGAAACTGCATTCCTTTATGTGTTAAAATCATTTCAAAATGTGAAAATACTCAAAAAATTGCATAAAAATATTGCAAAACATTAAAATATTTATATGCGAATTCAGAATAAATTTTATTGAAAGGAGGAATGTAATGAAATCATTTACTATATTGAACTAAAATATTAAAACTGGATTCCTTTTATTAAGGAGGAAAAATCACCGTAAAGCATTAAAAAAAGAGAAAAAGTTTAAAATCGTCAAATCGTAGGGTGGTTCTAGCGATTTTTTTCACTGCCAAAAATATAATTTCATCAATATTAGTATTACAACACAATATATTTGCATATAATAAAAATTAAGATATAGGCAATAAATTTGCAAAATTTAGCCCCAAGCAAATATATTTTTAAATTTAAACCATTTGGCAATATTATTGTTTGACCATATTGTTTGGCGGTGACAGCATTAGTTACTTTTTGAATAAAGAAATTCAGCTTCTCTTGATTTCAGTATTTTCTTCTTTTACAACTAGTAAGAGTACTCGTTGAGTTCATTTTAATTAACTTTTGTGACAATTAAATTTTTGGTTTGGCTTTTAATTTTCTTGCACAAAACAAATATAATTCAAATTAAAATAGTTTTATTAAACAAACTCGTAAATGAAAAGAACGCTTTAAAAATCTTTTTTTTTTCATTTGAATTTGATTTCATAATTTTATCTAGAAAATATGGATCGCAATACATTTGCTTGGACTATAGATGAAAACATCAGTAGAAGCAGTTGATTTTTCGGTAAAATTGTTTAAACGTAAAGATTTAAAAAAGAAAAGAAAAAGAAACCTGCTGAGATAACGCTACAGAATGTCCAGTATTAAAAACAGATGTGCAAGTTGAACCACACTCTCCCCCTCTACAAACCGACCTGTGGAGTGCATCGGTTTCTCCCATCAATCAATGTGAAATAGGCGGAACCTATCTGGGGTGGACATTCTAGACAATTTGCTTAAATTTTCATTAAAAGTCCCAATCGGTTTCACTAATTTTACATTCCCTAATTGGTATAAAATTGTGAAACAAAATTATCTGAAAAGTTCAAAGTTTAAGCTAGGGGGCGTTGCTTTTTAATTTTCAGAATCTTTCATAGATAACATTTTACAAAGCTTTGAATGAAAAAACACCTCCATTTTTCACGTTCCAAAATTGCAAGTCATATCATAATCAAACAGCAACAAAAATCGATAATTTAATGAACGGGTACCCTTCATTATGATCTCAAATATCATATGCAAAAAGAAAAATTCAAAAATATGCAAATGCGAATGAGAAATAAGCGAAACGGTCTCTCATAGGTTTAGCATTGGCTCGCGAGTGTCTTCGCTTGCAAAGACTAGTTTTGAAAAACTAGTTTGACATTTTTTTTTTTTTGAATATGTAACCCATTCTGATTAGTGAAATATATATATTATATTTATTTTTCAACAGCTATGTCAGAGGTTGTGCCATTCAAGTTATTAATCAGTTAAAGCCAACCCAGTCTGCTATGTATCTTCAACCATGCTCTGACAGGTAGATTTTTGTTATTATCTTTGTATTTTGTCTATTGCCTTTTAACTTAACCAACTCTGCAGATTAATTTTCAGATAACTGACTAGAATAACAGCCAATTAATACTTTAACCACTCTGTATAATGAGATAGATCTGTATGTGTATATTTTTTAAAGGTTTTGTTTTATCAATGTCTCTGTACTACCATAATCTGTGTATATGATGAAGAGCTGGGATATGAATTTATATTCTGGTATAGTTAAAATTATTTTGTTGTATATAATAGCTTTAAAACGCAGCAGCTTAAAAAATAAAACTTTCTAAAAATTGCATGTTACAGAGAGCAGAATATAGAAGCTTTGGCTTATACCAAAAATGTTACTTCTAGTGAAAATTTCTATACAAATTTGTTTTTCATCAAATGTGAAATGTGTTTTGGTTTATTATCTTTTGAAAAACGTAAACATAACTTAATATTTTAGTAAATTAGATTATAAGCAATCTTTTTAAATTTTGTATGTCAAATCTTGAACCTTTTCTAAATGTTACAAAAATTGCTCAAAAGATTATTTTCTGTTATATACTTACTTTTAAGTGTTTACGCTGCACAATATCTATTCAATGATAAAATAATTTGTATAATTCTTTTAATTGCTTGTAAAATTAATAATACTACCTTATAAAGATCAGGCATAAAAGAGTTTCTCCTAAAGGAGGAATTCCACCTTTTTAAAAGCAAATTTGGACATTCTCTGGAATGATGCAAAAATGCAAAGAAGATATTAGAAGCATATGGGAGGAGGGAGGGGGGTTTCTAGAAAACTTAATAATTAGACATTTGGTCTACTCAAATCCTTGGAGTTTGTTTCTGAATTGCTGCACTATCAAATCAAAGACAAGCTTTCATTATAAGCATCTGAAAGTCATGTAAATTAAGTTCTTTAACTAGGGAAAGGAAGTTTCCATAAGGTTCTTTTTGGAATAGGATATTTTATTCTATTTATAAAACTCTTCTGGGTAATTTCAGTGATGCATTTTTGGAAATGTATTTCTCCCCATGGCAGAATGTGACCGACACCGTGACGAGCGTCGCAGACGTTTTAGAGCTTCTGCAGACAAAAAAAATATAATACACAGCGGGAAAGAAAAAAATAAACGGTCAAGTGCGAGCATTACTCGCGCACAGAGGGTTCCGTAGAATAAATATATGAATTTGTAATTGTATTATAAAAAAAATTAAAAAACGTTGCTAAAAGAATACTAAGACTTTGTAAAAAACTATACAACGTAGGGTTGGGTATAACTGTATATATTAGGAAAGTGTAAATGGGTATACCATGAAAGTTCAAAAAGATATGGAACCTAAATAATATCAAATATAGCTATTCGTATAACTCTTTTTTTAATATTATCCTTATCTGTTTATGATGAACTTAATTCGCTACTGACAATAAAAGCAGTGCATAGTTAAACTTCATTTGGCATTTCATGAAACTAAATTCAGCATAGTAATAACCTTTATTTCTACAGTGTAGCTAAAACAGGGTGTCTACAGAATCTGGAAATCAGGGAATAATCAGGGAGGTTTGTCACTCTGGAAAAATCAGGGAAATGTCAGGGAACTTTGTAAAAATACTAGAAAATCAGGGAAATTTGTCTATATGCAAATATATTTGCATTTTCACCTTGCCAACGAGACTGATTCGTCTATTTTATGTACCATATTTTTTCACATGCTGATTAATCTTTCCCAATATTTTTTAAAAGATGTGCATGGTATGAGTTTTTGATATTTAACGTAAATTAAGGTGATCAGATGTCCTGATTTTCTGTACATAGCACTTATATTGAAGGCAATTTACACATTTTTAAAAATTTTAAATGATACATTAGCATAACCTGACCAGGTGCTTAATCCAATTAGTTATCCCATTAGACTTGGATAAGTCTTAGAATTGAATATTTTTCAGAAAATGAGGAAACTTTCTGGTCGCCCTATATCCATTGGATTCTATATGATGTTGGACTAATGAAGTTGGATGCTATGAAGTTAGTTAAGTTCGGATTCATAAAACTGACAACCAATACTTAATTAATATTAGGCAATTTTTATGTTTTTCTCTTGTTTTTTAAACCAAATGAGATATTAGCAAGCTGGATAAGTATGTTATACGAAGAATCGGCATACATGAAAAAATACCGTATGTGTATTGTTAATAATGGAAATCAGGGAAGTCTGATAAAAATAGTCAGGGAACTTTTTTTAAGAATTTCTGTAGACACCCTGTAAAACAAAACCTTTGTTCAAAGTTTAAATTTGGCATTGTGCTAAGTGCGCTTCGAATTGAGGTCTCAAAGTTGCAACGCCGCCATGGTTAGTGCCGCGTTTTTTTCAGATAGGTGTTTAATTAACTTTTAAAGTCACTCGAGGCGTATTGAGAGATACAATCAATGCAAACTATCATGAATCCCACAGTATTTATGCGATTAATTCTAATTATATCTTTCGAGGGCGATGCCCATAAAAAACGGACACTTAATTTATTTTAATTCCAAAACAGACAAACGGCACCAATAATATTTAATTAAAATTTTCCTTTTATCATGTACGTGAAAATAAGCAAGTTTGCATTTTTTAATAAATTCGTTTATAAATTCTGGTGTCAGTTCATTATTTCATAAGTTTATAAATACAATTATTCCGTGCCTGAAAGGATTAAGTGGTCACAGGACTCTTAAAGCTTCAAAATTTAAGAAATTTTAATTTTTTTAGGTGCTAAACTCCTATCTTTTTTGAATATTTTAATATAATTGTTTCCTTGAAATTCTCATTAGAACAGAAGTTTTGGCTTTTAGAATTATACCCGCTCAATAGCTGAAGCGGCGTTTCCGAAACTTTAAAGTCATTATTTTCCAAATGGCGTTTTTTGGGCATAACGCGCAGAATACCTCAAAAACTTCTGAATATTTTTTCATGAAATTTTCAAAACATATATTTCATGTTAGTCTGTATAAACTGAACCTAAAATTTCCTTTTTATTGTTCAAAAAAATATTTTTTTAGGTGATTTTAATTTTACTGTTGAAATTTTCAAAATTTTGTATTAGCTAAATGCAACATTGCATTAAAAATATAAAAATGCTTTAAATAAAAATTTAGTAAGTAAATAAATAGAAATGCTTAATTCATCTTTAAAAGTTAAAGTTAAACTTACACTAAGTGCAAAATTACTTAAAAGATGACACAGTATTTAAAAATGTTAAATTATTTTAATACCTTAGTATACTTTCAACTATAAAACATAGTCTTCTTCGGAGGAATATAAGAAATACAACAGTTATTGATTGAACACCTAATTTTCAAAATCCACGTAGATGGTGACGAAAGGAGTGAAAGTGGAAGTTAATTTATAGATCTGGAAACATTGGAAAAATAAAATAAAACATGGATATAGGGAAGTGGAAGATTACTTGTTTTTTCTTTCTTTAAGCAAACTGAGCCAAATTCTGGGTATGTTGTAGGATAAAACATCATTACAAACTATATTTTCTTTAGTAATAATTTCTATTGATTCGCGGATAGTTAAATCATGATAATTCTTTGAGGGATATATAATTTTTGCTTTTTCAAAATTAACTTGTATGTTCTGCTTCTGGTTAAGTCTTGACAGGGCTGTTGTAGGTCGGTTATACTTTAAATCTCTCAAATGTTCTTTATTACGAACTTTAAGTTTACGCAAAGTCATGCCTATGTATTCGAGATAAATATCTTCAGTTTTCACTGGAATTACATATACCCCAGAAACTTCATTCCTCGGGATCGGGTCCACTTTGGCACTAATCAGATCTTTCAGTTTTGCAGGAGGAGTGGCAACCAAGTTTACGCCAAAGCAAAAAAGTGCATGTCTGAGTTTTTCGAAAAGTCCTGGTTTGTACTTCATTTTGCAATATCTCATATTACTCAGTGGAGTTTTTTGTATTTTCATATGGTTCTTCTGCGAGTTGATTAGCTAATCAATAATGCGTATTGGGAAAACATTCTCAACTGCAATGTTTCTAATGGTATTTAATTCATTTTCAAGGTGATTAATAGAGCAAACACTAAACGCTCGTTTTATATAAAAGTTGAACGGAGCAAGTTTGTAGTTAAAAGGTGATGTACTTTCAAAAGGAATGGTGCTGTTAGACTTATTTACTTTCCTGTAGACAGTGCGCTCAATTGTTAAGTTTGATAAATTTTTAATTAGCATTACGTCAAGAAATGACAGCTGGTTATTATTTTCTATTTCGATGGTAAATTTTATGTTAGGGTCTATATTATTTATTCTGTTAAGAAATGCATACAGTTCAGATATTTCTTAGTTATTTCTCATTAAGATGTCTTTATCGGCATTAAAGAAAATCGACTCATAGTATATGATATAAAGAATGCATATTCATTTGCTTATAATGTGCGAAGTTAATCTCTAGGATGCATTGCATTCTATAATCGAAAGTCTAACCAATCATGCAAATCCTGGACCAAAACTTTGACCATTGTTCAGGATAGAAATCAGCTTATTATATGAAAATTTGGGCAGGTTTTGTACAAAGCCATGTGGCTATACCCAGCTACGCTTTTTAGGCGTCTTTTGGTGAAAGGAATGCGCTATTATATATATTACGTTTGCAACAGTTGAGTTTAAATTTTCCTACCTAATTTTAATTTGGTGTATGCTTGCCGCATAAGAAAACATAAAAAATGTATTTCAAAATTTTAGTAATGCAGCTAAACATATCACGTAATTTTTTTTAAATCAAAACATAAAACTGATGTAGCAGAAGCTTATTCTGAAAATTTGTATAAAAGACATAAAAATAAATTTTATTAAGTTACCAAATTTCCCATCAGGGAATGCTATAATCACAAAAGAAATTGGCATTGAATCTGTGTCAACTACCTTTAACTACAATAGATACTATCATACAGTGAAATGTTAAAAAATCAATTTTTCTTAAATTTGGTTACTCTGTTCCCTCAGTGGCCACTATAAGCACAAAAGTAAATGGTGTTGAATCAGTACAATCTATTTCCTAATAACTATCTAAGTTAATAATATAATCTAGTATAATATAACTTATGTCGCTTTTCTCCTTGGCAATTTTTCTGTTTTATAATATATTCATTTTATTTTCCTATTAATCATGACATCATATTTGACAGAAAATTACTTTCTGTATGTAACTGATATTCATGCTTAACAATCAATATCGGTAAAATATGTTTCAATTTTTTGTTTTAAGTATGACCTCATATTCACCTGCTTTCTGTAATTATGCATTTATTCTTCTCATTTCCTTAAAAAATGTTTGAAAATGTCCTGTTTATTATAAATATGTTGTCATATTTACTTGCTTTCTGTAATTCATGCTCCCTGTATTGGTACCAAATATTTGAAAATCTCTATTTTATTTCCAGTATGCCATTATAAATATGTTCTGTTTAATTCTTAATTAAAAAAAAAAAAAAAAAAAAAATCCTTTTCATTTTTCATGTGTAAATCATGTAAAAAAATGTAAAATTTTATGGGAAATATGTTCCATTGATTCTCAATAAAAATAACGAAATTTTGAATTATTAACAATAATATTTGAATGATGTAAATAAACATAGCCTATCTTTTTTTCTACGTTATAATCCACACATATACAAAGTCATTTTATCATCCATTTTGACCCTGATGTCAGGCAAACATTTTTACACTTTAAATTAGAATAAGCAAATATGGGAATAAGCAAAATGGAAATGGAATAAATGGAACAAGCAAAGAGTAGAAAAATTGTGGCATCAAGGACAACACGATGCAAAGAAGTAAAAAAAGTTATGAGGTCCGTAGGTTTTTCTATGTTAAATGAACATTGAGGAATGACACTGGAAAAAAATAAGTAACAGTAGACTCCTTCAAATCTTCACAGCTTGAAATCAAAGGTAGGGCGGATTTTAGAATGTTGCAGATTTCTGGTCATTGTTTTATTTACATTTTTTAAATGGTAATTTGAATGTAGTTAAGCTTAAAAAATTATAATGAATGTGTACAGTAAAGTAAAATATTGCAATAAATTAATAATTAATAATTGCATAAAATAATTATGTAAAATAATAAAAAAATATAAAAAGATTAATATTAAAAATAAATTGTTTTTCTTTCTGCAATATCAACTTTGCTGTCACTGTCCATAGAGAAAAAAAAAATCTTGTTTTTTTATGTCATACACCGTTCTAGGGCTTATTCCATACGATTGTGCCAAAAAACGTGTAAATGAACTAGAATCAAGCTTTTTTATGATTTTTTCTTTTTTTCATTAGAAATAATACAATCTGCCATATTAGCCAGAATTATGCATAAAAAATAAAATTAAAATTCATTACAGATAAAAAAAAATCAAAACTGATGAATGCAAAATAGTAAACATATACAATGTGTCTTAAACCATTAACAGTTATTGTGAATAAGCTATTGTTGTGCCATATTTTTATCTTAGATAGGAAAATAATTAACACCAGAATAAATAAATAATTAAATTTTATGTCCTGTTTATTCAGATTGAATCACTCAAAAAGCTGGATTAATTAAAAAAAGATTGTGATCTTTACTGATATTAGCACCACCTTGATTTTCTTTGGAAATACATTCATACTTTCTTCATTAAAAAGCTTGAGTTTGGCCATATTAACTGGAATTACATATTAAAATGTATAAATAATATTGAAAAAATGGAAATAAATATTGAAACACAGAGAAGCAAACACAAGAAAAATAAACAAACAATTTGGTTACACTTTACACTTGTAAATTTTGTGCAGAACCTACAATGTGGTGAATTTTGCTATAGATATGCTAATTTGCATCAAAATCAAAAGTAACATAATTTTATTTAATAATTTATTTGTTGTAAAAGTCAAAAAAGCATGATTAGAAAAAAATTATGTTTAAAAAAAAGTTGCAATTGACGTTTATTTTCAACATCATCGTTAATTTTGTTCCTTAACTGTAAGTTTCACTGTTTACAACTGAAATGGTACACGGATTTTAGGCATTCACAGATTTAAGGGAGAGTGTATGTATTTCATATATATATATCTATATCTGCAGATTGCCAGTGAGTCAGAAAAATTGTCTTCTCAAGTTTTAAGTTGTATGAATAATGTGTTAAAATTTCATCAAGTAGATATTTCAAAGTTTATAAAAAAATTTTAAATACTTAAAATTTAAGAAGACATATTTTAAAAATGTCCCTTTTAGGCATCAGATGTCTGTTTTCTGATGGTGAAAACCATATTTTGATAATCATATTAGGTAGTGAGTGATCATACTTTAAGTTATCCCATAGGTTAATGGATTTAGCGATTTGGAGAGTTTCAGTGAAACATCCTTTTAACTATTTACTTCTTTCTACTGATGATGAGAGCTGCTAATTAATTGCTCTAGAAACTATAGTCGTGTGTTCTCACTCACCATCTGGAGAAAAGTTCTATTTCTATTTATTTTTCATCTGCAGTTTTTTATTATCATTCATTTCATTAATTGTCATGATTAATTTTAATCACTCGATATTAATAAATAAATTATGTTTATTACATGCTTTTATTTAACTTAATTTACTCATGCATGTAATGATAGAATTTTGTGATTTTTCATCCACTTCCTAATGTTCTAGAATTCTAAAAATGGTGTACAGTTGTTTATTCTTAATGACATTACAATAGTTTCACATTTTCTGAACTATATTGTAATACATCTTAAGAAACTGAACAACAACAACAACAAAATCCAATAATTTGCACTTTCTACTACGCATATTTAAAACCAGTGGATTTTCCATAAGGCCTACGCCAAATACACATATTGGAATGGAAATATTTTAGAACATGAATTTCAGTCCCGAAATTATGCATGATTTAGAAATAAACATTTAATGCTTGTAAAAGTTTGTTTGTCTTTTAAAACTATTTTTAGTTAAAACTGTTTTTAGTTTCTGTACAGGTAATGTAAGGAAAATATAGTAATCATGATTAAAAACCCAATTATGGAAATTGGATCCATTTTCATTATTTTTGCAGTGATTCCATAAGTATGTATGTGTGTGTATGTTGGTATCTTTTTTTTTTCTGGTCCCCAAAGTCTGTTTTTAGTATATTTTAAAGTCAATTATGCTATGTTTCAGAGTATTTACAAGGGTATCATTTTCAACCGAATATGACGTCATTTTAAAAAGAAAGCCTATACTTTAAACAAAACTGAAATGTTTTTGTGTAGGTGTATGAAAATGGCATCATGTTAGTTGTTTATTCTACTCTTCAATGTTAGTGGTTGGGTCTTCAAGGGATGGAATACTTTTGAAAAATGGCATAATGGCTTTTCATTGACAAAACTACAATGTTTCATGATAATTTCATCAAAATCTTGTAATTTGCATAGCTTAAATTTCATAACAAGTAGTTAACAAGCATTGTTAAGCATTTGTCTTACTTATTGTAAGAAATTTAATAAATTCAATATTATAAATGCAGATTGATATTAGGTTTTTTTTTTTTTTTTAATTTTTACCCCAAATCAAAAGATCTTATATACAATGAAAAATGCTACACATCAAGTTGTTATACACAACAAGGAACAATCTTTCTACTCAGATTATTTATTTTTGACCCCACTCCTCCTGTACAATTTGCTGGTGACCATCAAATTAAACTACCATGGCTGGCATATTTCATGTAAAAAAAAAAAGTGACAAAAATTGTGCCTTTGAGGAATAAGTACAGTTTCCTCTAGACAATTTCAAGAAGGTGTTGCACACTGCCTTCCTTTTGGTCTAAAAAAATAGCACCCTTGTCCCTCATCCAAAAAATTGTGCCCTTCTTGCGCCTCGGTCAAAAAATGGTGTTGTTACTGCCTTTTGTTTTAAAAAATTTACTTGCATAGTAAAAACACGACTCATTGTTGTCTCTTGAAAAGAATGCCCTGGCTTTTAATATTAAAAGTGCTTTTAGAAATCAAAAGAATTCTTACAAAAAAAAAAAAAAATTAGAACCTAAAAGCACCCTTTTGCTACCAACAGCAAAAAAGGAAAAGTCCTTTTTTTTAACATGGTGGAAACTATGATAATTATAAATCATAAGTGTCACAGACCTAACATTAACAGCTTAAATTGAAACCAGCATACATCACTGTTTATGTAATTTAGAATATATGAGCTTTTGGTTAGCAGATTCTAGTCCAAGTCCAATATGGTATATCAATGGTTGCTTCAAGTTGAAAAGAAGGCAGGAAAAATATTCAAGGTTGCTTTAAGTATAGATTTAAGCATTGAAATCTTATTGCTGAAATGCCAGTATGAAAAATCAAAATTTTGAAATGCTCAAAGATCAACATTCTTTTGACAATTAAAGTAATTTAATGTTAATAATTTAATTTTTCCTGTAAAGTAAAATCAACAAATAGTGCTTTATTTTCAAGAATTTTTCTTTCTTTAACATCTTCCAACATAGTTGAAAGTGTTTATGAATTCAGTTTATCTGTCTAATGTCTGTTCATGTTCTAACTGCTGTACATATATTCTGACTGCCATGTAATTCATATGTTATTCAGGCTCACTATGGCATGTTTAATATTGAAAATGGAGTATGTATTTACAGGACACTCAAAATAATTCTGTTACATTGTGGTCTATGGAAGAAAATCGTTTGCAATGTATTTTAATGATGTTACACCATTTCAAACATATCAAAATTGATGTACATGATTGAGGTGAACTATAAAATGCTTACTGTAGAATAGGATGTGCATTGCATAGTATTTATCGTTAACTTACAGGGGCATACTAAGCAGAATTCGGTTACAATATTTATTGTCTAGTGTCTACGAGGGATAATTACTGGAAGTGTGTTTCCAGTTCTGGTATGCATTAAATTCAACTAATTTTTTGCGTATTACTTGGTGTGTATAAATTCTATAGATCCTATATAGGGCTTCATGAAAGAATTAGAGAACATTTCTGCTTATTGACAGAAATTGCTGAAGAGGAATTTTCAACTGTGCTATGCATATCCTAATTAAACTATTTTTTTACAGACTGCATAGAATGTATATAAATTTATAGATTGTAAACAGAGGCTGTATGAAAAAATTCAGACTTTTTCTGACTATATAGTAATTGCTCAAATTGGTTTTTGTGTTATGATGCATTCTGTGTTTTCCAAATTGTTTATTTAGACATCATTTTTCACCTTATTACATGGTAAAATTTTGTTACAATATTCTGAATGTGTGGGAAAGTGTTTCACAATCTTTTTTTTTTTCTTTTTTAATCTATAAATATTTTAATCTAGTTTTGTACTAATATGTAGTGTGATTTTAAAATGTAACCTGATTTTCATTTGTGTGTTAATTATATTCAATATCTCCAAAAAATTGTTTAATTTAAATGAATATGTTTAAATAAAAAAAATTTCCATGTAAAAATATTTAAATGATTCATTGCATTTTCATCTTTCAGATCAGCATAGATTGTATACTTTAATGACGAAAAGTGATGACTATCAAGGTTTACAAAAACAAGTCCTGCCTGAAGAAAATACTATTGATTTTTCTACCCTGGTAAGATTAAATATTTGCCAATATGCTGATATTAAGAGACTACACTAGTCATCATACAACATTCATGAGCTAAAGCTAAACCAAAGGAAGCATCCTTTAAAAATTTCTTGTTTAGTTTTCAATATTTGTAAATTATTCTTTTTCCTTAGGATACGAAGTGCAAAGCTTATGTGAGAGTTTTTGGTTACAGTTTCATTCTCTACTCTTAATTTCAGAACCGGTGGAAATCTGTCTCAATTTGAAACTGTAACAGAGATTTAAAAAAGTTCAAAACTCTCAGGTTAGCTTTTAGTTAACACATCCTAAGCAAGTAGAATTATTTAAAAATATTAGAATGCAAATAAGAAATTTGTTGTGAATATTGCTATTGATTAGTTTGTGATTGTCATATGCTGACAAGTACCTCTTAATGCTTGTTGGTTATTTTCAGCGTCCATTTTTCCTTACTTCCAGTGCATGTGAAAAAGACTTTTAATACCTAAATTTAGTTTTTACATTCATATTTTATGCATAGCAATAATTTGTTCCACATTCTGAAGTGATATCTTGTTTAAAAAATGTAGAGGAAGATAGGGATACTTGAGCCACTTTTTAAATTTCAATTTTTTAAAATTTTTTATAGTTTCTTAGAACAAAATAAAATATTGTAGTTGAAAATATATTTTTTCTTCAATTGAAAGCCATTTTCAATTAATTTTGAACTATTTTTCTTTGTTTAATAAATTTTTACTTTTTCTTTTACATTGTGGCTCAAGTATCCCCATGAGGGGGATACTTGAGCCATGGTGAAGGGATACTCGAGCCAGTACTAAAAAATTCCTATAAAAATAATAGTTTTCTTTTTTATTATTTTATAAATGTTTTACATAGTGATAAATTAAGATACACTAAGTCCTTCAAAACCAGTTGTGTAAACAAAACTAGTAACACGATCATTTTTTGTAGTGATAATTAGTGGTCAAAGGATCATTTCAACTTGGGTTTCATTGATGATAGCAACCATCCTCAGTTGGTGATTAAGTTTTTAAAAAAAGTTAGAGTAACAGAGGTTATAATTTCAGTATACAATATTTAATCTTAAAATATTGCATTAACAAAGTAAATATTTTAATATTTTGGGCCTAACTAGTTAAAATATTAGATATTATGACCAGTAAAATCAGTTTAAAAAAGTGATTTTAATGTTAGTCAAAAAGTTAAATTGAAAACTATGCCTACATTTATCTAGACAGACTAATTTGTTAGTTAAAATGAAAAAAAACAAAAAAAAAAAAAAAACAAGAAAAATCAGGCGTACAGCATAGATTATGAAACACTTTCCAACACTCCCTAAAAGATTTAACGAAAGTTACTTAGGGACATAA
The DNA here is from genome assembly GCA_963932465.1 of Maratus speciosus. Taxonomy (NCBI): domain Eukaryota; kingdom Metazoa; phylum Arthropoda; class Arachnida; order Araneae; family Salticidae; genus Maratus; species Maratus speciosus. The sequence continues at coordinate 90,302,162 of OZ010796.1, read as the reverse complement.
GGTAAATAAGATAACTAAGTAAACATTTAAAAATCTGATTTCAGTAGTTACCGCCCATAGCCAAATATGTATTCCAATTCTTTTGAACAGTCCTGTATTTGGTCTTTATGTTGATACATAGGAGCCATCTTTGGTCCCAGAGCTGGGTCTGCGACAAGAGCAGTTGTTTGAGGGAGGGGGACACACGATGTGCCGAGCTAGGCACTGAGCGAAGCGAGCCCAATGAACTAGGGGGTCTGGGAGAGTGTTCTGAGCTTCCCCCAGTGGGGTCCGGGGATTATGCAATTTGAGCATTTTAATGTAAATTCAGAACATTTTAGACCACTTACTACTTTTAGATAACACATACAAAATGTTACTATTTACCATTGTGTTTACCTGCTCCCAGTCCTTTATGTTTCCATACCTTTGGGTGCAGGAAAACACAATGATAAACTTTCGAGTCATCTGCTAAAATCCGGTTTTCAGGTGTTTTCTGCCAAGATATGACTTGGCAGACCAGTTGCAATTTAATATGCGAATCGAGTTTTAACTAATTCTAGAATTTCAGCTGTGAAATCGATGAGGTGATTGTCTGTGCTGCCGCCTCGGTCTAATAACAATAAATATCATAAATAACTTACCTAGAGATACAATTCGGAAAAAATGTGATATTACTCTTTGGTGATGTCCAATCCAACGTCTTATTAGAAGACATTTTCTTCAGCCTTCCAAACAAAATAACTACTGTAATTTCAGGAAGCGTAGCACTTCCAAAAATACATTAAAATAAAAAAAAAAAATGTCGGCCTACCGTAAGTGCCACACTTGCGAAAATACATCAACATTTAAAAAATTATGCTATTTTCGCATCTTGCAGCGATTTTTTTACATTTGTAAAAGGAATCCAATTTCAAACTAGTTCAATATAGTAAATTTTATCCTTTTTACGATAAAATTTAATCTGAATTCATACAACGATTTTTTAATTTTTCGTGAATTTTTTTATGATTGTTTCATGTTTTGCGGAGATTTTTTAAAATTTGTAACAGAAATCCTGCTATAATCTATTAGTATAGTAATTTTTGTTCTCTGCGATTTTTGAATTTTTTTTGCAAATTTCAGTGGATTTTTTCACATTTTAATCTTTTACCCAGGGGTAATTCTGTTCCGAATTTTTTGATAATTTAAGGCATTTGGCTCCGGAAAAAAAAAAAAAAAAAAAAAAAAATCGGAATTTTCATCAGTCCGGAAATTCAGACCTAAAAATTATCGCAAATTTCGACAATTGGTCACCGAAAAGAATACATTTCGTCAATCATTTGCAGACAAAATTGCTAATTTAATCAAAGAATCGTAAAAAAAAAAAAAAAAACCCTGCAAATTTCGTCAAATGATCGCGGAAAAATGCGCATTTCGTCAAAAGATAGCGGAAAAATGCAAACTTCGTCGAAAGATCGCAAAAAAACACAAACTTTGTCGAAAGATCGCAGAAAAAATGCAAATTTTGTCAAAGAATCGTGAAAAAAAATGCAAACTTCATAAAAAGATGGCAAATAAAAACACAAATTTCGTCAAAAGATTGCGAAAATTTCGTTAATTAATCGCGGGGGAAAAAACGCAAATAATCGCCAAAAAAGCACAAATTTCGTCCAATGATCGCCAAACACCCCAAAAATTTCATCGAAAGATCGCGGGAAAAAAAGCAAGTTTAGTCCAAGGATCATGGACAAAACTAATTTCGTTAAAGGATCACGACAATTTTATGACATTCATATTAATATTAATTACAATTAGTATTAATATCTTATCCCTTATACTTAATTTTGGAGATTTTTTGCATTTTAATCTTTTACCCAGGGGTAATTCTGTTCTGAATTTTTTGAAAATTTAAGGCATTCGGTTCCGAAAATTTAAAAAATCGGAATTTTCATCAGTCAGAAAATTCTGACCTAAAAAATATCGAAAATTTTGAAAAATGGTTGCCAAAAAGAATGAATTTCGTCAATCATTCACAGACAAAATTGCTAATTTTGTCAAAGAATTGCAGAAAAAACGAAAAATTTTTAAAAGGATGGCAAAGAAAACCACAAATTTTGTCAAAGAATCACGGAAAAAATGCAAATTTCGTAAAAGGGTGGCGAATAAAATGCAAATTTTGTCAAAAGATCGCTGGAAAAAGCAAATTTCGTCGAAAGATCGCGAATAAAGCAAATAAATGCCGAAAAAACGCAAATTTTGTCCAATGATCGCAAAAAAACGCAAATTTCATTGAAAGATCATGAAAAAAAAGCAGATTTAGTCAAAGGATCACGAAAAAGCTAATTTCGTTAAAGGATTGCAGTGATTTTTTGGCATTCATATTAATTACAATTAGTATTAATAATATAATTAGTATTAATATCTTATCCCAGTATAGCAAATTTTGTCCTCTTTTAAATAAAGTTTATTCTTATTCATTGTGACTCACAAATATATGTTTTAAATTCAAAATGATATTTATTGGGAAAAAGAACACAGTTTTCAATGCCAAATCATTTCAGCAGATGCCTGCAAATATTATTCCTTTATGCGTAAAAAAGATTCCATGAATATGCCCGAAAGTTTTGCGCTGTTGAAAAAAAGTTGCTGAGCAGCAAACAGAAATTGATTAAAAGAAAAAGAACCTAAAGCAAAATCCTTCTTTTCCTTATTATTAAAAAAAAAATAATTGGTATTTTTTTTTTGTTAATTGGATGATTTTGTTCAAATTTTCACCAAATTGCAATAAAAATAAATTAGGCTGTGTACCAAATTTTTATTAAAATGTAACAAGTTTTAAGAAAATTACAGCCACCCATAAAATAATCCTCTATTAGATTCACTAGGAAAAAAAAACTCACCACCACTTGTGGTTTGTTTATTTAGCTCCGAGAATTCAGACGCTGTGAGAATCATAAAAGCATTTTCCATTGATAAATGCTTCATTATGCAAAAATAAGCAGTGTTTTAACAAAAAATATTTCATGAAATTAAAATGAGTAAAAGGAATATTTATTTTAAACACATCAATTATTTTTTTTACGGGATATTAATTTTTCATTAACATCTTTTTTTAATGTCCATTTGTATTGTAATGAAAGCATAACTTTAAAGAGTGAAATCCTGAGGAAACACGTGCCGTTTCTCAGCGATTTTGAAATTGAAAATGCAATCAAAAATCAGTTGCTACACCTATTTTTTGCATGGGTAGGATGGATTAAGGACTTGTATGAAAACACCCACTCGCTAGTGTTAATCCAGTGGAAGAAATTTTTAAAGATATTTCATTTGCATTTCAATATTTTTGTTTTATTTTATTTCTTAATTTTTGAATTAGCTAGTTGATGTCGATCTCAAAGGCAGTTTGCTACTTTTTCGATTTCCTTTGCAGGTTTTTTTTTCCCCGAAAAAAAAAAAAAAAATCCTCGGTAAAAGGCTTTTTCCCTCGGTTTTGAAAGGATACCTTCACTTTCAAAACCGGTTCTGAAAGTAAAAGTATTCAAATTAAAAAAACCTGTAAACAAAATCAAAAAATCCTATGAAGAAATTAGCTTTTTTTCTTCGATCCTTTGGCGAAATTAGTGTTTTTTCTGCAGTCCTTTGACAAAATTAGCTTTTCTCTGAGGCCTTTTGATGAAATTCGCGTGTTTTCTGTAATCCTTTGATGAAATTAGTGTTTTTTTCGCAATCTTTTGGCAAAATTTGTTTTTTTTTTGTGATCCTGTAACGAAATTCACGCTTTTTTTTCCGGGATCCTTTGATGGTAATCGCGTCTTATTTTTTTTTCTTTTTGCGGTCCTTTGATGAAATTTGCATTTTTTTGCCCCCGATATTCGATATAGTCGCAGAGGAAAAAAAAGGGTCTGCGGCTCGGATTTTAAGTGGTATTTTAAACACATTTTGCAGGGTCTGCAGATATTTTTCAGGGTCGTCGGTGCCACTGTGTTGATATATATATACTGTATAATGGGAAAATTTAGTTTAGCAAGAAAACTTATAACAGGTTGAAATTTCTCTTTCAGCAATTTATACAATTAATTGAAAAAACATTTGAATACTTTTGTACAGCCTTGTTGTTTACCTAGTACCTTTATAACATGCCACTATTTAGCTAAAATTTAATTCAAACTAAAACACTTTTAAAACTACTGAAACCACATTTCTAGAAATTATCATTCATAGACGATATGTATCCAATTCTTTGTGTGACCCTGCATATCATTTTATCTATATTCTACAAACTTTTTTTAAATAAACTAAATGCAGTTCAGCGTAAAAATGCATAACTCATTTAAAAACCACCTTTAACCAATTTGCGCTCATACCCAGGAATCCTTATGAATTATTTTGAGTAGCCCTGTATATGAATTATAGCATTTATACACACCATACATTATGCAGAAATATAGTGAAATATAAAAGTGCATATCATAATTAAAAATGCATTTCCAGCAATCACCGCTAATGTACAGTACTTCTGATACAATATACTATCTGAAAACTTTTATGTGTCCCTGTAAATGCTGTGCACTTCATAATATACATACTTCCATACACACATACATAATATACTTTATAATATACATAAAATACATAATATACATCCTGTCGCGGACGCCACCTCTTCTCTTAGCCTGTATCAATACAGGTCTGATATACACTTATACTGCTATCAGCAGAGGAACTGTAAATGTGCTGTGGAAGATATCTGTTACAAAACTGTATGTTGAATTCATAGAAAAAGTCAGATATTGTTGACGACAGTTCTTTATTTGAATTCTATTTCATTCAATTACTTTATAAAAATACAGATTTAAGTTGAAAAATATTCAGAGCCAACTTTGTTTAAAATAGCTAAGTGAATCATTAAAAATAACTTTGGTTAAAACCGGATTAACTTCAATACACCTGGAGCTTTTCAAAACAGCTTAAATTTAAATCATAGCTAAAACCGTTTTCTAAAAACATCGTAAAACTCAAACTAAATATCTTACTGTAACTTAAACTCAAACATATTAAAATCATAATGATAACTTTAAAGAAATGAACAGAAAAGAGAGAGCGCCGCAATTGATTAGGGAAACGCAATTTATACCTTTGAACTGGACGATTCCATTTTACAAAAAGGGTAGATCCGAGAATAGTCAACTACGGAATGGCTAACGCCATCTATGAAGCACTTTAAATTTAATGTCAGTTCTTTTAAATTAATTTACGTTATAGGAAACAATTAACATTATATTCCAGGTGATGAAGGTATTGCTTTTAAAATAAAGAAGTTCTATAAGCATTAAAATGTAAAAAGGAAAGCTATTAAATCAATATAAGTTTACGTAAAGTTTTAAACCCATATTAGCCATAAGTGACAAGTAAAAACGGTTGAATAGATAACAAAGCCCCGCACTTGTCACTCATGGGAAGGAAAAATTTAAACAGTTAACAAATCCCTAGAATTTCCAAAATTCGCTCTGAATTTACAAAGGTCAAACAAAAATTCAATCTGAACTTTTACCGTTACATCTTCAATCTTCTCATAAAATCCAACATTTTTATCCAAATATAACTTGTCGCCTTTTAAACAGTAACATACAATTACTAAACATTATAAACATTGACAAGATTTATAACACTATATAACAAGAAACATATTACCCTCATGCATCTAAAATGCAATATTTCCAACCACAGTATCTAAAATTTAACTCTGTTTTAAACTTCAATAGTCCATCAGCTTCAATTAATATTCCTAATGCATTACTAGATAAATTCAAATCTTTCTGAAAAGCAAATCGTTTTAATACAACATCTAACGTGACTTCATTTTAAAACAGTTTCAATATAGTTTCAATACATTTTCAATCAATATATTTCAATATAAATTTCTGAAAAATTATACATATTCAAAACTTTATTAATTATCACATTCATCCATCATCTTTCATCCATCATCTTTCATCCTTCATCATACATGGGCCCATGATTCCATTCTCTTTCATAACACATAATATACTCTATAAATGTTTAACTCATAATTTCATATTTCCACTGTATATAATAAATGCAGATTTTTTACACGTCAATAATTCAAATTACGCATTCAGATTTCTATTTCAATAACTGAAACAAGATTAAACTTTCATTTCAAATTTAGCTAAAAAAAAAATCTTAAACTAATAAAGTTCATGGTTAATATCCATAAACTTACAACAATAACGTAATGAAGTCGACTTCATGTATAATTAAACTCTTATATTTAAGTTTCACCAAGTGAACCGGGATACTAAAGTGGCATTTCCAATATTAAAATGAAGGACTTACTGAATTAAACTTTAACATGCCCGCAAAAAGGGCCTTCCTGCAACAGTTACACCTTCGTCTGACACTATCCCCTGTAGACTCTCTGGCCGTATTACATTTTCACCTTTCACGAGACGTTACGAAAGGCCGCTTGAATCCCGGAGAATGGAAGGGCAAAGGGTGCTTATTGCATTCCGGCGGGATTTTAAATTGGTTCACAAGGCTAATCTAAATTCAATTTTTACACAAAAAAATTGATCTTATACATAACCTTATATAGTCAAAACTTTAAAATACATCTTTTATACAGAAGCTGGACTATCTAGTACAATAAATATTATATAAATACACTTTAATGCAATGAGGGGTATTTAACAAAATTTAACAACAAATTTAACAATTCAAGAAAACGTTTAATTTAAACCCTGATAATTCAAATTTACTAAGGGTCTTGGTGAAGATGTCCGCGTAATTTTCTTTACTTTTAACATACTTTACTTCAAAAATATTTTTATATACCAAATCTCTAATAAAAAATAACTTTACATCTATGTGCTTCGTTCTGTGGTTTTCAATGGGGGATTTGACAAAACTAATGGTGGCCTGATTATCAACCAATAATAAAGATTTTTCCTTTCTATCACAAATTATCCTTCGACCAATGCATTCGTCCATTATTCTATCGAACCATAAGAGCTCTCTTGCAGCTTCTGTCATCGCAATAAATTCCGATTCCATGGTCGATAAACTTATACATTTTTCCTTAAAGGACCTCCACATTATTGGTGATTTATCTAAAAGTAATAACTGACCTCCCATTGAAGTTCTGTCATCCCTGTTTGTGGCAAAATCGGCGTCTGAATATGCAATTACATGTACATTTTTACAATTCAAATTCAATTTTAAAGATTTAGTAAAACAAACATATCCCAAAAGCTTTAATAATCCATGCCAATGTACTAATCCAGGGTTATTTTGAAATTGGCTAAATATATTTACTGCATAAGCAATATCGGGCCTGGTTCTATTAGATAGGAACGACAAACATCCCAAAACACTTCTGTATGGAATTTTAGACATTTCAAATATTTCGTTATTGGATTGAGGGGATTGGGTTTTTGAATAAACTACACCTTTGCTTATTGGGAGTGAAGTGATAGGGAAATTAAACTTTTTAAATTTTTGACAAATCTCATCAATATATGGAATTTGATGTATTGCTAGATAGTCATTACCCTCCTCGAATTCTACACCCAATAGCTTTCTGGTTTTACCTAGTATCTTAAGATCAAAATAACCAGTCAAAAGTTTAACAACCTTTTCCACCACTCTTTCATTTTTACCGAAAATTACTATGTCGTCTACATAAAGAAGCAGGATAATGTTATCATCAAAACTATACACGTAATTGCACCATTCAAACTTAACAAACCCTATATCATGCAAAATTTTATTTATTTCAAAATACCACATTCTGCCAGACTGATGTAAACCATATAAAGCTTTTTCTAATTTACATACTAAATTTTCGTTTTCCACAAATCCTGGAGGTTGGGACATATATATTGTTTCTGCCAAAGGTGCATATAAATAAGCACATTTTACGTCGCATTGTAGGTGTGTCCATTTTTTACAGGAGACTAAAAGGGAAAAGAAAAATCTAATAATGGCAAAGTTAACAACCGGTGAAAAAGTTTCATCATAGGTTTTCCCCTTTATTTGTTTGAAACCTTGTGCCACTAGGCGGGCCTTATACCTTACAATTTTGCCCTTGTCATCCTTTTTTAATGTGAAAACCCACCTACAACCTAAGGGTTTAGCATCGCTTGGTAACTTAACTAGTTTCCAAACTCCCCTTTCTCTCATAGTTTTCAATTCTTCTCTCATGGCCTGTTCCCAAAACTTCCTTTGTGGGGACTTTAAAACTTGTTTATAGGTAGTTGGTATTTTGATGTCATCTAGTCATATATCCTTATTAATATCAGAAGTCTCCGTATTTGAACAAGAACTATCCTCTTGACCTGAAACCACTCCTTTAAATTTATTTGATCCTTTAAAACAGAAAATATGAGGTTCAAATTTAAGATGATGCTTTTTACAATACTTTTCTACATCGTTTAAGGATCTCAACCTTTCAGTTTTTCCCTGTTCGTAATAGTAAATGTAGTTACAATTACCATAAGCACTCAGGGCAACTTTTCTTAACCAAACAGTATCAGAGAGTGGAACCCCCCTCAAAACATCTTTACTTGATTTTATTTCCTCTGTGGAATTCTCCTCCTCTGAAGAGGATAAATCTGGAGATTTATACGAAGGGAAATAATTTATATTTGGGGTATCATTATTTTCAACCTCACCTTCAAACTCTTCATCAGATTCCTTATCAAAAATAGGAGATCCTATCTCTTTTGAACCCATCGCGACTCCACTGCGCCGGACAATATCTGGGAGTTCCTCATTGAAAGAAACATTAATGGTTTCAATAATTTTGTTTTCTTCAGGTAGCCAAACCCGGTAACCTTTAGTACTAAAGGCGTAACCAACCATTACCCCCCTTTTTGCTTTTGCATCAAGTTTCGACCTAAGTTGCTTGGGAACACCTATATATGCTATAGCTCCAAAGGGTTTTAAGTGTCTAACGGATGGTTTAGAGCCACTATAAAGTTCGAAAGGAGTCTTTGACTGAGATTTGTGACAAATGCGATTCCAAGTATACGTAAAATACAACGCTGCCTCCGGCCAGAAACTTCGTTTTAAACCACTTTCACTTAAAATTGATCTGATGCCGTTAGCAATCGTTTGATTGTATCTCTCAATAGTCCCATTTTGTTCAGGGGAGTACACGTCCGTAAATTCATGTTTAATGCCTCTCCCTTCACAGAAAATCCTAAAATTATCATTTTTAAACTCCCTGTCATTATCTGATCGAATGTACTTTACTTTACGTTCAAGAAATCTCTCCGCCCGGATCACATGATTGCGAACAATTCCAAACACTTCGGATTTTTCCTTTATGGGAAATACTGTGGCCTTACGCGAAAAATCGTCAATAATTGAGAGAAAATATCTCTCTCCGTTTCTTCCTTTCTCTCTTACAGGCCCCCAGACATCCATAAACAACAACTCGAGGGGACGTTTAGATCTAATCCTATTAATTGATTTAAATGACGTACATCTATGTTTACTAAGTTTACATATTTCGCAAAAAAATTTTCCTGATTTAACCCGGGGAAGACCTCTAACACTTTCATTTTTGGCCGTATTTTCTATCAAATCTGGACTTACATGCGCGAATCTGCTATGCCAAATTCTGAAATCATCTTTAGATAGATGGGACGTTTCAAATTTAACCTTTTTAGGAACTAAACTTGGAATTTTAGGATACAAATGATAAGTACCATCCCTAAGAAAAGCAGTAAATAAATATTGACCATCTTTGGACACCTCCACCTTACCGCCTTCACCAGTAAATTTTACACCTTTTACATCAAATTTTGGACCTGAAATAAGATTTTTCCTTAGTTTAGGGGAATACATTACATCAGAAAAGAAAAACAGCCTTTGGCCAAACTTTAACTTTACATTTCCCTTTCCTTCTATCGGAAAAGTAACACCATTTACAGCAACAAACATTTTTTCATCTTTTAAAGGCTTAAATTTATAAAACAAACTCTTATCACGGCAAAAATGGTGTGAAGCTGTGGTATCAAATAACCAGCTATTTTCGCTTTCACTACCACTCAAATTTGCCTGAATATAAAACAAGAAAGGATTGTTTTTACCTTTTTGTTTAACGCTGTTAGAGTTTGATGATGATTCCTTCGCTTTGCCTCTGCGATTCCTGTTTCTCTTAACTGGAGACTGGGCACATTCGGAACTGGATTCGGAGACATCAGACACACTAGAAACAGATGGAACACGACGATTGTAACTTCTAGAGTCTCTTCGGCATTGTCGACAATCCCTCTGTGGATGGTTTGGGCTCCCACATCGAAAGCATCGAAGTCTACTTTTCTGTATATGTTGAGTCTCAACGAAAAGTTCTTTACGTTTGTCTAAATCTCGCAGGGCTAATCTTGATTCTTCGGTGATTAATTCCATTAGAATATCATTGAAAATAAACTTTTCCTCCTTCCAACGTAATATAACTTGCACTATGCTGTCGAAATGGCTTGGGAGATGACGCAGGAGTTGAAATGATTTATACACCTCTTCAACAGGATGACCAAGGTCGTTCAGTTGATCGGCAATTCTATTTAACCTGGCAGCAAATAAATCTATCTTTTCATCTGGCTTTACTTTACAGGACATGAACTCGGAAAACAGGAACATATGCCGTGATCTATTATCAGGCTCGAAATGTTTCTTTAATACATCCCATACATCTTTGGGATTATCTTTATTCCCTATGATTTTTCTAAAGTCCTTTCCCATATTTAAATAGATTGTGGATAAAGCAATCCTTTTCCTAGTATGAAAATCTTTCACATCCTTTGCTGCAATTCCCTTATCGGCATCAATTTCAGGTTCCTTCTCAACTCCAGCGACAATATCCCATGCGTTCTTCTCCAACAGTAGGTATTTAATATCCATTTGCCAAGTTGAGTAGTTTAAAGCTCCAAGCTTATCGATCTGTACTTGCATACTCGCCATCTTAAAAAAAAAAATATCAGCCCCCCTTCTTAACAAACACAAATGTCTTTGAAATGGGGCTAAAATTTATGACTCTTCTTATTTAAATTCAACACGCTTCTATTATCCAGGTATGGCATTGGTTTCCCATAACCTCTTCTCTTAGACTGTATCAATACAGGTCTGATATACACTTATACTGCTATCAGCAGAGGAACTGTAAATGTGCTGTGGAAGATACCTGTTACAAAACTGTATGTTGAATTCATAGAAAAAGTCAGATATTGTTGACGACAGTTCTTTATTTGAATTCTATTTCATTCAATTACTTTATAAAAATACAGATTTAAGTTGAAAAATATTCAGAGCCAACTTTGTTTAAAATAGCTAAGTGAATCATTAACAATAACTTTGGTTAAAACCGGATTAACTTCAATACACCTGGAGCTTTTCAAAACAGCTTAAATTTAAATCATAGCTAAAACCGTTTTCTAAAAACATCGTAAAACTCAAACTAAATATCTTACTGTAACTTAAACTCAAACATATTAAAATCATAATGATAACTTTAAAGAAATGAACAGAAAAGAGAGAGTGCCGCAATTGATTAGGGAAATGCAATTTATACCTTTGAACTGGACGATTCCATTTTACAAAAAGGGTAGATCCGAGAATAGTCAACTACGGAACGGCTAACGCCATCTATGAAGCACTTTAAATTTAATGTCAGTTCTTTTAAATTAATTTACGTTATAGGAAACAATTAACATTATATTCCAGGTGATGAAGGTATTGCTTTTAAAATAAAGAAGTTCTATAAGCATTAAAATGTAAAAAGGAAAGCTATTAAATCAATATAAGTTTACGTAAAGTTTTAAACTCATATTAGCCATAAGTGACAAGTAAAAACGGTTGAATAGATAACAGAAATAACTTATAGTAAATATTATAGTATCAATTTCATTATACGTGAAATAGTTTAACATAATTAAAATACGCTGCAAACAATTCCCCCCCTTCCTCCCTATATCATTATGTAACGGAATTCTTTTGTGTGGCCCTGTAAAAGAATAATAACTATTCTTTGCACTGCATATCATACAGAATGCATGTTTTAGTGCACTTCATAAATTCATATCAATTTTGTTATGTTTGGATGCGTGTAACATCATTAAAAATCATTTTAAACGATATCTTTCCTTAGGTCCTAATGTAACGGAAAACTTTTGACTGTCCCTGTAAATGAACTAAACATGCTACAAACTTCATTTGAAATAGGAAACGTGCTGTGGTAAATGTCAATAACCTCCAAAAATTTCAGGACAATCCGAGTATATTTACGGGAGTTAGAGCACAGACAGACGGCCAGACAAACCGAAGTCATAAACACTTTTCAACTTTGTTGGAAAGTGTTAAAAAGGAAATTTTCATTAACAAAATATACATTTTTAAACATATGTTTTCAAATTAAGTCCTTATTGATTATTTTATAATGAAAAAAAAAATAAATAAAAAGAGTTCTCCATTTTACCAAGAAAAAAAAAACTCCCCATTTTACCGAGAAAAATATAAATAAATAAATAAAAATCTTATTTGTGAACATGAAAAAGATGTATTTTTTTGTTTCACCCATATGTCTTAATTTCCTAATAGGGATTGTTGAGCATGGCTCATGTATCCCCAATCTCAGTGGCACAAGTATCCCTACTACTATCATTTTTGTTTATTAGTCTACCATGTACTAAGTAATGCATGCAGCCATTTGAATTATTTTAGATTCAAAATACAACTGAAATTATACTTATTAAATCTATCTATATTGTTAAAACAAAACTTTGATTACAAAAAAATATAAAAAACACTCACCTAAATATTTACTTCAGATAGGGAAAAAGCAACTATTAATCACTATACTTTCAAAATGGCTGCAAGATATGTGATTTTTTTTTTTTTTTTTTACATGTGCAGAACTATAAATATATTATGTTGCTAATTTTAGAAAGAAAAATTAACCTACTGTAGAGAAAATATGGGTGGCTCAAGTATGCATGCTATTGGATGCATATTTTGTAGTTATGAATTAATATCACTGATATACATTCAAAATTAATCATCTTTTGAACCTTTCTTTTTCACGTTTAGTTATCAAGTGAATGTGAACTCATATGCTGTGAATTTTCATGTTGCATGTACATGTTTTAAATGGGGCATTATTCTATTACGGATAATTTTTTTATAGCGATTTGCTACTGATAAGCATAAGCACATGCATAAGTGCTAATTTATTTAGGAACTTCAGATTAATTTCACTTAAAATTTCTATTGCAATAAATAAATAAATATAGATGTATACTTTTAACCCTTTCCAGCGCGGTATCCTTAAAAAGGAACACCTAATTTTAATTCCAAAACTGACAAACGGCACCAAAAATATTTAACTAAAATTCTCCTATTATAATGTACATGAAAATAAGCAAGTTCATATTTTCTAATAAATTTGTTTATAAATTGTGGTGTCAGTCCATTATTTCATCAGTTTATGAACAGAATTACTTCGCGCCTGTAAGGGTTAAACTGTTAGCAAGATTTCTGTCAGTCAGTGGTGCTAAAAAAAAAAACTGAGCTAAAGAAATGCTTTGCAAAGTCTTGGACTAAAACACAAGTAAGTCAATAATAAAGTTATAGTTTTAGGAAGAGACATCAGCTGGTTCAGCTTACCCATTCCTCAAGACAATGTTTTAACAAGATTTTGGACAAAAATAATATTTTAAAATTTAAAAAATACCACTTCCATGTCCCCTTCTTTTCAATGACAAGCAAAGTTTAAACTCTTTAAAACCCTTTAATTTTTTTCTTTTAAGTTTTCTTTGAAATTAAGAAGATGATTATTTATCATTACTATAGAGTTACACATAGCACAAATTCTGTAGTAATGATAAATAATCATGAAAATGACCCCAACTTCCAAATTTTTTGCTTTTACTTCCTCCATCTTCAGCTCAGAAAATTGAAAATGTTTAAAACTTTCCTACTCTCTATGTTACTTTGTTTTAACAACAAAATAATCATATAATTTTTTTTTTTTTTTCACCGTCAACCTCCCCAGCATACAAAGTTAAAATCTTTTAACTTAATTTTTTTCAAACAATTTTCTGCCTTTTTTTTTTTTTTGTAGTAACAATAAATAAATAAAACAGTCATCTTAATCTCCTCTCCCCCCATCCCTTCCGTAGAAACTTCTGCTCTCTCTCCATAGAAAAAGGTAGGAATACAGGAATTCTCCAATATGACTGGATAGTTGCTACTTTTTTTTTCTTCTTCCATACTATGTTCAAAGTGTTGTTATAGAAAGGTGCTAAACTACTCATTGTTGTATCACAATTTTACGTTGTGATCACTTTTGGAGATTTTGGAATTTTTTTAATTGTCAGCTGAAAGCATTAAAAACTGTCATTTTCTACAGATTTTATTGTATCATCATAGTTCAAAATACATCTTTTAAAACAAAATTTAAAAGTATTTTTTAATTACTTACAAATATTAGCCACTCTGGTGCATAAGTAGCAATTACCAATAACGTATATTTATTTGATAGGCCATCATGAATAATCATGGTTCTGTAAATATTAAAAGTATGTGCTATCTTTTATGATTTTTGTGGTCAATAACTCAAGTAGCAGAATTTTCTGTATTAATCTGCAGCAAACCAAATTTTGTCTGTGACCCTAATAGTCCAGGGGAAATGTACCCCAAAAAGGGCGTTACCTTGTAAAAGGTAGGGTAGAAGATTTTTTTTTTTTTTTTCCCTTGTGACTTGTTTATAATGAGGCCAGCATGGAAAAACAAAGTTTTCCAACAAAATTTTTTGTGGCCAAAAAACAACAAAATTTTGGGACTTTTTAAAAAATATCCCAAGACCTGTTGACGTAACATATTATTTGTCAATTACAATCTTAAAGAAGACAAAATTCTCTACAACTTCCATATTTACAACTTTTTTATACACTCAATAGCACGCACAGTATGCCATTTCAAAAATAAGACAATTTTTTCAATTTTCTTCAAAACCATGAAAAACATAGTTCTGCCCCGATTACACTGGTCGGCAAAAAAATTAAAAATTTTCCTCCCTGCAAACTAAATACACTATATGGCCAAAGGTGACCGGTCACTTGCAATTTTAGACTTTTTGTTAAATATCTAAAAAATACATGAGGAATTAACCTAAAACTGCACGTGTGTAAACAGTATAGTATAGGTCATATGTTTCCACGAAAATTTTTTCCCGAAACCCTATGGGGGGGGGGGGGCATCAACAAATTGAAAAAGAACGAATATCTTTTGGATAACCCTGTAAAAACTAATGTAGCAAAAGCATTCAAACTCAAGATTATTAATAAGTGGCTTATTGTAATATACTGTGTTCATTTTTATGAGGATAGCATGTATACTCATAGAGAAATTAAGGGTTTTATAAAAACAGTCCCAAATTTTGCCAAGTTTATTGCTTATAATTTGCAGCGTGCTTAATATAAAAAAAAGTTCTTTTCTGAAAATATGACAAACATTGTACACAATACTCTGCAATCAAAATTAAAAAATAATAAAAATTGGATGAAAAATGAGCAGGTTTACTAAAAAATGTTTCACTGCACATGCGCGAATTTAATCAAAATATAATGTGCATAATGTATTAGCTAAATATATAGAGCAACTCTTGTGAAAGTCTCAACATCATAGCTTGAAAATTCTGAAAATTATCGTCGATAGAGAATAAGCTTGAAATCCGTTGTTCCCAAAAGGAAGCAAAAAGATGAGGGGTTGTATCCAAATATAGTAGTACATGCAATATTGTGTATGCTATCTTGGCTCTAATCAACAGATATTTAACACAACCCCTCATCTTTTTGCTTCTTTTTGGGAACAACAGATTTCGAGCCTATTCTATCAATGATAATATTCAGAATTTTCAAGCTATGATTTTGAGACTTTCACAAAAGTTGCTCTATATACTTTGCTAATGCATTATGCATATTATATTTTGATTGCATTCATGCATGCACAGTGAAACATTTTTTAGTAAAACTGCTCACTTTTCATCTAATTTTTATTATTTTTTTAATTCTGATTGCAGGGTATTATGTTCAATGTTGTTTGTCATATTTTCTGAAAAGAACTTTTTTTTATATTAAGAACTCTGGAAATTATAAGCAAAAAACTTGGCACTTTCATTTTTGGAAAACTGTTTGGAACTTTTTCTGAAATTTAAAGTATCCTCATTAAAAAAAAATGCAACCAAAATTGGAAAATAAAAAATGCACAACATTATATATCAACCTCAGATATCATCTGAAAAAAAGAAAAAAAAAATCAAGCAAGAATTCTGAAAAGAATGCTCCCATAGTTTTAATATTAGCATGTAAATGTTTTTGCATGAGACTACACTAATCACCTGAAGAAACTGGACTGCCAATGTTAAACCTATGGGAGCATTCTTTTTACAATTTCTCGCTTGCATTTCAATAGTTTTAAATGATTTTAAACCAGATTGGTGTTTACTTTTTTGATTTTGGTTACAGTTTTAGTTTTACTTTTTGTTAGTTTTCTGTCTGCGAGAAATTTTTATCCAAATTTCATATATAGAGTGTGTCCACGTATAACCTGACCAAGCTTTATTTTAGTAACCGTTGGTCCTAGATGCATACTTCTAATTGCAAAAGTGGTCAAAATTAGGTGCAGAGTTAAGATAAAAAAAAAGTTTGAAGCGAAAAATCAATTTAGTGAAGAATTACAGAATCTAAATTTTTATACGGTCCCCCGGTCCTATAAGTTATATTTAGTAAAATTTTCCTGTTACACTGACTAGTAAGGCAAAAAAGTCCCATTATTCTACGATTAAAATTGACCGAGTAATAGCTGTTTAAATTTTGAGCATATTTTTTGCTACAAATTAGGGGTCATTCACAAATTTAGTAGAAATATAATTTCGTCAGATATATTAAAGAAATGGTTGGGAGTAAAATTAGTATTGCAATATAAATTTGAAATCTTTAATCATTCTTACATATTACTGCAAAATATGCAATTTGTACTGAACATATAAGAGGATAAAAAAACAGAATTTTTGTTAAATAAAAGGATGAAAAACAAAAGCCTCAATTCTTTACAAAAATGATACATGTTTTAAAATGCTGTTAGATTACACAGTCTTTCAAATTTTGGGTTGTGCCATGTTTTTTAGCTTTTGAAAATTGATTCACATGTATTTTTTACTGCTGAATACGAAAATGACCTTCATTTTAAACCATCACGTCAGGATTTTTCTCAATTTCAAAGTTAAAATTTATCCCCCCTCCCCTCCCAACCTCATCGGACCTGTGAGCTGTTTAGCTGTAAGAAACCCAGTATACGCCACAAAATTAATAAATTATTGAATTAAATAAAATTAAACTGAATAAAAAAATTTTATAGTATCAGATTTTTTGCAATTTCTTAATCTTGAAATTTACGATTTGCAAAAAACCCTCACATGATGGTTAAAAGTGAAGGTAATTTTTTATTTAGCATTAAAAAATACATAAAACGTAATGATAAAAGTTAAAAAAACACAACCATGGCAGGTTTATGTTATCTGATCTTAAACCATTTCTTAAACTTGTTGACGGTAATCATCTGAATTTTTTTGTGTTATCCTCTAATATAAGTATGTATAAGATGGTAAGTGACGAAAATCATAATAATATTACATTGTAATCTGATTTAAGTCAGTATGTAAAATTTTAACTTCGATCGGACATTTGAAAGTCAGTTAAAGTTTGAGTACAAACTTTAAACTGGAAAGACGATCGCTGCAAGTCAAATAAAACCTTATGAAAATAACTTAATTTCATATAAAGAAATCACAGCCTCAAATCCTTACAAAATACAACATATGTTAAAATACAATTATTTTAACTAATCTGAAACTTAACTAATAAAGTTAATCATAATATTTGGTCAATTTCTTTTAAACTGCAGATACCTTGAAATAAGTTTAAGTAACTTTATATACGACCCAAAAGCATGGTCGAAATCATCTGTTTTGATATGCAAAAAAGTGGTATAAGTCATGCATTTCAAAGTTTCATAACTCGGTCAATTTTAATGTTAAATGAATGGGACTTTTTCTATCTTACTTGTTAGTGTGACAGTAAATTTTTACTAAATATCACTTATAGGACCGGGAGACCGTATAAAAATTTAAATTTCGTAATTTTTTAATAAATGGTTTTCTTGACCCAAATCACTTTAAAAATAATTCTTTACCTTATTTAAACCATTTTTGTAATTGGAAGTATGCATCTTGCGAAAATAAAGGTTGGACAGGTTATACGTGGACACACTGTATATATATATATATATCTGGCTTTACACCTCTAGATGAACATGATCCAGATATCTCTTTTATTCAGGATAAGGATATTCCTTTGAAACCAGATGTTAATAATCCTACAACAGTGCCATCAAAGGGCGAAAAAAATATATTGTTCAATAGCCTGTAGAAATTATTATTAAAATACATTTTTTCATTTAACTTATGCAGTCATATTGCATACCTTACTTTATTGTGTAGGGAAAGTGGAGTTGAATGAGACAGGGGATCAATGTGAAAACAAAAATGTTTATATGGTCTACAATCATAAATAAATTGATATTTCATTTGATAAAAGGTATCACTGAGATTGTTAAACAGATAGTTTAAAAACAGTACATATTACAGAAGATTAAAATATTCCAAATAATGTATTTTCATCAACTATTTCAACAACCTAAGTTTTCTGTTTGAACTTTAAAGCAACTAATAGATAATCTTTAAGTTTTATATATTTTTGCATGCTAAAATGATATAATCTCTTGTTATATATATTGATATAAGTAGGAAAATTTTTTGACATTATTTATTAAAACTAATCTTTTAAATATTTTTATGAAAATAGTGATCTCAAATATTTTATTGACAGAATTTTCTAATTTTACAAGATATAAATGCATGACATTAGTTCGTGAAATAATCTGTTGTCATTTTTATTGTAACTATTTTATAACATAAAAGTATTTCTTATATTCCTATCATAACAAAAATGAAATTTTTACTGTTTATACAGGATTTACTGAACAAAGTACAGTAAAAATTAGTAGTACTTGTGAAAGCAGAATCACTAGGAACCAAAAAAAAAAAAGAAAAATCCATATTAGACAGGTAAATTTGTAAGGCATTCCTTTCGAAGGTACTATAAAAAAAACTTCTTTTGTATTGGGTGTACCCCGGATTTCCAGATTTTTCTATCGATCCTTCCGGGTTTATGATATCTTTACATTTAGTGGAAAAAACAAATCAAAAACCTTGGAAATTGAACTGAAAATGTGATGTAAAAGAGGGCAAAAAGTTCAATGAATTTTAGTTTTGAAGTAATTTTTGCATCCCTTAAAATCTACTGATTATAAGAAAAATGAGAATTACACTAATTCAGGGTGGTCACAGACCTGGAAAACATGGAAATATCGGGGAAATTCAACCTAAACCTGGAAATTCATTGTAAACAAATGTTAATTTCCATTATGATAGTGGTAATCTGAAAGGAAAAAAAATCATCTCAGTTCTTGGTGCCTGAAACCAGCTTGGACTCTATTTTTATACCAGACTCAGGCTCTTGGTAAAAATTTTATTTATACAAAAATTGAAAAAAGAAAGAAAAAACACTTGCTATGTGAGAAACAACAATGTAGCCTAAGTTTCTTACAGTGTTATACAATCCTTTAAAAACTGAAAGTAAACTTAATTGTTATTAATGTGATATAAAGGGAAATATTTTATCTGATTTTGAAGCCATTGCATGGTCAGTGTTAGTAACATAAAGATACCGTGAGATATCTATTATCTATCCTCTCTTTCTGTTTGCCGTCCTTTATTTATTGGAAAACAGAACTCATGTCTTTCTGCCTGCCATAGTTGTACAATATTTTATAAGAATGAAAATAGTAACTTTTACAGATTTTTGCGAGTGGTTGGATATAAAAAACAAATTTGCCATTTTAAACAGATTTTCAATAACATGAAAATCAAGGCTTTGAAATGAAAATATTAATCTTGAAACAATTTTTAAAATGTTATTAAGAAATTCCTGCTGTGTATCTTCAGTATCGATCTCAATCAAAAAAAAAAAAAAAAAAAAAAAAACCTTATCTCTAGGATGAAAACGAATAATTGTATGTTCCTTGTACAAGTCAATAATTGACAACTTGATATGCGAGTCATTCTCATATAATGGGATTTTTATGTCCTTGGCTAAAAAAATGTGAATTAATCAAATCAACTGTGAATGTTTGAATCTTTTGTGAACATTACTGTTTAAGCACTCACTACATTATGCCCTTTAAATTAAAAAAAAATTCAATATCTAAAAAAATTGTAAAGTTTTTGGTGTCATTACCAAGGCTTGTCCCAAACTTCAAATTTATTAATTAAAACCCTTATTTTTAAGATTTTGAAAGCTTTAGAACAAATGCAATGATTATGTGGGTATATTTCCCGTCTCTATTTTTGACACTTTAGACAAAACAGAAAACATTTCAAATAATTATCCAGTACTGGTCTATTATCTTGTCGACCACTTTACATAAAAAAAAAAAATGATTGCCAAATTTTAATACCAAATAAACAAATTAAAGTTGTCCAAACTTTTACACATAAGAATATTAAGGAAATTAGAGTTAAAAACATTACTGAAGAATAGAGTGCCTTTATACGAGTGTATCAACATACTGGATATAAAATTTCATTCGTTCAGACAATTTTGGATAAAAGAATGTTTAGAATAATTGACGCTACATTATGAATGTTAAGTTTTTGCTATGCAATGTCTTAAATTAATGAAATCTGTTTTGAAATTTTTTCAGTAATTTCTTTGCCACTTTTCTATATTATTTTATGGAAGTTTTATGCATATGCTAAAAAAAAATGTTATTTTTCTTTATCATTTTTTACAATTTTGAAATAATATATGAATGTCTTTTTTATCCTTTTTATTTAACAGTTGCCTAGTAACTGAATTTTATAGCATATTAGAAAGAGAAGATTAAATAAAATCAGGCTAATTTGACATTCTTAAAAATTAGATTTTCTGAACTTTTAAGAAACTTATATGCTTAGAAATTTATAAATAATTTAACATTATTAATTGCAGATTTTAAGGAGCCATAGCCCCACCAGTGGCCGAGAGGTTCTGCTCTCGAAGCTGGTAGATGGGAGGTGCTGGGTTCGATCCCAATCGTGCCTGTCGGCCTAATCGTGCGGAGTTTTCATGGTTTTCTTCGAACCTTGGTTTTCCAAGCGTAAATATGGGTTAGGTTCCCTTAGAAAGACCCCCACGGAGGGCACCCATCCCCCTTAGGGCCTATATCCCTCGTGCTGATAATTGGCCATCATAAACACAACCTTTAAGGAGCCATATATTATGTGAAGTGAGATGAAAATTAAACTGTTTTGAAAAAGTGACATTGAGACCTCTGATCTGAAGATTTACTAGATTAAAAATTTAAATGTAGAATTATTAAATTTGAACAAAAATTTAATTTTTTTTATATTGCATTTATGAATGAAGTATAAATATTTTATTTCTCATATTTAATATGATACATATAAAAAAGTTAATGTGAGTAGTAAGAAACTATATTTTATTGCACATTTCATCCTTATTAGAAAAATGTTAAATGATCATTGCCTAAACATTGTGTTAAAATTTGCAATTATAAAAAGAAAATAAATCAAAATTTGCAGTAATTATTCTGGAGACCAAAAATCTCTATTACCATTCAAAGTAGCGACAAAATAATCAACCTTTCTTTGAATTCGATGTCATATAAACTGATTTAAACATGAATCTAAGTGCTGGCATGTTATTCCATGATGTTTTTTATTTCGCCATTTAGCTGAGCCCCAAAGGCATTCGATATTTTGTATATGTTCTCCAGTATCTGGATCTACAAAATTATAACGATAAAAAACAGATTTCCTCAATGGATCACAGAAAAAAAATGAAAATTTAGCCAAAGGATCATGGTAAAAACATTACTTTTATTAAAGAATCACAGAAAAAAATACAAGTTTTGCAGGAAAAAACGTGAATTCTCTCAAAAGACCGTGGAAAAAACACATAATTAACACCAGGAGCGATTCTCCTCTTCCCCCCCCCCCCCCCTGCTATATGCTGGAATCTTTCAGAAAAGTTACTGTGAATTTCAGACAATTTTTTTTACTCAGAATCACCTCTGGATCAGTGCTGAATTCAGGGAGTGGCTTGGGGGGGGGGGGGGCATTCCCCCTTTAGCAATGACATATCCCCCTAGAAGATTTGAGATTTTGTTGTTTCAGTGGTCAAAAAGTGCCCCCCCCCCAGAGCCACAGAAATCCCTCTTGAAGAAAAGTGTTTGAATTCAACACTGTCCCTGGTATCGTGTCATCCATCTCAATCTCGCTACAAAAATGTCCAGAATTGCATATAGAAATGCTAATCACATCATTAATGTGTAATACTCATGAAGAAAGCAGGAAAAAGAAATTAACCTTGTGTGCAAGGCTAAAAAAACAAACAAAATTTCTATTATTTTTTTTTTTTTTTTTTACTGAAAACACTTAAAATTTGGATTTTTCCCCCCTCCTCCTAATACGTGGCCACATAGAAGTAAAACTGGTTTTGACATTTTTTTAACTGTTTTCAAATAACTAGGTGTCATATATATGATTTGCATTAAATCTACTAAGATATACTTAGCACACCCTTAGATACCCTAAGCACATAATTTGTACTTCTTTCATGAGTACTTGGAATAAATTTACTTACTGGTTATTGAATTCGAACTTTGCATATTTAGCAAGACAAATTGCACTCTCTATTTGATGAAGTCATTCAGCTTTCATTAAAATTAATGTAAGTTTATCAAACTATGTTTTCCTGCATTTGTATATTTTAAACAATAACAGAAATATGTGGTTTGACTGTCATGCTGTTACAGCATCAGTTGTTATGTAAATTGATATTGGTATATTTTGCATCGATAATTTTCAGGGTTTTTCACCTTGTATCAATTAATTTTCAGGGTTTTTCACTCTTCAGTTACAATCACCCCTGATAGACTCTGCCTTCACAGGTTTTACTGTCAAATTCCACTCATTCCAGGCTAACGAATAGTATGATACTAAAATAACTTAAAAAGAATTTGTACATCATGAAAAATCAAGACTTTTGGTGTCCCATGCAGTGTTTACGTGTGACAGGTCTTGGCATTCCTGAAAATCAGAACACCTGGCAACATTACTTCCACACCACTTGCTATTCTTCAGAGGGATTAAGATATACTTTTCAGTGTGATTTGCAAGTTCTTCTGGTGAAATTTAACCAAGAAATAAGCATTTTGACGTTTGTGTGTTCAAAATTATGAGAGTGGTGGAGGGTTAAAGTGCTTAATTTTCTAACTTTAGATACAGTAGACTCCCTCAAATCCACAACCCTAAAATCTGCAAACGCCTAAAATCCACACATCATTACAGATATAAACAATGAAACTTTCAGTTCAGATGTAGGGGCAAAATTACAGAAATTTTTAGTTTTATATCATTCCATGTGTATTTTAATATTTAATTCTCGATAATGTGACTGAAAGAAGTATAAATTTAAATTTGTGAAAAAAAATCAAGATGTGTGAAGTCAAGGTGATGTCACTGGTAATCACAATCTTTTTACCAAATTTTTTGGTTATTAAGACTGGCTAAACCTGAAATAAAACTTCCTTACTTTATGATTTTGATGTGAATTAATAGGTTACCTTTATGAGGAACATTTCATTGAATAATTCAAGGAAAATGTATCTCATCTTTATTATGCATATTTAATTATACATTATTAATTATTTACTTGACCTTTACTGTTAATAATTTAATAATTTTTAAAATGATCTTACTTTTTACTTTTAATTATTTATCATTTTAGTTTATTACTTCACTTAATTATTTTAATGTTTTACTATATTGCAAGCATTCATTATGATTTTGATTGCATTATTACATTCAAATTACTGTTTAAAAAGTGTAAACTAAGCAGTGTTCAGATACCTGCAAAATTCTAAAATCCACACAACCTCTATTCACAAGCTGTGTGGATTTGAGAAAGTCTATACTGTATTAGAATTTGTGTTGTACAGAATGTCAATTTTTGCTTTTGGTTTAATTGGATCATAATATTTTTTTAAACTTCCAACTATTCTTTTGGAAAGGCTGTTTTTTTGTTTTTGTTTTTTTAGTTTCTTAGAATGTTTTCTTAAAGTTTAGTTAATAAATTTTTATTTTTCTATTTTGTAGTCTGATTTACATCATTGGGTTGATGTTCTTGATATATTTGATCACAGTTTGGAGATATGTAAAAAAAAAAAAAAAAAAAAAAAAAAAAAAACAAAGAAAATCACTAGTGTCTTCCTTGTGATGAGCCACACTGGACTAGTGTAAGTATTTCTGCTTCTCTATTTACACTTTTTATTATCCCATTTTGGAGAAGAATTATTTAAAAATTGCACTAGGTGCAATTTACAGTAGATCAGATTTCAGAATTGTGATTGGTGCCATTAGTCTTCTACAATATGTTATAAAAAATAAATTGCAGGGAAATTTTTGATTACATGCAAATTGTTACTAATTATTACTATAGTCGCAATAACCACTGATGAGGCTTAGAGATGCTTCTCAACTCAGAGTTGTGACACTTGTAAGGATACTGGCAATAAACATACAATTAAAAAAAATCAAGATAAATTACTTTTAAATTCAGTGAGAATGTTATTATAGTATATGATGGGTTATCCAAAATGCTTGGGGCCTGAGATATTCTGATAATGGTTTTTTCCATAATTCAGAACACTTAACTATAAGTATTAAGAATTGTTCAAAATAACACTACGAAACGTATGAAATATGAATAATATATGTAAATACATAATTACAAATTTATTAATTTAATTACTTATTTACACAAAATAAAAAGCATTCTAAATTGCAATTCAAATTGCAAAAAAAATCACATCAACATATAAAACTTAGTTTTAAGACATGAGAGCAGAATCCTTTGATATGGAATTTTGGAACATTGTATTAAGGGGGCTGATCACTCAGCTTTTGATTTCTCCTCACTAATGGAAAGTCTATGGGCATTGGATGCATTCATCTATTTAAAATATCTCCTTGGGAAATTAATATTCTTAACTTTTATTTTTTGTGTACTCTTCCTAAAAGATCGCTTTTTTTCTTAGTTCTCAAAAAATTTCTAAAGTATAGACTTAATTTTATAGGAAGTGTTAAAATCTTACTCACAGTTCGCCCGCTTTTAACACATAAAATATTAAATTCAGCATAGATTTTAGAAATATTTTGAAAACTAAGAAAAAAAAGAGACATCCTTTAAGAAGAGTACACAGAAAAAATATGTTAAAAATATGAATTTCCTGAGAAGATGTTTTAAATATACAAATGCATCAAAAGTCCATAGACTCTTACAGTACAGAGGAGAATTCAGAAGCTGATTGACCAGCCACCTTAAGGTTGGTTGCTTATAGCATGTCTCTTGCACTAATTGTTCCTATATGTAGTATACTGACATGATTTGCTGTTCATGGAGGTAGCCTTTTTTTGCATTCCAAAAATCAGTTGAAAAATATCAGTAGCTCATTTGTAATTTTTTCACCCATCTTATTCTGCTGGTCATCATCACCACTTCCATTAGACATATAATTTGTTGTGATGTCACAAACCTCACTGCCAGTCATCTGATTACTTACTCTTACAGGAGTATCGTCATCAGCAATTACATAATCTTCCACTGCCTCTTGATTAAGCAATTGAACTTCTGAACATGAATGTCCTTTAGCTTAGGCCAGCAGATTTAATAATTTCCTTCTAGAGTAAAAGCTCATCTAACCGGCATTCTTGAGAAGCACCGATTGCTGGATGCTTGAAAAGTCCTGATCATTGAGTGCTACAAAATCTGTCATGAAAGAAGGGTTGGGTTGGGTTGAATTTTGACGGCCAATTATCTACACGAGGGATATAGGCCCGGGGGGAGTGCCCTCCGTGGGGGTCTTTCTAAGGGAACCTAATCCGTATTAACGCATGGAAGATCCACGGCTCGAAGAAAACCACGAAAACTCCGAACGATTAGGCCAACGGGCGCGATTGGGATCGAACCCAGCACCTCCCGTCTACCAGCTTCGAGAGCAGAACCTCTCGGCCACTGGTGGGGCTATCATGAAAGAAGGAGAATGTGGGGGTGGGAGCATCGATGTAACAGTGAAACAGGAAAAGGAGTTTTAGCCTATTTTCCAAGTCGATCAAATAACTCTTTTATTATTATTAAATTTGCATTTGACAAAGTTATTCTTGCCAAATTAAAATAAAAGTAAACAATATTTTGTATTAGGATGCAATTTCTAAATTTAATTATTCATTCTTTTATAATGTTACATTATTTATAATTAGACATTTCTCCTTTCTGGAAAAAGCACATGGAAGCTTGCAAAATTAACTTCTGTATGATTCACTTGTGTTGCTTCAATTATCACACAGTAATAAGGAATCCCTTCTGCATAGCTAAGAACGTTATCAGAAACTGAAGTCCGAATTCTCCAATTACGATAAAAACAAAGTACACAGTCATCAGCTTTTTTTGTTGTTGGAGTGTCTCAGATATTGGGCTTTTTTTTTTGGGGGGGGGGGGGGTCTCTAATTTTCATAAAACTTATTTATTTTAATAGAAATGGTAAGCAGCCTACTTTATTATTATTTGAATTTGCTGAAAATTTAAACGCAATCGGGTGATTAGCAACAGAGAAAGCATTTTTTTTTTTTTTTTTTTTTAATAAGGAAAAGAGAAGAGTACCATTTCGTTCTTTTTTTTAAAAAAAAATCTAGAATAATAGTATTATTTCTATTTATTGTTTAGGTTTTTGAAAAGTATTTTTTCCCGCTTATTGAACAACACAGAACTTTGATTCAATTTCGTGTAGATGATCCAAACACATTCAATTACAAAATATTCTTGAGTAAATATAATATTTAAAATGTAATATGATGCAAAGATCTTTGTTAAATAATTCTTTAAAAATAATTTATCTTTGTTAAATAATTCTTTGAAAATAATTTCTTATTCTTGAGTAAATAAAACGATAAAAAAAAATAACTTGGGATAAATTATTTTGGATAAATAATGTGTGCCCAAGTGGGCAGTGCAGGTCGAAAGTTCTAGTAACTCCAGGGTGAGGGGGACAGGCAGAACTACTGTGCATCTGAAGATTTAAAAAAAAAAAAAAAAAAAAAAATTTGAAATGACCATATTCCCATCCTAATTCATCGAAAACATAATATCAATTGCTTATGGGAAGAAAAAAAATAAAGGAGCTCTCTGAATTTTTCTGGTTACTTGAAGGTCGGATAACAGAGCTTTTACTGTATTTGAAAATGGAATTTTAAAGTCTTCAACTTCAGGCTCATTCACATCATAAAAAATATAGTAGATGACCACAAATTGTATCACCCATAAATGTGTGTATATCTGTCTGCAGTACCTCATACTTGACGTAAAATACATCTTCAGTTTTTATGTTTTTGAAATGAAACAAATTATGCTGTTTCATTTATCATTTTGCATTCTGGTTTTTGGAGCATTCCAGATAACAGGTCCAACATTGTAATTTGTTTGCTTAAAGGGAGAGTGGGGTTGGCAGATAAGGGAGCTTAATTTACAAAAATTCTACTTAAATAATCAGCATTCAATGGTAAGTTTTAGGCAACATTGTGCTTGTTTATTTCTTTCAATTGCATTTTTCTCTTGTGAAACCATAAATGTATTTTAACCTGTATGTTATGTTGTACCTATGTACAGATTTTATTTTTGTAATTTATATGTTGTTAACTCCCATCTAAATAATCCACGAGCTATCCTTGTAAACATGTCATTATTTCATCATTGCATTATATTAACAAATTGAGTTTTAAAGTTTAAGGTACTTTGATACCTTTTAAGACATCAGGTGTCTGTGCATTTGTAATTTATATTCTACAATTTGCATTTTTTATTTATTAAAACATTATTTGAATTTTTCATTAATATCTCGTGCATATTTGTTTTTATTTTAGCAGAAAATGTTACTGTTGGCTGTTCTGCAGTTTACTGTTCTTCTTATTGAGCATAGTTTTTCAAGAAATTTTTACAGTTCTATGGAAGTAAGTAATTTACTTGAATTTTTTGTTAAAGAACTGAAAAATTTACTCTCATTTTTATTTGTATGTACAAGTACATCCTTTACCAAGATTATTATAGACCCTATAATGCTTGTATTTTGAAATAGTTGAGATAAACAAGACCAAAATCTTTTATCATTGGATATAAACAGTGTTCCAAATTAGCGGTCTTTAGTCGTCAAATGCAACCAAATTATTGCATTTAACAACTACAATTCCCAGTCGCCAAATTTGACCACTTGTTAAAAAAAAAAAAAAAAAAAATTATTGACGGTTAACAGACACACACACACATACACACACAAAAAGGGCACCTTTTAATTTCATGTTACAAAATTCAAATGTAGATGCATTGTTTTTTATTTTTACTAAATTCAATTGTAATTATCAACATTGGATAAAATTTTGTTTTTGATTTGCTATCAAGTTTTAATTTTGTTTTACGTGATTAAGTGCATTTTTCTATTAATCTATAGATATAGCAATAATTCAAATACTTTACATCAGTTTTACAGTTGCTTCAATTATTGTAATTGGAGATTAAGAGCTTCAATAATTTAAAGTAAAAACAAGTATTTGTGCATTTTTAAAAAGTAGTATTCAATATTACAGTCATGTTAAAAATGAACTTTAGAAATTGCAACTAAAAATTTTAATTTGATGCCTAAGATTTTTACAATAGTCATCATTTGACGCCTACCTTTTATTTCCCAATTTTCCATTACTGGATACAAAGCAATCATATATATTATTTCTGTTGTCAACATTCCTGTTTCTCAACTAATATGTAGCATACAATGATGAATTAAGTATCATTGGATATTCTTTTTGCCCACATCTGACATTGCATACTGAATTTTCCCATACAGTTTTAGTATTATATATAAGTAATCATTTTTATCCCACAATGGAATTTTCATTACAGAAAAGTTCATTTTCTTCAAAGAGAGGCAGACAAAAAGTGATTTTTTTCTGCAGTTTTTTTTATAAATCTTGCAGCTAATTTGTTTTCTGCTACAAAAGTAAATATTTTTCTTGGGTTATTTATTTTATCTTGCTATAAGATTTGTTTTTGTGCTTGGAAAATAGTTTTTGTACCCAGGGGCGCGCCAGAAGTATCCGGCACCTGTGTGCAGAACTTCACTTAGCGCCCCATATACCCAAACCCCTCCCTCCCTCCCCCCCCCCTCCCCCCCCCCCCCAAAAAAAAAAAAAAAAAAAAAAAAATTCAATAACTATAAATACATACCTGCCAAGCCAACCTTCCGGGGTTTTCTCCAGGTCAAATAAACAAATTTTGAACCTGAAATTTTGTTTAATGAAATGTGCCTTGTTTCTATGGGGTTCTTTTTTATTTTATTTAATAAATTAAATTTCTTGTTCAAAATATTTTTGTTTGACTTTAAAAATAAGGAATGTTGACAGCTATGTAAATAACGGACATCCCTAAAAAATGGGTGCTTCAGCTGCTTGCTACCTCCCACCACAATGGCATACCTCCTAAGAAATTAGCTTTTACCATCTCTCCCCGAATTTTTAAGCGTTAGTCTTTATTTATATTTGTACTTAAAGCAGTTCAAACAAACTTTAATTAAGAAATATAAATGTGTTCAAATAATTAATGGTAGCACCATGACACAAGGAAAGGGGTGCTCGTAATACGGTAAATATACATAAAGGTAGAAAAATATTTTCTCTAATTACGGAGCGAATTATAATTTTTTTATTGTAAGATGCGATTTAAACAATTACCACACGTAAATCATAATTAGGGGTGCATTTTTAAATGTTTCCCCCCCGTCCTAGAACGATTGGTTTTATATTAGCAAATATAGAACCGCTATGCTGCTTATATAATAATTGTCAAAACGTATCTTTATCTTGTCACATGCTTAACCCTTCCTTCTTTTTCGGATTTTTTTATCTTTTTGATTTCAATTATAATTTTTTTTTTTTTTTTTTTTTTTTTTGAAAATTAATACAGTGAAACTTCTTTTAAAGGCCACCCCTATCCAAAGGCCACCTCTATTAAGGGCCAATATTTTTAGGAACGAAAATTTTTCCCATAGACATAATGCTAAATTTACTTCTATTAAGGGCCGCACCTACCCCTCATAAAGGCCATTTTTTTCACATGTGCCTTAAATCTTAAACAGGTGTATTGAATTTCTGAACCAAAAGGTAAGAGTTCAGCAGACAACTGCACTTGCAACAAAGAAGGCAGGGGGAGATGGGGAGGATTTAGATACACAATGAAGGACGACAAACATGCGTTCCTCACACTTTGTTAGACCTTTCAACCTGTAGGGGTTGGGTTGGAGGGAAAACTTGACCCTTTGTTGTGGGCCCACAAAGGATAACAGGTTATCTAGAAAAACTGATTCCACATTTACTAAAACTGTGAATGCATATTGAAGCACAGTTTTTGCACTTGTGTGTAAAAACGCTAGCATAAATAAATGAACTAATATCTCATTCAGGCATTAATAAATTATGCAAATAAAATAAATAATTTGTTCCATAAAGTAAAAAAATCATGAGAAACCAAAATTGTCTGTGAAAAAATTATGAAAAGTAAACAAAATTCAATAGAAAATGTTTTCAATCATATATATAGAGTTTGAAAATGTTAATAAACAGTTTTTTCACCTACATAGGTTGTGATTTCCTTCTTTTAGTTGTTTTTTTGTCACCCCTATTCAAGGGCCACACCTCATAAGGGCCAATTTTCGATGGAACGGTATGTAGCCCTTACAGAGATGTTTCACTGTATTATGTTCTATCCCGAATACGCAAACGCAAAATAATATTGTCATTAAGCAAGTAAGCAGCATTATCCTAGGTCAGGATCGGCGAACCTTTTTACGTGCGCGTGCCAAAAATTCACCAACAATATCTATCAATGGTGTAACGTGCCACATTTTGACATAAAATAATTTTGCAAAGTACGATGTTTATACAAAACGCTAGTTAAAAAATCAGATGCTATTTCTCTGCATATTTGAATAAACCATTAAATTAAAATTTTAATTCGTAAATATGATTCATTTATGTAATAATTTTCACTATGATAAGGAAATAAAAATACGAAATTTTATTTTAGAAATTTTTGACCTTATTATTTATGCATCTAGTTATGATTATCCAAGTTGCATTAAGCATTGTATCAATAAATTATTGATGAGATTTTTACTGTTGTATGTTCGATGGAGAATGCTTTATACCTGATTCATATTTTGATAGTTTTATAAATTGGATCCATTTGCCATCTTACTGAAGGGACTGTCTAAAAAAATTAATTTGAAAAATACAGCATTATAAAAATCATACAGAAGGGCAAAATACATGTCGCAAACGCTGCATAACATCGCAAGAAAAGAAAATTCTTTTCATGCAAAAATAATTGCCTTATTTGTGATAGTCTGTCCGTATGAAACACAATTTTATTCATTATAATAGAAATTAAATTTCATCTGTATAATAATTATAAACTTTATTTTTTCGCGTGCCAGAAAAATTGTCTTACGTGCCAACTCTAGCACGCGTGCCACGGGTTCGCCAACCCTGTCCTAGTTCATATAGTTTTTCAGAAAATCGCACTTTTCCGTTATACATAAACTTTACTTTGCGTGAGCTCAGTGAGGAAATTAGGGGGAGTTCGAGGTACTCATCGTCACGAAATCATCCAAGGATTGCTGATAATAATTTTCAAAAAGGATATTGGATAATTAGCAGATATTAATTAATAACCTTTCTAGATAAAGGCATCACAGATCAAGGCGGCGATGCAACTTTGCAACATCCTTTCAAGGCGCATTTGCCACAATGTCAACTTTAAACTTTGTACAAGGTCTTTGTTTTAGGTAAGGCGAATCATAACGATAAATAGTCACCCTTTTTCATTCCAATTGAATTCAATTGTTGATAAACATTTAATAGAACAATGGCAAGTTTTTTACAAAGTCAACGCTTAAATTTATTGTACGGAACTTTTTGTACGCGAGTGAAACTCGCACTTGACCGATTATTCTTTGTTCAAAGAAAATCTAATAAATACAATTGAAATTTCCATGAAACGTAATTCAGTTTGAAGTTGTTCTAAAAAATATTTTTACCTCCTGAACAACATGAAACTTTCTTACATATTCATGGGCTCGTTTTTATGCGTAAAAGCATAAAATGATAGGCGTGACTATTAAATTGGTTTGGAATCAAATGGCGCTTTTAATTTTTTTTTAAGCATTACGTTTTAAATTATATCCTGTTTTACTTATTTATTGTTTCAGTTATATGTAGCCGATTAATTTGTGCTTTTTTCGGTAATTTACATGGGAACCGTGCATAACCTGGTGCTTATGTTGCTTTATCATTGTGCAATACAATTACATTCAAAATTGCATTTATTCATGTATAGGGGGGGGGGGGAAACCCTTTCCTCCTTCAAAATTATGTGTTATATTCTATTTCAAATCATTTTAATGCTATTTTGATCAAAATGAAGGGAAAACAGAAATGATGTTTTTCTATTTCAAATTAATTACATTCATATTTATGTCGGCGACGTGTTGATACGGCGCCACTCAAGAGACTGAACGATGAATTTGCTTTCAGTTCGATTTTCTTTTGTGACAGTAGGGTAATTTTTTATTGGCTTTTTTTTCTAATATTTAGATATCATATCTAAACTGAAAAGAATATTTTCTGTTTTTAGCCAACGAGCATCAGTTTGAGGTTTTTTGTCTTCTGTTGCGTACGAGTATAAAAGACACGTTAGTGGTTTTTCTATTTATTTTGTATCATGAACATTGCCTATGCTAAGGTTCTGCTCTGCAGATTTACGAAGTCAATTTCATTTGTAAGTAGATATAATTGCCATGTATAGTTATTCTGATAGAAAGCAATCAAGCAGTGTTTCCCCTTTTTTGTATAAAAGCACCGAATCTTTCCGATAACTGTGTCAAATTTTTAATCTAATCTGATTTTCAGGGACTCACCACAAAAGATTACTACTGCTTATCAGAAGGAATCGATTATAGTTTAAGATATGCACCTTTTATAGGAAATTGAAAAACATTAGTCCATTTTTCAGCAAATAAATATTAATTTCGGTAAATTTCATTTTATTTTTTTTCTTAAAAATGCGTATCTGCAAACTATCCTTTTTTGTGTTAACACTATTTCCGAATCATAATCCTTACCATATTTAATCGAAGAATTCTGCAATTAATTAACATTAAAATTAGGCAACGATTACTATTTAAAAGGAGTGATAACTAGAAAGTGGAATAGTTGACAGCTAAGTATATGCTGATAGATATTATTTAATTTTTACTTTCTTCTATCTTTACAAGAGGAAAGTATTGGATTCATGAAAATTTTCGAATTCCGGTTTTCAACGGATTTACACGTTTTAGGGGTCAGAGAACCCGAAAAACATGTTTTTACAAAATGTCTGTCTGTGTGTGACACAAATTTTGTGGGCGCTCTAGCTCAAGAACTAAAGCACGGAATTTAATAAAAATTTATATTCAGGTAGTCCCTGATCAGAGTTGGGCAAAATATATCGAAAAATCATTTTCGATACAAAATACATTAGTTTTAGAACCTAAAATACAAAATACTTTTCGAATTTTAAAATAACCAAATACAAAATACATGTATTTTCAAAATACATTGAAAATACAAAATACATTTAAAATTTTAAAAGTTCGGGCATAAGGTTACAGGTCTGCACCGGCCGTGCCTGGCAGGCCAATTTTCATTCAGAACACTCTGATAGAGATGGACCTGGATTTCACTCTTTCCGGGTCAGGCACGGGTTTTATGTTTTTCTGAAGGCTTGGGCCGGTCAGGACCTCGACATCATTCTTTCCGGTCCGGGCCTGACTTCTTTTTTACGGGCTGAATCGAGGCTTAGTCCCTTGGGGATGAGCATCTTATACAGAATTTTTAATCTTTTATCATCGGTTTTCATAACAGAAAATTTGGCCTAATTGGATCAAGAAAACGTCCTGATAAAATATGGCAAAATTTACAATAAAAAAGAACTGGTGGGGATAATCAAGATTCTGAACTTCATTCTTCATAGAGGTCTGCACTGTCCAAAATTTTCAAGCTCGGTCCCGACCCAACACGTATGAAAATGTTTGGCCCGTCCCTGCCCGGTCTGGCCTATGCAAAAATCAGTAAAATCTGGCACGGCCCAACAGTTTTTGCACAAAATGTATATTTTTAAAAGTCGCCATTATTCTACAATTAAATTGCTAAATTTATTATTTTTAAAGAATAGTACATATAGTATCTCTAGGCAATGAAGTTAAAGCACAGAAAAAGAAACTGTGAAAAAGAACCTGCCTAAGACGAATCATGTGTAAAACTGAAAAATGTGTTGATCCATGCAAAATGAATATAATAATACGCGCGAAAAGAATACATTTACAACAAACTATGTACCTGCTAAGAACGAAACCTGTCTATAACGGATATTCTCCTTTCCTGTCGATTCCGTCTTGGAAGATTTTATGCTATAGCATTTTTCATATATTTAAGTCTCCACACCATGGAATGTGGATTAGATTTTAAATGATAACTAAGATTTTTCCATACAAATACAGATACATTTAAAAGATAAATATCGCAGTCCAGCATGTTTTCTTAAAAATGAAAAGTATAAACATGAAAAAAAAGCTAAAATAAGTATTTTTTTGTCAGAATTCCTCATACGAGATGATTTTTAACCATATTGGCGTAAAAATCAATATTTTGTTGAAATTCAGTTGGACCGGTTAATCAAGGTTTTGTACGAGCTGGGATCGGGCCGAACTTTTAGCTTTTATACCTGGCTGTGCCAATATTTATTTATTTATTTATTTATTTTTTTGTACAGGACGGGATGGGCTAAAAAGATTTTTCTACAGGTTGGGCTCGGGCCGAGACCTGTTATTTCGGGCCGTGTATGTTTGCGTAGTAACAGTTAGACAAAATAATAGTTTTTTTCATTTTAAACAATATAGTGAAGTTTATTTTTAAAATAGGTTAACAAACCAGCGATGTAGTGGAGGATATACGGAGATATACGCCGTATACCACCTGGATTATTTTTAAGAAGCTCTGTACACTCTCTGTTTAATCAATAAAGTTACAGCGCCTACCTCTGTTTTCACAGACTAAGAGAGACTACTCAGATGAGGATATTAAGAACATAGATTCCCCCCCCCCCCCTCCCGACAACTCTTATTAAGGATTTTAAAAGTGCAATTTTTTCAGCTGGAACTGAATCCGCAGGAAACCGTGACTTTTTTCTTACGGTTTCAGCACTGTTTCAAAGCCATCTCGCAAGTGTCAACTAGAACAGACCAGAACTCGAATTAGGGTCAAACCAACTCGAACCCGACCCACAATGAAAGAATGGGCTTCCACCTGATCCAAACGACATCTCTGGTTGATGTGCGTTCGGGTAAAATCTGGTTACTTACTTGGTGCAGAACAGTAATTCACGTTCATTTTACTTAATTCCCTTAGCTATTTAATATCGCTCATTTTGACGTGCAGTACACGATGGATGATATATTAAAATTTCGTGATGATAGCTTCATTTTTACGAAAGTTAATGCTTATAAAACCAAAAAAAGGTTTATAGTATTGTCCTGTTGAAATCGAAACGTTGTTACCTTCAAACTAAACCCTTTCTTTAAAAAAAAAAAAAAAAAAAAAAAGTAGAAGAAGAGTGAGCGAGATTGAAAATCGTAGCATCAGTTCAAGAGTTATGCATGGATATACACGAATTGCATAACCCCCTTTGTTGGAAGTCTGTATATATATATATAGATAGATAGATAATTCATTAATGCCTCGATCACTGCAACTCAAATATGAGTGCTTCACATGAATAAAAAATAAGAAATAATTTAAAGAGAAATATAAAATAAACAACATGCTAAATGTTTTTGTTTAAGACCTAGGAATATCATAATATGCGGAAATGGCACACAAATAATGTTTTTTCTTATTTTTTTCTTTTAGTAGTGAGCTTTAGTAATGATCTTTTAGAGTTTAATAAATTACAAGTGCCTGTAATCAATGCATCGCTCTTCGTCGTGGTCTGTCTTAAAGTTTCATCAATCTTGAATAAGTGATTTTATTAAAATGACTTTAAATTTTCATAACGTATTGAATATCTCATTCATTTATATTGTAAAACTGTATTTAAACACATACATACTGTATTTGTAATAATAAATATATCAATAAATAGAACTATATTTATGTAATAAAATTCATTCTCCATTTAATAAATATCACGAGTGGGGTAAATTACACCTGAACATTAATACAATGAATACAAAGGAGCTATAAAAAAAATAATGTTTCAATCAATACATAACCGTTATAAAACCAAAAATCTTACCTTTAAATGAGTTTTAAAGTTAGTTGTGGCTTGAAAAGTTCCACTTATAAAAGTAGACCTTGTTTTACACATGCATAATGCGTTAACTTTTTAACAACATTATCAACAGAAATTTTTTTAAAAATTCCCGCTTAATACAGCGCAACTGTATTATCCCAAATAATTAATTCACTTGATACATTACCAGCGGAGGCTGAGTCATTCTTTCATGAGTCTCCTAAATAACTAACCGCAGTATATTTCTATGGTATTTAAAAAATAGAATACACAGCAATACTCTAAATGATTCTTCCTGTTTATCACACAGTAGTTTTTCATTCTCATAGCAACGTTAGAACTATAAAAACTAGAACGTTTTGTAATCATTCAGCAAAAATACTTCAGCAGAGCAGATGCATTCATTATAATCCTAAGACGAAACAAAACAGTCAGGCACGTATTTTGCTTTTGTGAATCTTAGATTTTGCGGTTTTAAAAAAGCAGCTTGAAATCAACAGAAATGTATTTTGAGTATTTTTAAAATACAAAATACTTGGAAAAATCATTTCAAAATACATTACCAAAATACTTTCCTTTCAGTGGCGTAGCTACATATTCAGCACCCTGGAGCAAGTAAAGTTGGTGCGCCCTCTTGTCACTCGAAAAAGTTCTGTGCATTTTTTTAGCTTAAAAATGTATACACTATTCTTAATTCGATTTAAAATCTTTTATTTGAAAGGTAGAATATTTCAACAAGCATTAAATACAAATAATTAATAATGAAATGAATTATAATTCTTTAAGTACGGATTACCTACCAGTATATTCTGCAAATTGGGCGGGATTTTCGTTTTAAATCTGTCAATTGGCCAGTACAATCTGCCGCCCTTAATATCTGTTATTCTTTTCAAGGGTTTCAAAGCATTGTAGAATACTAATAAAAAAAACACTATTGCCAAGATTTTTCTTTTATATACTTTTTGCATATGGATGAAACATTTTTTTCTGTTTTTAGTGCCATAAAACACTAAAATTCCGTAAAATTCAAAGTATCATAACTTGGTAAGTTTTGGTCCTACAAAAAAGAAATTTTTATTACTTTACCCGTATGCGGAGAAGATTTTTCTAAATATAACATATAGAGCACAGAGACTGAATCAAAATGTAAATCTCGTAACTTTAAAAAAATAACTATTTTGACATAAATTACTTTTAAGAGGATGAAGATCAGCGTTGAAATTTTATTACTTTTGGAACAATATTTCTACAGCTAATAGTTTAGAAAATTAGTCAATGGACAACAATAAAAGTTGACACCGGGTTTCTCACTGGCTTTTGAATAATTTGAGCAATTTGGCTAGTCACTAAAAAAAAACTAGCCAAATTCAAATAATGATAGTAATAGATTCGCTGTGCGGAAAACACTAAGAATATAAAAACACAAATAATGAGTTACACAGAAAAGTTTCAATCGTACAACATCATTGAGAGTGTCGCCGAAAGAAAAAAAACATCTCTTGCAATTTGGCGATTTCAGTCTTTAGTTTTCTCCCCAAAAGAAACGCCCCCCCCCCCCCACACACACACACACACACTGCGAGAACCCTAATTGAAGCCCTTATATTGCTAAAAATTACAGTTTTCACTTTCCATACACATATACAATGTAAGGAAGAAAACAGGATAGCATTGTAATCACGCTAAAAATAATTGAAAATAATTGAAATAATGGTGTATTTTTACATTTTCAAATACTCTTGAATCCGTTCTCACAATTTTTACAATGATTCAATATGTATGTATGCGTGTATGTTAGAATTTCCTTGCGTTTTCAGATTTTCAGAGCAAGATTTGGTGTGTTTTTGATGATGTCCGCAGGCATGTTATACATCTGTCGCAAGAATTGTATTAATTTTCTAAGAAATCGGCCGCCGAATTTGGTATCTAAACTATTTTTCAACCGTTTTGTGACGATAACTGATCAATATTATCTCTTAAATCTCAAATTATTTTTATTGCTCACGTTCAACTTATATCTATACAATAACATTTCACTAGGCAGACAGTTGCGGCTCGACAAGGGGTTCACAATGACTTTACTACTAGTAATTTCCCCAAAAAATTTCTTCTTGTTTAATCGTAGAAAATCTCATGATTAAAACAGACCAAATTTTATATATATATATATATGTTACATTATTAGATCTAATTCCGCGATTTCCTTATCTTATTCTAAATTACTACTTTATATTCACTAAATCCTTATTCTTAAATAATCTCTATCGTTAATTCTGTTAAATTTCCTTTAATTTAATATCTCACTTGTCTAAATTACTTAAATATTACGCTTTTAGTATTCTTAAATTAAATGTTCCATTTCCGCTCTTTTTTTCTTTTAGAATGTTCTTTTAGCAACCATTTTATTTTCCCGTGCATATTCCGGGTTATCCTTTTTACCTTCAAATTCATCCACTCGCTCTGTCAGCACTATTTCCATGGCGTGGTATTCTTAATTATTAATTGGTTGAGAGCGCGACCTACGTCATATTTGTATTCCTATACTTGACGCACAAAAAGCCGATGCTCGCTGTGTTTCAGCAGATTTTAGTCGTATTTCCATTTTTTATACCACCCCCTGGTCACCGTCCACGTATTCGATTATCTACAACTTTGTTCATCCTTAAATTACTACTATGAAGCGATGGCTAATATTCTTGGTGAAAACTGCGCCGCCGAAAGATGTTTAAATAAAATGCTGAGCTGAATTTACGTTTTGTCTCAATTATTTCTGGGGAAACTTTCACGGAAAAATGTATTCCATGGCCTGCACTCGTCTGCTGATACAACTTCCAATTCATCATATAACGTCAATGTCGTAGTCTTTAACACGACAGGATTACAGTTTTCGTTATATATATTCTGGTAGAAAAGTGATTGTGAACCCCTGAGGAGCCGCTAGTGTAGGCAGGGTCAGACTCGGTTACTGTCAAATTCGCAGACCTTGGATTTTTGGAGGGTGCAACATTTTAGAAATTCATTATTGTACCACCTTGCTAGTAGAATCCAATAATATCCATCACCATTCTACTTTTCTTCTGGGATGCTTTCAATTTTGGAACTGGATATGAAATTGAAAGTGTTCTTAGAAAAAAAAAATATCGAAGCAGCATATAAAGATAACCGTTCAGACATCGACCTCATATTCAATGTAAAAAAAATAAAAAATAAAAATAAATAAAATAAAAGTACTAAAAATGAGAAGTTTGTAAAGAACGCTATCATTAATTTAGCATTAGCGTGCGAATGACTACTGTCGGATTCTAAGTTTAGAAGAATTTTAGTACTAAATAAGAATGATTAATTAAACCTATTTTAAACTGGCAGCGGGAGGATAAGAAATGCTGGTAGTAATAAATAGAAACGTGTGAATATTTAATTTGATTGTAAATCAAAGTATATTTTAAATCTTATATAGATTTTTATTTAGTAAACTCTGTCTAAAGCTATATGTAAGACAGATTTCCGTCTTATGCAGAATCCGCAATTAGGCAGGGTGTACTGTATTAAAAAAACCCCTAGCAACAGGGTATAATCGAAGGCGCGCAAAAAGAACCTTCAAAGGGTTTAACAGTCCTGTTTTAAGATATATACAAAATAGGCCGTTCTGATCATCACATTTATAGACAATATTGAAACAGTCCCGTTTTAATATTGAAGTGTAATTTTTAACTAAAAACAATGTTTATCTTTTTTTTCCCAGAAAATATACTTTATAAATATTTTTATGCATCAACCGCAAAAATCAATATAATAAACATTTTTTAGGTTAAATTGCAATCACAGCATTGTACGAATACACGAAACCTACACATTTCAATCACATAATAAATAACTTTACAAAAAACTAAATAAAAAAAATTCGTATACACTGGGTGTCCCAAAAAGGACTGACTGATTTTAAAATTCAATAACATGTAAACGGTGACAGATATTTAAAAAATTCTTGCAGGAGGGTTATGCATAAAGTCAAAAGTTTTTTTACAGTGATTTTCGATTTTAGTTTGAATTACAAACAATAGATGGCGCTGCGATCAATAGAGGCTAAATTCAGGCTCGATTTTTGGTACTTCGTGGCCCGGATAATACATTTCCATCTCCTTTTTCTGCATGGAACAATAGAAAGGACCAAAAATCGAACCTGTATTTAGCGACTATTGCTTACAGCGTCATCTATTGTTTGTAATTCGAACTAAAATCGAAAATCACTGTAATAAAACTTTTGACTTTATGCATAACCCTCCTGCAAGAATTTTTTTAATATCTGTCACCGTTTGGAAGTTATTGAATTTTAAAATCAGTCAGTCCTTTTTGGGACACCCGGTATATATTTTTTGAAATAGAAGGTGCATATTCCTCTGAAACGAAAAAACTTTCCAGAAAAAAATTAAATTCTGCTTTGCAAAGAGAAAAAAAACTCATTAATAAAAAAAATGCTTCAAAAAAGTGATTTTTTTAAAAATTATTAAATAATTTAAGACTGTTCAAATCTAATGCTTATAGAAAATTTTGTAACTATTAATTTCAACTCAGGGAATTTGGTAGAATCCTATTTTTTTTCTTATTTTTTTAACTTATAGACCTTGTTTCAGCATGGGAGTAATGAAAATTTGTTGAAAATCAGGCCATTAGAAAAATTATTTAGCTTTATGAATGAAAGTGCACATTTTTTTAAAACGCAAGGTCTTTATCACCAGTGGAAATATTTCACCTTTGTATAAAATTAGGATCTAAGTTTTTATTCATTGCTATACTTTTTTTTAACATACAGTATTTCTATAAACTGTTCGGAAAATTGAGTGGAGTAACTCTAGATTTACTCCAATTTACTCTAATTTTGTTTTTCATTTCATTATTCCAAAATTCATTGAACACTAATTATGTGATATCCGATAGTGATGGTGTGGGGGCAGAGCCTGATTACGACCTCCGTAAACTCACATTACTAGTTTCGAAAAATGTTTTACCTTATTTAATCCTAAAATTCTGCGATTAAATAAGGTTTAATTTTGAAAAATATTTTCCGAAAAAAGTGGTGTAAATTTTCATAGGCGATAATCATGTCATAAGGAACGCTTAAGTTGATGCTTAATTTTTTCTCTCTTTTTGAAGAAAAATGCTTATCAATTCTGCATTTGAGATTTACCATATGAAAATCTCAAAAACAATATGCACAAAAATTATTTTGCAGCTTCCCCCCCCCCCCCCCTCCCCATCTAAAGTTTGTCGTCGTGGACTGATGTGGAATATGCTTAAATCCAGTTCTTATTGTTTTGTAATCTGCATTGATGCATGTTTAGTTTCCACACACACACAAAAAAAAAGGCCTTTCATTTTTTTAATGGTTTTTCGCGTGTAAAATGGTCAATAATTTTTTTCTACTTGTCAAGCTATTTTTTTTTTCAAATCGTAAAATAACTAAATTGCTAAGGCTGTTATATCTTAAACATAGGTTTCTCAGCAGTGACTTGTTTGGCTATCATTATTTCTGTACAGTAATCATCATGATAAATTTCTAAAACATTTTCAATAGAAATGTACCAGGAAGGTTATTGTTTGGAAGATTATTATTTGCTGGCAGCCAATAAAGTGTCCGATGTAACCCTGTAAATAAATTTTGATTGCTCTAAAATTTGAAAATCTTCAACTGTCCTCTACGAAAATGCCGCAGGGAAAAAAGCCCGGCTTGCTGAAATGGTGTTGGAGAAGTTATTGGAGGCTACAATATGGTATGAATTAATATTGAAACTTCGCGAATAGATGTAATTTCTGTTAATTGTGTATATAAGCATGTTTTAAATCGAAATAATTGAGGTTAAACACAAGGTAAAATATCATAGAAATATATGATGGTTGTAATAAGATTAATCTATAATTTCTGATTAATAATGAAAAAAATATGCAAATATTTTTACAAATCTTTATTTCGCTTTTTCTAATTTTGCACCCTTAGAATTCGTGCGCCTGGAGCAGTTTGCTCCAACTGCTCCACGGTAGCTACGCCCCTGTTTCCTTTAGTCCGTTTAAAATACAAAATACAAATGTATTTCAAATACATGTATTTTCGATACTGCCCAACTCTGTCCCTGATGAAAATTGGTGCTGATTAGTTTTTGGTGTAAATCGCTCAACTGGTGGCGCTGCTATGCTGCATTTTTCCCGATTTCCGCTATAGCTGTATCTCAAGAACTAATGCACGGATTTTCATAAAACTTCAGGTTCCGTTAGTCCTTGACATAAATGGATGCTGTTTACGTTTTGGTGTAAATCGCCCAACAGGTGGCGCTGCTAGGCTGCATTTTGCAGGATTTACACGATTTCTGCAATAGCTCTACCCTCGGCTCTATCTCAAGAACGAATGGACACATTTTCATCAAACTTCAGATTCAGTTACTCTTTGATATGAAATGATGCTGACTACGTGTTGGTGTAAATCGCCCAATAGGTGGCGCTGCTGTGCTGCATTTTGCACTATTTCTTCAATAGCTCTATCTCAAGAACTAATGAACGAATTTTCATCAAACATCAGATTTAAGTATAACTTGATTAATATTGCTGCTGATTATGTGTTGGTGTAAATCGCTCAACAGGTGGCGCTGCTATGCTGCATTTTTCATGATTTGCGCAATAGCTCTATCTCAAGAACTAATGCACGAATTTTCCTCAAACTTCATATTCAGTTAGACGTTGACATAAGTTGATGATAATTAGGTTCGGGTGTAAATAACTCAATAGGTGGCGCTGCATTGCTGCATTTTGCTGGATTTACACGATTTCAGCGACACCTCGAGAACTAATGCACGGAATTTCACCTTTTTAGAATTCTCATGATGAGCACAGATTGCCATTTAATTTGGCACTGTGATAGCGAATTTTGAAGCATTGACATGTATGAGATAGAAGAAAGTTTTGTGATGGCCACAACATACTAGTTTTATTTTGCTAAATAAAAAAAAAATGCTTTAAATTTTGCAAATAATGTACGATATATAAATATTTAGATTGGAGTGACAGGGGGGGGGGGGAAGGGAAACGGTACGGTTGTTAGTAGCGGTACCGCAAAATACTAGGGCTCCGGTACTTTTTTGTTAGAAATTAAGCCCTGATCGTCAGTATGTCTATCGCTACCAATACTACAATAAGATACAAGTGTTACATATTTTCAGTCATTTGAATAATGGAGTCCATCCATATTTGCCACCAGCTGCAATGCGCATCCTGTTTTCGGAAAGGTTGGAAAAGCCTGATCTAGAGCAGGGATGCCAAACACGGCATTCGCGGTTTCCTTTCCGAATTTGTAAAGTTTCTAGCTTCTTTTTTTTAATGTATTTCAGTCGCTTGAAGGCGCCATTAAAACTTATGTGGCGCCCTTCGGCCGTTAACATTCAACTGATCTTTCGACACCTTGGCGCCTTTCGGCTTGAGACCCCCCCCCCCCCCCCCATCACTCCTAAAGCTACGCCGCTGAAAAACATCTGCAAATTTTATATATTTTTAAAATAAAAATAAATTCATAAATGTATCAGAAATAAACCACTTTCGAGTTTCTACTCCTCCACAATTAACTGGACTTTTTGTGTGATCCAGCACACTCCACGCTCACCCATTCTGCTCACCCGCCCCTTGTCGCGAGGGAGCAGCCTGTGCTCCGGCGGGAGGAGCTTGTACTGTACATATTATTCTTTTTTTTTTTTTTTTTTTTTGTTAACGAATCCCCGCGTGTCGGGGAGCACTCCGGGTGGAGCAAATAGAGTCTACATCGGACCCTTGAGGTCTGGTGATTCTGTCCCACTTAGGCAATAAATAAATAAATTTAAATTAAATAAAAAAATTTCAAATATTTCAGCTTCGCCTAAAATATTTGGCGCCTTTAGTATTCTGGCGCCTGTGTGCGGTGCACACTTTGCACACTGGGTCGGCGCGCCCCTGTTTGTACCTGTTATATCAAAGTGCATACAGGTACTACAAAAAATGTTTTTTTTACCTGCATCAAAAATGGATTTTGCTGCTCCAAAATTCGTTTTTTGCTGCTTCAAAAACTGCTGACCCATGTAATAGTTGTCAGGGTTGCAGTGCTTTATTTTTTTTATACAGTTGCTGTCACCTATCTAAACTATTATCTTAGTATGTTTATTTAACATTTGCAATTCAAGTTATCACAAAAATGTTATTTTGATGAATAATTAAAAAATATAGAACACTACAACCC
The DNA here is from genome assembly GCA_963932465.1 of Maratus speciosus. NCBI lineage: Eukaryota > Metazoa > Arthropoda > Arachnida > Araneae > Salticidae > Maratus > Maratus speciosus. Next base: position 90,257,264 of record OZ010796.1, on the reverse strand, counting down.
CTAAATTGTACAAAACCAAAACAAAATAATGAATTCAGCAGAGCTAATGCTCAAAGTGTGTTAGTGTTAAGGGGATAATTTACTTTTTCAACAATTTTTCTTATTTTAAAAAACATGGTTCAAATGATGAACTCGCTGCATTTCAATGTTCAAATAAAAGCACATTTAAAAACAATAAAATTTAAAAAAATTTTATAAAAATTTGAATTTTTTAAAAATTGCTACTACTTTTTTAAATATTGGTATTTCTGCCCAATTTTTTTTTTAAAGATTTTCAAGTGAATATTACACAATACTGCACATGCATTTTTAGATGCATCTAATATTACATTTAATATAATTTTTTTACTGATATATATAGTGTAAAGCAATGAAATCTGACACATCTTTATATACTTTTATTTTTTTTTTAAATAACAAAAAACCTGAAGGCTAATTCCATGCACAGATTTATTACACATATAAAAAAAAAAAGTATACAAAAAAGCTTAAAGCTCTTTTGAAATACAATAAAAGCCTTGGCATTTTTAAAACGTGAAAGTGAAGAAAATATGAACATATGAACATGGAGAAAAAGCCATTTAAAGCAGGGGCACCATTTGACGGGAGATGGAGGGGGCATTAGTGCCCCCCCCCCCCCCCCCCCAAGGAATTTCATATTTTAGAAAATTTATCAGTCATCACAGATCAGACTTAAAAAAAAAAATTGCTCTAAAGCTAAAATAACTTGTCAGATTTTATTACAATATGAACACATGCAATAAATAAGTACTTTAGGCACAGAAACTAATAATTATCAAAAACATTTTCTAGAGACTTTGCTATTCCAACATTCTCAAGGTGAGACATTTATCATTAATGAGTATTTTGGCAAATTTTATGTGTGCAAAATGATCGAATGAAACATGTCCCCCTAAGGGCTAGAATTTTTTATGTGAATTTCCCACTTTAGTCCGAAATTTAGAGGGGATTTTTCTTTTTTTAAAGAAGGGATTAATTCAAGTTCTTAATTATTGGAATTTTTTATTTTGCATTATTAGTGTTCCATTATATTTACTGCAATCATTAGAACACTATCATATCATTTGCTTTATTAAATCATATTATACAGTGTGTCCCCGTATAACCTGACCGACCTTTATTTTTGCAACCGTTGGTCCTAGATGCATACTTCCTGTATCCAGTAATGGAAAATTGGGAAATAAAAGGTAGGCGTCAAATGATGACTATTGTAAAAATCTTAGGCATCAAATTAAAATTTTTAGTTGCAATTTCTAAAGTTCATTTTTAACATGACTGTAATATTGAATACTACTTTTTAAAAATGCACAAATACTTGTTTTTACTTTAAATTATTGAAGCTCTTAATCTCCAATTACAATAATTGAAGCAACTGTAAAACTGATGTAAAGTATTTGAATTATTGCTATATCTATAGATTAATAGAAAAATGCACTTAATCACGTAAAACAAAATTAAAACTTGATAGCAAATCAAAAACAAAATTTTATCCAATGTTGATAATTACAATTGAATTTAGTAAAAATAAAAAACAATGCATCTACATTTGAATTTTGTAACATGAAATTAAAAGGTGCCCTTTTTTGTGTGTGTGTGTCTGTTAACCGTCAATAAATATTTTTTTTTTTTAACAAGTGGTCAAATTTGACAGCTGGGAATTGTAGTTGTTAAATGCAATAATTTGGTTGCATTTGACGACTAAAGACCACTAATTTTGAACACTGTTTATATCCAATGATAAAAGATTTTGGTCTTGTTTATCTCAACTATTTCAAAATACAAGCATTATAGGGTCTATAATAATCTTGGTAAAGGATGTACATTAGGGTGGTCACAAGATATATGGGAAAAATAATTTTTTGATTCAGCGTTAAAAAATACATAAAATGTAATTATAAAAGTTAAAAAACACAACCATCGCAGGTTTATGTTATGTAATCTAAAACTCTTTCTTAAACTTCTTGACGGTAATCTATCCGATTTTTTTTTTTTGTGTTATCCTCTAATATAAGTATGTATAAGATGGTAAGAGTCGAAAATCATAATAATACTGCATTGTCATCGGATTTAAGTCAGTATGTAAAATTTAACTTTGATCGGACTTTTGAAATTAAGTTAAAGTTCGAGTACAAATTTAAAACTGGATAGACGATCATTGCAAGTTAAATAAAACCTTATGAAAATAACATAATTTTAGTTAAAAGAAATCATAGCCTTAAATCCTTACAAAATAAAACATATGTTAAAATACAATTATTTTAACTAATCTGAAACTTAACTAATAAAAGTTAATCTCAATATTTGTACGATTTCTTTCAAAGTGCAGATACCTTGAAATAAATTTAAGTACTTTATACATGACCCCTGAAAGCATGGTCGAAATCATCTGTTTTGATATACAAAAAAGTGGTATAATTCATGCATTTCAAAGTTTCATAACTCGGTCATTTTTAATGTTAGATGAATGGGACTTTTTTTGTCTTACATGTTAGTGTCACAGTAAATTTTTACTAAATACAACTTATAGGAACGGGGGACCATATAAAAATTTAAATTTCGTAATTTTTTAATAAATGTTTTTCGTGACGTAAATCACGTTAAAAATAATTCTTTACCTTATTTAAACCATTTTTGTAATTGGAAGTGTGCATCTAGGACCAACAGTTGCGAAAATAAAGGTCGGTCAAGTTATACGTGGACACACTGTATACAGTACATTCTTAATAATCTCATCAGCCTGATACTAGAGTTCTGCATGGATTGGGTTGTACCTGACAGAAGTCGTTAACCCAAAACCTGACTTGAGCACGATGAACTGCAACTCAAACCTGAAATATTCTGACCCAAACTCAAAGTGAAAGAAAGTGAATCTATATTTTATTATATTTATGGAAAAATAGTCGAACACACATGCACCCATTAATACTCAGATATATAGCTTTTACATTTGAAAAATATTCAGGACTTCTTTTCGGTTCATTCTGATCTTGACCAAAAAGAGACAGAGAAAGCATAACCTGAAACGATTAAAGTTAACCTTGCACCCAGTGGCAAAAATAGCATAAACCCGACCTGACCTGCAGTTCGATTTCTGGTAAAATCGAGTTACCCAATCACATGCACGACTGTAATTTCCAATCATCTCAAAAACCTCCAAAAAAATTTCAATGACCCCGCAGCCTAACCCAAAATGAAAGAAAACTAATCCATCTACTGTATATAAAATGCAAATGAGAATTTCATTCCGGCAGCTTATTACTTGAGATGTGATGAATAGATTTTGATGTAACTTTGACTGTTAGTTAGGTAATGTTTCAGGGGAGGTTTTAGTATACAATATATCATTTTATCTTTATGCTGCTTAGTTATAGAATTATTGTGGAAAGTTCTATAATCAGATAAACCCAATTATAAATTATTAGCATTTTAAGAAAGATTCTTGCTAAATAGATTTCAGTGGAACTTGCACCGTTAGTTACACAAATTTTCAAAAAAAGGTTTTAGTATGTGACATAACATTTTAGGTTGATTAGTTATAGAATTAAGAAGAAGTTCTATAATGAGGTGAACCTGGTTGTGAAAGATTAGCCTTTTTCAAAAGTTCTACTGGACAGATGTGGATGAGGCTAGCATTGTTAGTTAGATACTTTTTCAGTAAACATTTTAGTATAGAAATATTATTCTATGTTACTTAGTTATATAATTATAGAGAAAAGTTCAATAATCAGGTGAACCCAATTATAAAAGATATTAACCTTTTAAAATATTCTGCTTAACGAACTTTGACGAGATTTGCATTATTAGATACCTTTTCAGGGATGGTTTTAGTATATTGCATATCATTCTATCTTCTTTACCAAATCCTAGTATAAATGATCAACCAAAAGATTTGATCCTTAACAGCCCAAATTTTGTATGAAACATTAGGAAATGTAATATCGCACTAGCATTCATATCGTTTTCAGGAATGCAGGAGGACATTGCAGGTAAAGGTCCATATTGCTTTAAAACACAAGGTCAAATTCACAGATATATTTCATTATCGCTGATGTTTGATTCAAAATTTGTTTAGAGAAACTGACCAGCGTAGTGGGCAAAGCATGCTACTATTTTAATACAGTTATGGAAAAGTAGTCTGCAATTATACCTCTAATATTAATTTTATTTTTATGTAGAGATATGAGCGAATATATATATTAGTTTTTTTTTCATTTGAAAACATTCAGCATTTCTTTGGAAAATCGTGTCAATATGAACCTGACTGAATGTAGTGAAAATCCAACCCGAGCCCAAAACAAGTAACTCTTTGATTACAGAACAGGATTAGCGACTACTTTAATAGTCACTCATACCACAATTTCCAAAAAAAATCTTTGAAGTAGATTTTGCTTGAAAATAATCTTACATGAGTGTATGGCAGAGATTAATTTTCATAAAATGGCAGAATAAAAAATAGTACACAGGGATGTATATGACCCGACTGTAATCAAATAGTCAAAGTCAACCTGCAGACTCTACCTGAGATGAAGGGTTTTGCAGATTTCAGAACTGTGTAGAATTTAGTTCATAGTCTGAAGAGGAAGGCAGAAAATGATTAAGGAAATTTTTTACTTACAGAAAATCATTGGTGGAAATTTCTTATCTCTATCGATCATAAAATTTGCAAATTTCTTAACTTGTTGGTCATGTTTGTATGCTGATTACCTCATGACCGACTGAATTTCACGATTTTTTTTTTTCCGACCATCTGACGAAATTCGCGATTTTTTTTTTCTGTGATCATTTCACGGAACTCACAATTTTTTTTTTTTTTTTTTTTTTTTTTTTGAACATTTTTCAAAATTCAAGATTTTTTTTGCGACCAATTGACGAAAGTCGCGATTTGTTTCCCGAGATATTTTGACGAAATGCACAATTCTTTTTTGAGATTGCTTTGCACAATCGTTTGAGCAAATTCTTGCATTTTTTGCATGATTCTTTGAATAAATTCGTGATTTTTTTCCCCTAAACCTTTTAACAAAATTCTTGTTTTTTTCTATGATAGATATTCGAAATTTGCAGGGGGTTTTTCGCGACCGATGGACAAATTGGATTTTTTTCTGCACCTAAATGTTAAATCTGCAATTTTTTTTCCTGCAACCTATTGACAATAATAGCTGTTTGTTCCTGTGATCTTTGCAATATTTTTTCATGATCCTTTCAGGAAATTACATTTTTTAAGCGATAAATTTGCCAAATTAATTATTTTTTCCAAGTCGAATTGCCAAAATTTGTGAATTGATTTTGTGTAGTTCTGCAAAAAAAAGAAGAAAATAAAGTCTTTCACAAAAATTAAAAAATATTCCTAGACGAATCCTATGCTTGTGAAAAAGGGCAAAATCCTGCACGTTATTTCAAACCAGGACTGCGGAGTCAGTGGGGAAAATGTCCGACTCCAGGAATTTTAATATATTTAACTCAGACTTAGACTTTTTCACTCAAATGGGCCAACTCTAACAATGCCGACCTGCTTGTAAAATGCTTGCTGTTGTGACTCTGACTCCAGGAATTTTAACAGATCCGACTCCGACTCTTTTGCTCAAAAATGGGCCCGACTCTGACTCCGCAGCCCTGTTTCAAACTCTTCCACTCAAAGAAAACTTTGCCCCCCCCTCCCCCCTCCAAGAACCTCTTGAAATGGCTCCCCAACCCTGCAGTAAAATCTCCAAAGAAGAAATCGAAAGGTCAAGAAAAAAGTTCCATTTTAGACAGGTTTCCATCTTAGCAAGTATATGGTGTTTTTTCATAAATTTAACTTTTTTTCTGTTTGTGAAAGAATTCTTGTTTCGCAGGTTTCATTTTCACAAGTTTTACAGTAAATGTAATATACCTATGCTCTTCAGAGGTGTACTATAGAAAGGTTGTTTTAACAGCCTTAGAGGATACTCGTAAAAATGGAAAGTGTCTATAATGGAATCCTGTCTTAAGCGGCAAAATTTCTTAATCAGTACCTTGAAATTATACTTGCTAAGATGAAACCTGCTTAAAACAGAATTTTTCATTGGTTCTCATTCAGAGGAGAGAGTGTAAAGCCCCCTAACTCCCCCGAAACCTTACCTTTAGCTATGCATGCCACTGCACTCAAAGAAAACTTTGCCTCCTCCCCCCCTCCCAAGAAAGTTCTGAAATACCATCTCTGATTTAAAGTTTTAATTTGTGTGGGTAATTGCACTGGATGTATTAACAAAATTTACAATAGTTCATGATATAATTGCTGTGTGGGTAAAAATGAGGTGTCAAAATATTCACAATTAAACAGGCTTTCATTTAATATTTCAAAATAAAAATTGATTTTTTGATTGATTTTGAGGTAAACTGTCCCCTTAACATTTAAAGGTAATGAAAAGTAGTATATGTTTAAGCTGTTTATTTTAATTTCATCTTTCTTGAACTGTTTCAAGTATGCTAGTTTGATTATACATAATAAAATAATAAATAATAAATTAGGAGTAACGGAAAGCTCGTAACTTGAATTAAAAATTACATAAGCAATGCAATTTCAAATTACTGGCCTTCTGCAGTGAATTGGCATTTTGTCTGTATAAATTTTTCTTAAATTTATATTTTTATGAATGTGCCTGAAGTTATAATTTAATGCAAAAGTGATTTTCTTTGCTGTATGACTGTAGCTATTTGAAACACATAAGTGATTTGGTTTATTATTAATCTGTTAATACATTTTTTTTTTCTGTTTGTCATTAGCCTCTCATCACACTTTCGTCATCAAGTTATATGAATGTAGTGCTTGCAGTTTTGAACCTCCTTTATGCTTTCAGGTAAGTTGTAATAGGTTGCATTATACATGACTAAATAAAGTTAAAAATATGGCAATAAATATTTTTTTATATTACTCTTGCCGATGATTGTTTTTGTATTATCTGTAGATGTAAGGTGTTTTTAAAAGGACTCCCTAATTTAAAAATTAATACTGGAATTACTATGATAAAGATGAAATATGACGTGTGTGAGGTAATTCATAAATTTTGTATACAGTTAAAAAAAAAAAAATCAATAGAGGGTGCTGTGATGTCTAAAATTACGAAAATTCTCAAACTTATATGTTAAACTACATCAAAGGTCTGTCAGTTTTTACTTTTAACCCCTTGAGGGGCACCGGTATATATTATATACCACCTACATTTAATGAAGTTTTACACAAAAAAAATTTTATTAAATTTTACTTTACTAACTTTGGTGGAAAAAAGCTGTAAAATTGCTTTTACTTACAGGGTGTTTCACAAAGGACCCTTAACTTTAAAAATCAATAACTCTGAAATGGTGATAGATAGAAACATGAAACTAGTGGTATGTTTAATAAAAAAATCGTAAGAATCTTATACATAAATCTCAAAATTTAGTTCAAAATAGCCCCGAAAGATGGCGCTGAGAGCTTTAAGAATCCTTGGGCGTGTTCAAGATGAACGCGCAGTACGCGCTCGAGCTCAGGAGACAGGAACATGGAGTGGGTCTTCATCGTAGATGGATAAAATATTCAGTACATTCAGGAAAGGATCTTGGATTTGATTAATGCTAATTATAAAGATAATCTGTTGCAAATGAAAGGTGAGCTAGATAGCTGAATGGGCAGAGCATTGAACTCGAGACTAAGGGTTATGGATTCGAATCCATCGCGCCTCAAATTGTGTTCATGATTTTTTCATTTTATTTGCTTTATATTTTTCATAATAAATAAGATATTTTTGATAAAAATAAATTTTTATGTTTATAATACAGAAGCACATGTGAATTTTTATCGAGACTAGGGTGCAGATCATATTTTGCGGTGTTAAAATCAACATGAAAAATATTATAAAAATAAAATGTCATAGATGTACATTATTTTAACTAAAAATATCTGAACACATATTTTCTAGAAGAGATAAAATATATGAGGTTTGTCGTCTAGTTTTGTAGTGAATAAAGTATGATTAGAATGTTTATAAACTTTCTACTGAAAGTATAAGTAAGTATTTTGCTTATACTAGCGTGATTTTGAGTGCCATTTGTTTCTCATGTTTTATGATGTATTTTGGTCTGTTATCCACACGATGTTAAAATATGCAATCATAAAATAAGAAATATATATACTAAAACCTTCTCTGAATAATTATCTAACTAATAGTTCAAATTCCATTGTAATCCCTCCAGTATAGTAGATTACAAATAAATCTATGCTAATAAAGGAACAAACCGCTCTATCTGTGTGTCTGTGTGCGATGGCTAGCAAAATCTACGGCACGTACAAGGTTCAAAATGTTTGTGAGAATAGCCCAAAGTCTCTCCAGATATACCTGGTTTTCAGAATTTCAAAATTCTAATTAACAGCTGAGTTATTAATTATCAACCGTCACTCACTTTCATTAAAAAATCATCTCGAACGGGAAAATATCTGACGCTTGCGTTGAAGGTGCTGATACCCAAATGAAGAATGGAAAAAAAATATTTCAGGGGTATTTTGTCATTATTTACTAACATCGTCCAAACCGCTTAGTAAAAATAAAAATAGAAGGCATGTTTTGAAAGATTGTACTCTTATGTCTCAAATGCTGCAATCAATTAAAAAATATATCGCAATTAACCCCTTGAAAAAAAGTTCAAAAAGGATGGTTTTTCTCCTTTATTGCAACATCTCCCCAAGATGCAATTTAAAAGGTACTGACCACCCTAGTAGCAGAAACAGTGCAGCATGGAAGCAGGCACTGCAGATTATTTTAAACCTTGCAGATTAATCCACCAACTTAAAAATAAATGCTGGGCTTAAAAAATAGCTGAAATTTGCTTTAAGTCTCTAGATTTATGGTATTTGTTGTATCCTTATATTATATATATTCTTTATAAATGGAAATTTTGCTTACTTTAAGTGTTTCTGTTATTTCTTATGATAGTAGGCTTATTGGGTCGCAGATAAATTTTTGTTTGCTGCAGACTGACGCAGAAAATTCTGCTTCTGGGCTGACCACTCTATAGCCAAAAACTTACAGTTTGGGCTGCAATCTGTCGCAAATTCATTATTGGGCCCTTTTTCTTGCGAGAAACGGTGACGACTGAGCGGTATATTGCGCTTTTGAAACAATTTGTTGCCATTCAACAAGCGTTAGAAGATCGACCATGCACGGCATGGTTCATGCAAGATGGGGCTCGTCCGCATAGTACACAAGACGTTTTTGACTTCCTAGATGAATACTTTGACAATAGAGTTATTGCATTGAACTATTTGACAGTGAAAGGAAAAGGCATGGAGTGGCCTCCGTATTCACCCAACCTCACTCCCTGCGATTACTTTTGTGGGGCACACTAAAGGACATTGTTTACCGGAACAATCCTTCAATACTCGGCGAGCTCGAAGAGGCTATTTCTCAAGCTCCTGTATCGATTTCCGGTGACACACTACAGAGAGTCATTGATAATTTCATTCTGCATTTGCAACATGTCTGTTGTGTAAAAGGTACACATTGTGAATCACTTTTAATGTGATACAGCCTATTTATTGCAGCGCCATCTATCGACGATATATTTAACTAAATTTTGAAATTTATTTATAAGATTCTTACGATTTTTTTAATAAACATACCACTGGTTTCATGTTTCTATCTATCACTGTTTCCGGGTTATTGATTTTTAAATTTAGGGATCCTTTGTAAATATAAAGAAAATGCTTACTTATACTTTCAGTAGAAAATATATAAACATTCTAATCATACTTTATTAACTACAAAACTAGACGACAAACCTCATATATTTTATCTCTTCTAGAAAATATGTGTTCAGATATTTTTAGTTAAAATAATGTACATCTGTTACATTTTATTTTTATAATATTTCCCATGTTGATTTTAACACCATAAAATATGATCTGCATCCTAGTCTCGATAAAAATTCACATGTGCTTCTGTATTATTAACATAAAAATTTATCTTTATCAAAACTATCTTATTTATTATGAAAAATATAAAAAAACCAACAAGATGAAAAAATCATAAACACAATTTGGGGCGTGAAGGATTCGAATCCATAACCCCTACTCTCGAGTTCAATGCTTTATCCAGTCAGCTATCTAGCTCACCTTTCATTTGCAACAGATTATCTTTATAATTAGCATTAATCAAATCCAAGATCCTTTCCTGAACATACTGAACATTTATTCCATCTATGATAAAGACCCACTCCATGTTCCTGTCTCCTGAGCTCGAGCATCTTGAACACGCCCAAGGATTCTTAACGCTCTCAGCGCCATCTTTCGGGGCTATTTTGAACTAAATTTTGAGATTTATGTATAAAATTCTTACGATTTTTTATTAAACATACCACTGGTTTCATGTTTCTATCTATCACCATTTCCAAGTTATTGATTTTTAAAGTTAGGGGCCCTTTGTGAAACACCCTGTATTTTGAAATAGAATTTTTAAAGATTCTGGTAGGAATTCAGCATTTCACAAACGTAATTGCTTTCCCCTCAAGGGGTTAATCTATTTTACTATTGAAATAGGAAAGATCTGCTTTAAAATTTTCAAGTTAATTTGAGACTTTGTAGTGCCATCTATTGGTGAGAATTTGAACATTTCAAAAGTACTGTTTACAAAATTTATGAGCTACCTTATGAACATGTTAAATATTTCATCTTTATTTTAGTTAATGCATTATAGAATTTTAAAATTTGGGAACCCTTTATAAACATCTCCCTGTAAAAAGAAAAGGGAAAAAAAAAGCTCGGGGAAAAAGCAATAGCATAGTTGTTAGATGTCCAGATTTTTTAATACTACATTTTCTGAATTAAAATATTCACTTTATTTAATTGCAGAAATATGCCATTAAATATAGAAAAATTTCTCCATTACAAAATAATGGTGCTCAAACTTTGGGAGATCTGGCAAATTTGCAATGGTCTTTTTTTATTGAATAATATAATATGATCAAAAATATTTTAGTTAAATTGCAACATTTGTTTTTAGTAAAACGTTTATAATTTTCTTTTTCAGTAAATGATTAAACTTCATAGCTAGATTGAATGCTGAAAAGAGACAATCCTTATTATTACGCCTTCTATATCTTGCAGAAATATTTATAATATTTAATTTATTAATTAAATGTTTAGTTTTTATCCTATTTTTCAATTTTTCAATTTTTATTTAGAGCTGGAGAGGCAAATTAAATGGTTTTGGCCTTGCTAGATGTTGTCAGGATTTACCCATCACAGTAAGTGTTTTAAGTTATTGAAACTTTGTAACTTATAAATTTGTTGCATAATTCGTCAAGTTCTGTATGTTTATTTTTTATTTTATTTTATTTTATTTTTTTTTTGCGAAACAACTTTGGTTTTTAAATTGTTTGTGTTCTTTTAATCTTTCTTTGTTGTAATGATATGACCACCGGGCTTAGCAAATGACACTCAGCAAGCACCAAGTTTAAATATAGGTATGTCAAGTGAAATTTTACCCATACTAGTTAGTGCTATGAGTGACCTATTTATGGATGAATTTTTAAAATATTTGGGAGTTCTAAAACAAAAAACTGCTTGTCATATTTAGATGTTTTCTACCAGTGAGATAGAAACAGCAAGAAAGTTTTATTACATTTTCCTTTCTCCAAACAAAATGTTAGAAATAAGAAGGGGGAATTAATGAGGTCTATGTGAATTTATCTTTCTTGATGATGATGATGTATATCACCAATTAATAAAAGTCAATTTACAATCCTTTTTGTTTTCAAATAAAAACTGAAATTTTATGTTTCATATGGAACTTTGTTGAAGTTTGCTAAGAATTTATTCTCAAATATCTAGAAACAATTTGGAAAGATAAATTGTTAGATTTGAAACTGAAACTTTATTGAAAACAGTGTATTCATGAAGCTTATTAAAAAAATGCATCTGCTAAAAAAAAAAAAAAAAAAATCTAATTGCACACAAGTCAAAATAATGCAATACTAAGTAGAATAAATAGTGTCCAGAGTAGTTTGAAAGAAATTTGAAAATATATAATTTGCCATTGCTACAAATATTCATGATTTAGCCAGAAATTTCAATAACCATATGAAATCTATTATTTCATTATGACTAGCACTTTGTAATTCTTGAAAATAGAGATGCACAAAATTCCACTCTGTAGGCAGTTTTTATTCGCAGACACGATGTGTACTTAACAAGCGAGAAGCGTCAGAAAATTATTCCTATGTCCCGTACAATCACCATACCTGATATATTTTACTCAATTATAAAAATTTTGTCATTTCATAAGTTTATATTGCAAATAATTGTGTTCTGGCAACACTTTTTAAAAATAAAAAGTAGCAATTACAACTTAAAAGAAAAATACAAAGATCAGGATTATAAACTTAATAATACATTTTTGTATAAATTTGATTGCAATTTAAATTTTTAAATAGCAATATGGGTTTAAGTATGTTTGTATTTTTATTTTAACTTATTTTTCCTGATGTTCGGCAGTGCACTTTGTACAAAATCTTTGCTAATTTTATTTTTACAGAATAAAAAACTTTGGATGTTTGATGCATTTTTACTTAATATTTTTACATTTTTCTGGTGTGTATTTTTAATTTTTCCAATAAGTAGTTTTAAAATGTTGTAATTTTTTTTTCTTTTTTAAAGAAACAAAGTTGTATTTTTAATGTACAAGTTTAATTTTGATAGTTATAAAATTAATCTGTTTATCATTTCTTGGTAATGTAGCCATTCATTAGTTTTCATGTACAATGCTTAATTCAGCCCACGGTAGTAAACGAGTTTGACATGCCTGCGCTAGAGTCATGAATGTTCATGGCTAGAGCATACACTATAGCTTTATTTGATTAAAAGAATCAAATAAAGCTAAAAGAATCAAATAAAGAGGAGGTATATGGCACATACCTCCGTATATTCTCCACTACATCCCTGCCTCATATATATATATGCACTTAGTATAAAAAATAAATAGATAAGTAAATAAAAAGAAATTCAGTCACCTTTTTCTACATTTATTTTTTCATTTCATTGATTTAGTGGAAACTCATTGTTCGAGAACTGAATCAAATTTTGCTCTAATTTCTGGATCAAGAATGGGATCATTTGGCAACTACATTTGAGAATCGAGGTTCTGCTTTATATAAATGACCCCCCAAAAATAGCTATTTGAACTTAAATGGAAGTCTTCTATACATTATCTTTCACAGGATAATGTATTTCTATTTCTAAATTCAGCTTCAGGTCATGTATCTCCAATATGCAAAATGTGGTTTTAAGATAAATGCATCACACTGCTAGAATTGCCTAGGGGTAGTTCAGATCTGAGTGTGATTTAAAATAAATGAAGCTGACTAAAGAAACTTGTTAGTTGGAATCAAACTACATTGAAACCCAATTAATAGAAGCAATAATTGAATCATAGTTTCATATAACAGCTTCAGAACTAAAATACTTGTTTTACTTTATAACGAAGGCATTGTAAGACTATTATTAATGCTAATGATTATCCAACACATTGATTTCTGAACCATCTGATTGAGTGAGAGCTTTTGTGCAGCTATTTTATTCTCTTTTTTTTTCTTAACAACTTTATATTAGAAACACTTTTGAATTGTTATATTCTTGATAAGTTATTTTTATTGGTGTGCACTTAAATAGTATTATTCTTAAAGTGTTAAAAGTCTTCAACCTTCTAATGTCCACCACTCCAAAAAAAAAATCACTTTTTATTAATTCAGTATAATGCATGTTTGCACATAAGTTATCTTTTACTCATACCAAATTAATTTTATTTTAAAAATCCCCCCCCCCTCTTTTTGTTAAAGAAATCTCTTTAACTAGGTAATGGAGAAAACAAATTAAAGTATGAAATTTTTCTGACAAAGGCAGGTGTAATGCTGCAATTATAACTTTTTTAAATAATGCGAATTTCAAAGTTCCTCCTTAGATATGAATCCTTTTCATTTAACAGTAAGTTAGTGTTCTCTCTAGAAAGAAAAAGGGCAGTGCTCTAGTCATTAAAAAAGGTGCTTCAGAAGCAAAAAAGACTCTAGTTGAATAGAAAATGGCCAAAGAAAATGTATTGTGCTTAGCAACAGTAAAAAAAAAAAAAGAAAGAAAAATATGTCATTTTTAAATACAACAAATAAAATAATATTGCAAATTATTTTTTTTTATAATAAATAAAATCAAATTACAACACGATTTAATAATATTTTCCCTAAAGAAATAAGGGTACTTTTCTGTTATTGCATCACCATGCCAAAGTGTATGCTAATGCACCATTTATTTTAATACTTACTATGCAAAGGATTTTTACTGCAAAGCCTGCCAAGCATTGTAATTTGCTATTTAAGGAACATGAATTCTTTTATTATTATTATTATTTAATCATAACCTCATGAAACATCTTAATTTGCTATTTTTCAAATTGAAAATATTTATTATTAAATTATAACTTACATTTTATACTAACTCTGAGATAGATTTTACCATTTAGTTGTTACTTAATGATAAAGTTGCAATAAAATTGTTTCAGGACTTTAGAATTGATGAACTCAGGAATTGGACATGAAAAAGAGTTAAACTCAAAAAACCATGAATGTCTTCATTCAAAAAATGAAATGTTTATTGCAACGTTTAGAGACATTTACAGTTTCTTGAATGTTATATAAATTGAGTTTTATTTTATTACTTTATAGCTGACCCAGCCAGCATTGCCTGTGCCCATGATAATAATCTTAAATGAACCTCAAATTTGTATTATTTTATGTCTTTAACTTGATTTTGTCATTTTTTAATTTATATTTTTAAAATGAATTTAAATTTGAGTTGAATTTATATTTTTAAATGAAGAAATCGCTAAAAAATATTGATTTTTAGTGGTAAAAGTGCTCGTAAGAAGACATTTTCTTGTTTTTTCATGTTAAATTGTTTCGAAATTAAAAAAAAAAAAAAAAAAAAAAAAAAAAAAAAAAAAAAAAAAAAAATCGTTGTCCTTGAACCCTTTGAAGTTTTTATCAATTAACATATATAACGTTCTTGCAGCCCGTGTAAAAATTTCATAAAAAAATATTGAAAACTTTAACAAAAGGGTCTAAAGAAGTTATTCTTAATAAATGATTGGTTTGAATTTGAGTTACAGGATTTCACCTTTCGTTACAAAAATTTTTTTTAGCAAAAATATAACAAATTTCACAACCTATAATTGTCCAAATGCTTAAAGATTTAGATATGTTACATAAAATTCATGTCCGGACTATGTGAAAAATTGGTTAAAAATAAACAAACTTATATTTATGAACCCTGTCTCCACCAGAGTATACACTAAAGCTTGTGTATACTTAATAATTGCAGATATGCCTGAGCAGACTTGTTTTTATTTTTGGCAAGTGCAAATAATGCTTTTGTCTGAATGAAAGAACTTAAGATTACTGCTGTTGAAGCTAGTTAAGTGATTCTGTAATATTATTAAGCCTTGTTTTTTACATCATCACTAAATACTTTGAATGTTACTCAAACTAGAACTTCATAAATTGTATTGTATTTAATTTTTTTAGTGGAAGGTGCCACAAAAAGCAGAATGAAAAAGTTTATTCTTTTTCTCATAATTATAAAACTTTGTTTTAAGTATTTTAACAATTTGTTTCATGTACAATGATAGTGACATATTTTTAATTATGTTCTTGTTTTTAAATTTAACTTCAATTTATTGTAATGTTAATTTATAATAATTATATTATTAATATATAATTATAAATTTAAGTGTTTTTCAAACTTAACTTCCATTTATTGTAGTATATAATTGCTTTATTAACACTTTTTAAATTTCATTTCAGTTTATTCTAATGGAATGCCAGACAATGTCAATTCCTTTCTATACAATGGCCTTATTGAAGAATTAGTTGATGTTTTAGAATTACAGAATAGTAGCCTAATTGTAAGGTTTTGCAAACTAGAAATGCATTTTCATGCAGAGTTAGTAAAAGATTGTTTTTTAAATAATACAGTAATTTATTTTTTGTATTGCAACTAAAACACTGTTTATTTAAATATACATTGATTATGGTCTAAAATGTATTTCTGTTAGGATTGGCATTAATCGATTAAATTTTTAGTTGATTTATTAGTCGACCAAATTTTCAGTCTTACAAAATTTAATCATGAATGAAGGTGAAAAAGTAATTTCTTTTTTACAGAATTTTTCTTGATTAATTTTATTATTAATCTCATTAATTAGATGAAAATTAAACAAAGCCACCTTTTCAATTTTCAAATTTGCCTTCACTGCTACAAGATTATTATTAAGGGTTACTATGCTATATAATTTTCACCATTGAAAATTATACGGGTTGAAAAAATTCTTTATTTTTCTTAAAAAGGAAGGAGAAAATCTGAAAACACAGTCAAACAATCCAGAATAAAATTTGGCATAAAAGTTTTTTCTACCTTACTTTACATAAATTAAAAAATTGTTTGCACTTAACTTTTAACAAACTGTCTTTCATTGTTTCATTCAATGATCTACATTCATTGTTAATTTAAATTTTATTTTTATGTTTAGTAGTAGTTTCTAAATTAAGGGGGAGAGGGAACTAAAGTAATCATATATATCTTATATCTATATATTTAAAACGCTAAGCGTTTTCTTTCAACAGTCCGTGAGAAGAAACTACTGTATCAAATTACACCAATCTTTTTTTAAATGAAAGATATTTGGCCACAGATTTGTTATCGTATATTCGTTTGTTCAAATATTTTATTAATTAGCTGTAATTTTATTAAAATTCTACATTTGCGCATGCACAGTATATAAGTACAAGTCCGCCTTTGGAGTGACGCGCTGCACATGGGCAAAGATGCCCACTCAGTTGAACTATCACATCACAGGTCAAAGTTGTTCAGTTCGTCTCTTCGTCTGCTATTCGATCTTAGTGTAAACAGGCCTTTCTTTCTTTCACAAAGTTAATATTATTTGGCTCTTTCAGCCTTATTAACAATTAAAAAAATTTCTGTGTCGATATTAAGAGTTAGATACGGTTTATTTCGGGAGTGCCATATTGTTTTGGCCATATTACATACAGAAGATAAACACAGTGATTTGAAGTTAAAAGTTATATCTGTCTTATGAATTGCCAATAGTAAATAGTTACACACGAAGATTGGGAAACTAGCATGTTAAGTTGTCGCTGCTTCTTTGAAAAAGTAAGGTATCAAATATTAAAATGCAAAACTATTTCTGTAAGATCACATCTCAAATTCCAGACAATTGTGTATGCGTCAACTGTTTTTCAAACCCCTTCAATTTAGGAGCGACGAGTTCCCGCTAGTGTAGTGGGTTAACACAACAGTCTAATGCTCAGAATTTTTGTAGAGGGTGCAGGTTCAAACCCAAGCCTGGCAAAATGCAATATTTTTGTCGATAATTCATTTCGGTAATGACATATTTTATTAGGAAGAGAAGTTTTAGGATTTTCATTTTATTATTATTTGAATGCTTTATAGTTAAATAAAATTTAACACTCAATAATATTTTGAAAAAATAATGATTATTTAAAGTATTTAAGCTAAAATATTTTGCATGTAATTATCAATTAAATAAATTGAGCTGATCTACAATTTTCGTTATATTTTCTGATTATTATCAAGAATATATATGTGTGTGTGTCAGAAAGAAAAGTTTGTCATTCTTTTCCGTAAAAAATAAAACAGAAAGAAAGAAAAATATTCGTATAAGAGCTATAAAAAAAATTACCTTGATGTCCAGGTTTAATGTTTTAAAAATGTAATATAATATAATTCAAGTAATAAAAAATGTATATTATAAATCGTTAGCTGCATCAAGTTTCAAATTTAGGTTTTTAGAGAATGAGACAGATAAAAATAAAATTCATGGCAGCTTTTAATCGTCGTGCTGTTTAAAACAAATAAATAAATAAATGAAAATAAATATTGTTATAAAAAAAAGAGGCCGTAGTAAGTAAAAATAAATTCTCTACCTGGCATTTTTAGATAAATTTCTGATAAAAGGCAAGCATAATTGGTTGTAAATTATAAACTTAAAATTCTTTCACTTCATTGAATAGGTTAGACTGACAGCACCATCTATCACTTTAAAGAAATAGGAATCACTTATGCAGTATAAAAATTCATAACGTAATTCGTCATTCAATAATTAATTTAAAAGCAACTAATTAAAAATTCAAGAATTTTTCTGGTGAAACATTCAAGTTATTTACCATCAAATCTTGAAGGGCAATATCTAGTTTCATTTAAATTTATAAATATTCGTTAAAATGTGACTAAATTATAAGCATTATCACTGTATAGTATGGAAATTTTTCTACCTTTTTTTTTCTTCTACTTTCAGACCTGATATATAAAATCCTAATAAAATGATTTTACGAAACATTTTTAAAAACTTATAAATTCAGTGTAGAATGCTGACAATAAATCATGCGGCAATACCTACAGTGTTATTTTTCTTAAAGATGGTGTGTATAGTACTGATAGTTGTTTTACAAGAGTTTACAAAAGAATTAGGTTACACTATTGCCTATGGGCAGTATTATTTAAAATGCTTTTTATTAATTTATTATGTTATTTGATACATTATGAATTTTATATATGTTATTGAGTCTTATTATGGCATTTTCTCCTTTAAAATATGGATTATGACATTTAGAGTTCTTTACAGGACTGTACAAAAGAATTTAGACTCATGTCACTTTTTTTTTGTGTGACATTACTTAACATATGCTTCATGTATTACTATATATAACTACACTACATAGCCAAAAATCATTGGACCTTTTTTGATTTTAGACGTTTCATCAAATGTCTGGAGAAATTTTTGAGCAATTAAGGGACCAATAACAAACTGAAGATTTTTTTAAAAATCACCCTGTAAAATAAAATGCTCAAAACAATCTAGCTTGAGCACATGATTATGTGGATATTGTATATTTGTGTTCATTTGTGTTAAAGTAGCATGCATATTCTTATAGATATAAAGGTTTCTTTAAAAAATTCAAGAAATGGTTGCATGTTTTTCATTAGGATGCAGAGGGTTTTCAGCCAAATTTGATGTTGCTTTCAGAAGACTTGACAAATACAGTAGAAAAAACATAGTGCAATTAGAATATAAATGCATTACATATTTGAGGAAATATGAGCATGTATGAAAATTTGTATGAAATAAGTTTTTACTGTGCATGTGTGAATGATACCAAAGATTTATTTTTATAATTTTGGTTATTAACTCTATAGAGCAACTAGTATAAAGACCAACTGAATATCCTGAAAGTTCAAAAAAATATTGGCAATTGAGTGAGCTAATTTTTAGTTGCTTTCTAAAAGTAGCTGAGCTATAAGGTATTTTTCACAAATTGTCATTTTTAATTTGTGATTATTATTGTTATTGATGCTTTAGTTTTCCTTGGAAAATCACCAGAATGAGTCGACAGTAAAGATATATCAAAATTAAAGCATACTTTCCAATCAACTCATTAACATTCATTAAATGCCCTCTCTTTTGTTGGAAGTTGGTTGATACAAAATGACAATTTGTGGAAAATGCCTATCATCCAGCTACTTTTCGAAGGCAACCAAAATTCATCTCACTATGTTGTCAATTAGTTTATGAATTTTAAAAACATTTGACTGGTCTTTTTATATTAGTAGTCTATAGTGTGGACGTCCAAATAATAATAATAATAAATCTTTGGTATAGTGTTATGTTGATAATTTGGGTTTTACGAAATAAGTAATTAAAAATGTGGAAAAAAAGAAAAGAAATGCTATCTTTTAAGATGTTTTATATAAATAATTGTTATTTTTCTAACTTTAGAATAGCTCTTTTTTGTCAGTCAATAGTTACAAATTACTCCATATTATTGTTATCCAATTAACAGAAGGTAATTGGAAAAGATATAAAAAGGAAGCAAAGCATTTTATGCATATGGAGCATTTTAGCTGTAACTGTTTACCCAGATAAATTAGTCAGTCTGTAGAAATCAAATAACCCATTTACTAAAAGGAAGTTGACTAGATTAATCTCCACTGACAAAATTACATTAACTAATTGAAACCAAAATATCTTTTAAAAAGGCAGAGAAAGTTACTGTAAAGAAAAATAGTCTGTTTCAATTAAAAAGAAAAATAAAAGTAAACTGACACATGTCACCGGTGGCCCGCTTTCTATACACTTGAAAAAGACTCTAAAGGATTCGACACATTTATTCAGACATACTATTCAACACCAAATGCCATCGGTCTTTAAAAATATTTCATATAGCCAAAACCACTTTCACAATGACAATGTTAATTCATTGCACAGTCTCCATACCAAACGAAAAAGCTAGAGAGTCACATTTAAAACTATTAAGTAAAATTGACTCTATAAACTCCTATAGTATCCAACACTTCACATCTCATCATATATCTTAAAACAGCAAGCGTAAACAATAGTGACATTATGCAGCCAACATGTAATGAGGTATATGTCTAAAAGAAAAACGAAGCTATCAATGAGCTCGCTCCTATGATATAAATAGCTCACTCCCTTTGCCGACAATGCCCCCTCACATGACTTCAGATCGCTAAGTCAAACGCTACTTCCGGCATCTAGAACAATCCCGGGAAATGCAGACCAGTAGCGACCGGCCACTAGAGATAGACACGTGTTAATGAACAAGCAACGCCATCTGTCAATGGTCATTGTAACTCTGCATTTTACAAGACTGATCAATCGATGTTTGTTTACAAGCTGGTCGACTGAAAGAGAGATTACGTAATGTCAGAAAAATGTAGTTGATAAGTAACTACAGATGTTCCAGGAAATAAATTATGCAGAAGTGATTCAAGGTAAAAATAAAGATAATATATTTATTATAAAGTAATATTTAAACACTGAAATAAAGATAATGAAAGTGTTTAAATTTAGAAACTTAGATTACTGAAACTTAAATGTGTGAACAGTAAATAAAGTATTTAAAGACAATTATAAAATTACTTAAAGAGGGATTATATAAAAGTAAGTTAAATAAAATAGGTTAAGTTAAATAGGTTGAATGAAAGAGGTTGAATGAAAGAGGTTGAATGGAAAGATAAGAATAGGAGGGAAATATAATATATTTTTCTAACAATTATATCTAAAATAGATTATTGTAATGTTCAATAACATTTTGAGGAAGTTTTTTTATGTTGGCTGTTTGATGTGCGTGAATAAAAAAATCATGCAACTTCTGATATTTCATCAAATGTATATTGCAATCAATACAAAAACCCTTAACGGGTTAAAAGTTTGTGACGCAGCGCTTTATCTTATGCTCTAAGAATTTTAAATATGGAACTTAAAAATAATGATATCAAATTTTGAGTGACACTATGCTATTAATTATAATATCTATATACATTTATTTCATCATTTTTTTTTTTATAATTGCATGTGCAAAAATTATGTTCATTTTAAAAAGATGTATAAAAGTTTATTCATTGATGCATTATCATCCGTATCTCTCATAAATTCAAAATATGAGTTTTAAAAGATATGATATCAAAATTTAAGTGACGCCTTGATGTTGCTTAAAACGATTAGTTTTAAAATTCAATTTAAATTTTCTTTTGGCTAAATACATTTACACATCTAAACAATACTTTTCATTTTCCAATGCACTGTTGAATATATTACTTTCAATGAATCTATATAATGCACTGAAATGTATTCATTTGAATAAATTGATTTATCTTTTGTGCCACGCTATCCAAAAATCAAAAGTAAAATTTATGTAAATAGTTTTTTTCATCATATTATCCATTTGCATACATTTAACTTAGTTTGGATGCAATGACGCAAAAACTATTTACATAAATTTTACTTTTGATTTTTGGATAGCGTGGCACAAAAGATAAATCAATTTATTCAAATGAATACATTTCAGTGCATTATATAGATTCATTGAAAGTAATATATTCAACAGTGCATTGGAAAATGAAAAGTATTGTTTAGATGTGTAAATGTATTTAGCCAAAAGAAAATTTAAATTGAATTTTAAAACTAATCGTTTTAAGCAACATCAAGGCGTCACTTAAATTTTGATATCATATCTTTTAAAACTCATATTTTGAATTTATGAGAGATACGGATGATAATGCATCAATGAATAAACTTTTATACATCTTTTTAAAATGAACATAATTTTTGCACATGCAATTATAAAAAAATAAAATGATGAAATAAATGTATATAGATATTATAATTAATAGCATAGTGTCACTCAAAATTTGATATCATTATTTTTAAGTTCCATATTTAAAATTCTTAGAGCATAAGATAAAGCGCTGCGTCACAAACTTTTAACCCGTTAAGGGTTTTTGTATTGATATCAGTACTTTTTTTAAGTTAATGATAAAAAAAAATAAAACAACAACAACAAAAATTAAAGACCAGACAAAGAATTCATAGTCAGGATTTCTATTCACCTTCAATCTCTCCCCCTCCCTCCCCGCAAAAAAAGATGCCTCATATTTCAATTTTAAAGAGCACTGTGCAATGAGATTTTTTTAAACCACTCATTGGTAAATATGGAAGTAATTCACAACATGCATGTTTAGATGGTATTTCTGTTGGTTTGTTTCAGAGATATAAAAAGCTATGTTAAATTTTACTAAATAAAAAATTTACTGTCTTAAGAAAAATAGCAAGAAATATTGCTCTTTAAACATACATATATATATATATATATAAATTTCCACCATCCTTCTTTAAAGCTCTTTATTGGCAATAATAGTAAATCATATAAAATAATCTCCTGAGCCCCAAAAATTTCACTTCTCCCTTCTCACCCATCTCTCCAGCTTACCTAAATAATTGAAATCTTTCAAACTTTAGTTTGAAAAAAAAAAAAAAAAAAATCTGCAATATTTGTTGCTCACTAACATAAATAAATAAAGCCCTAACTCCCCAAATGTACATTTCTCCTTTCCTCTCCCCCCCCCCCCCCCTACTGCACAGCATAAAAAAAAAAAAAAAGCACTCGCAGATATTAAATCTTTAGGGTTTTTGGTGAGTGAATTACATATGAAGATAAATACGATAGATCTTTATAACACACCTTGGGATGAGAAGTTCTGCATATTACAGAATTTTGCATTATATAGATTAGAGATGCAACGAATATTCGGCCGAAGCCGAATATTCGGCCCATTTGGCCTGTCTGCCGAATATCAAGTCCATTATTCGGCCTTGGCCGAATAATACTGTAATAAAATGTTTTTATATTTACACAGTATAGCTTTTTAATTTGAAAATTTATATTCATCATATGTAATGAAAATTTTATTTGAAATTAACTAACACTTTTTTCCCCATTATATTTTATACTTCGAATGGGTTTTATCTAGCCATTTTTATATAAGAGGCTAATTTAGGAATCATGTTAAAAAATTTTATGCTGCATCAGTAAGTACAAAAAGTATCTGTAATAAGCTAACATAATCTGTTAAATTTAAAATTAATCTATTCAAAATTGTTTTAATACAGCTGTACAAGGTAATTCAAATTTTCTTTTATCATAATGGGAAGTTTAACATTTAACCCTTGTTACATAAAAAAATATTTCTTTCCATAATATTTTGAATTATGGTAAAGAACATAAATATATGATTGATTAGATATACGTAGATGCATTATATGTATAAAATATTTAAGTCGTATATGTTGCAATACTTAAGGGTTTTTTTTTTTTTTTTAAGTAAAATACGCTTAAAAGTTAAATATAATTTAAGTGATTTTTTTTAAGTCTGTTACTATTTCTTATTAAATAATGAAAGAAATGTGAATACTAAATTCTTTTAATTAGTATGCATTTACATTTTGGATATTTTTTTCAAGAATAGCATTGTAATGCCTTAAAAAACAGTTAAAATGTTTTCAATAAACGTAGATTGTGATGCAGAAATAATAATAATTCAGCATTCTCAGGTGATAGTCTATTTTTTTTTTTTTTTTCGTAAATATTATTTGCTTCTGAAAATAAACTCTCACTAATATATGGTACTTCCTGGTGCAGAAAGGTACTTTTTGGCTAATTGTGACAGTTTGGAAAGTCTTCTGAATTTTTCGCCTACCACTCCAAAGGACACTGTTGTCTTTCTAGTAGTGGCTGGGAAAGAAAATTACTAATTTCTTTTACTTCTTCACATTGAGGGGCACTTTCTATAGAGGCTTCACTGCTGACAGCAAAGAAAAAAAAATAATAATAAAGATAAATAAAAATTTGTTAATTGTGAGCTTTATAAAGTCTACAATGATTTCTTTCCACCATTTTAGAGGATATTCCTTTCACCCTTTCTATCAGTGGTTTTACTTAAGATATTAAGATTTCTTATTTTTTATTTTATTTCATCTGAAAGCTGAAACTTATGTTTCCTAGTACTTTTAAAATTTTATCATTATTTTAAAATGTAACAACAACACACATAATATCTATTAAAATGTAACTAGACAGTACCTGATGAGGAATTTTTAGGCCGAACATAGCCGAATATTTTTTCAGAGTAAAATAATGCTTTAAAAAATTAAAAAATTGTATATAAATAATTTTTTAAAAGGAAACAATACATTTTAATTGTGAAATATACAAGAATTGTGCATATAGTGCATACTATATTTTGTTTTTAGGCAAAAATAAGTTCATTATTCGGCGGCCGAATATTCGGCTGTAACTTGGCCGAATATTCGGTATTCGGCCAAATCACTATTCGTTGCATCACTAATATAGATCATATTTCATTCATCATTAAATTTACCTTGTAAACGTGCTTTAAATTACATTCCTTGGAACTAGAAATAGTGAAAATTATAAAATTTTACATAATAGTATAGGTGCAGATTCCCAATATCTGGAAGGAGAAAGTGGCTCCTAAACCCAAAAAGTCCAGTGGCCTCATTATGAAACAAACACATAAAAAGAATTTAGTGTTTGTAAGGGACTGAATTCAAAGTGGAAAATAATTTATTTTATATATACATATGTCTATGTACAAGAAAACACAGACTAATTACATCAAATGGGTTTGTTTAATTTAATCACAAAATTCTTTAATTATTAAGTCTAATACAAATCTTAAACTATGTTCATTCAGAAGATATAGTTGGACAAGATACATTTTAAAATAATGTAAAGCTAAGCAATCATGGTAGTGGGAAATATTAGGATAACAATATTTCTAATTTTGATTTTATCGTATAACATTACATTAAAAAATTTGTGAATGTGAAAAATTATTTAGCACTATAAAAATCAAAACACACTTCAGACGTTTGTTTTTCTATGTAATACAATAGTTTTCTGTGTTAAACAGATCATTCAGGATTGTAGGAAGGAAAATACACTGATTTCATTTTTTTAAAAAGGTAGAAATCCACCATTAGCAGAAAAGGAGCATCCCTGTATAGCGTATGGCGACTGAGACAATGAAAGTTAGCAGCCGAAGCAAAAAATTTAGTCGTCACATGGCGACTGTGAATCTGCTCCTATACATAATAGGATCACAGGGCCAAAACTAGCCTTTTTTGTACCTGGGGCAAACATGGATTTTGGCGCTTCCCCCTCCCCCCCCCCTCTTCTGTAAAGTATATTTACAAAGATAATTTTATTAATTTTCTAATAGCCGACTTATTTTAAAATTTAAAGTATGTAATCATAAGACATGTTATTCTGAACTACGTAATCTGCAATGGCAGGTCCAAAGGGGAGGTCACAGGGGTCATGATTCTCCTCTGAACACCAACAAAAATTTTCTAAAGAGCAATTAAAATAATAAAACTTTGTAAAAAATCACCATAAAATTAAAACAAAACACAGGACGCGTTTCGAGCTAAAAACATAACAGCTCGTCATCAGCTAAGCATACACGTGTCCGAAAACGAACAAGTTCTAAAATGAACTGAAGAAAAAGAATGTTGCGAAGAATGCGACAGATGGCGCTACCTGATAGAGGGATATGCAAAGGGGAAATGTGTTGAAAAAAGATAGAAGAGAAAATGAAATGGAAAAAATGGAAATAAAAGAAAAAATAAAAATAAAAGAAATAAATTAAAAATATAAATAAAAATAATAAATAAAGAACTATAAAAGAACAAGAAAAAATCCAAATTATTATTATTATTATTATTATTATTATTTTTTTTTTTTTTTTTTATACAAAATAGAAAGAAAAGAAACAAGAGAAAAGGGAAAAGAATTACAAAATTAATTTCCACGCTGGAGATAGGAAAGGAGATGATGGGAGATCATTGACAAGATTAGCAGAATTTTTAGAAATAAAATATGCTTCATGAAAATCCAAGTGAGAGGGAGAGGCAGGGGAAGAAATAATTTTGGCCATGGAGAAATTGAAACAATGACTGGAAGACCAACAGTGAGAAGCAATCGAAGATTTAGAGATTTCTTGATTTGCAATATATCTCTGATGCTCGCCTAATCTGAATTTTAAAGCTCTCTTTGTTTGACCAATATAACCTAAATTGCAAGAGCAAGGAATGAAATAAACACCCCAACGGTTCTCAGTAGGAACAGGATCTTTTAGAGAAGAGAATTTAATTTTATTCATAGGTTTGAAGATAACTTTAAAGTTAAAACGAGAAAGTATTTTAGCAATTTTGAAACACAGAAGAGAATAAAAGGGCAGAACTATTATAGAATTAAAATTAGGAGGATTATTTGAATCAGAAAAAGGACGTTTAGGCTTATTAAATTTATATAAAGCTTTATCAATTAAAGAGGGATTATAACCACGAGCAAGGGCAAGAGATTTCAGATAATTAATTTCATTATTCAGAGCAGAAGAGTCAGAACAAATCCGTAACGCCCTAAAAACAAAAGTATAAAAGGACGCCACTTTTTGTTGAGGAGGATGATTTGAAAGGGCATGAGGGGGAAGGGAGACAGCGAAAGGTTTTCTATAAACGGAGGTAGAGAACCGATCTGGGAGTTTTGAAACCAAGACGTCAAGGAAAGGAAGAGAATTGTTCTCTTCGACTTCGAGAGTAAATTGAATACAAGGATCAACAGAATTAACAAGAGAAAGGAGATTAGAAAGATCAAGGTCAGATGGAATTAAAATGAAAGTGTCATCAACATACCTAAACCAGAAAGGAAATTTATATAAACTGAAGAGTTTTTCTTCAACAAAATGCATATAAATATCACATAAAAGAGGAGACAATGGATTACCCATGGCCAGACCCTCAGTTTGAGAATAGAAAGAATTGTTAAACTGAAAAGCAGTTTGCCTGACACAAATACTAACTAAATGCAGGATTTCATCAATCTCAATGGAAGAGTAATGAAATTCGCGCAACCTTCTTTCCAAACAATCAATTGCCCCTTGAACAGGCACGTTAGTGAAAAGGGATTTAACATCTAAGGAAACCATTATATAATTGCAAGGAGAAAGGCGTTTAATTTTATCAACAAAGTCAAAAGAGTTTTTCACGGTATGAAAGTTAGTGGAAGATAAAGGAGCGAGTAACTTAGAAAGGAACTTGGCAAGTTTATAAGAAGCAGTACCAATATTGGAAACGATAGGGCGAAAGGAAAAAAAAAAAAAAAAAAAAAAAAAAATAATAATAATAATAATTTGGATTTTTTCTTGTTCTTTTATAGTTCTTTATTTATTATTTTTATTTATATTTTTAATTTATTTCTTTTATTTTTATTTTTTCTTTTATTTCCATTTTTTCCATTTCATTTTCTCTTCTATCTTTTTTCAACACATTTCCCCTTTGCATATCCCTCTATCAGGTAGCGCCATCTGTCGCATTCTTCGCAACATTCTTTTTCTTCAGTTCATTTTAGAACTTGTTCGTTTTCGGACACGTGTATGCTTAGCTGATGACGAGCTGTTATGTTTTTAGCTTGAAACGCGTCCTGTGTTTTGTTTTAATTTTATGGTGATTTTTTACAAAGTTTTATTATTTTAATTGCTTCATATCGCCAGTTTTCGGTGCTGTTTCGCTGTATTCAACTATTTGGGTGCTGCACCGTGTTATTGCTTTGCACGTGTTCAAGGTATTTGCTTTTCTTTCTTCCCAGTTTTGTTTTATTTTTATTTTATTTCATTTTAGTTTTATTATTTTGTTTTCTTCTATTTATTTACTTATTTATTTATTATCTTTTTATTCATTTTCTGGTCCTGTTTTCCTTCTTTCTTGTTATGGGTTCTTCACTTATTAATCGTTTCAAGCACCTTCGTTTGAAGCGCGCCAGGTGTTTGAATAGGCTTAATTTTCTTTTAAGGTGTAAACGTTCAAGGGTTATTCCTAAGTTCATTAATATTATTTTCAAGCTTCCTTCTTCCATTCGTGTTCAAAATGCCTTAACTAGGAGTAAGTTTGCTATTCTTAGAGCCATCATTCAGGATGTTCGTTACTCTCTTTCTTGCATCGAATATGAATTATATTCTTTGCATTTACAGTTAAGTAAAACTGTAATTTATTTCCCTTTCCTTGAGAAACGGATTTTTGCTTACGTCGATTTCAAATCTAGGTGTCACAATGCTATTTTGGATAAAAAGTTTTCTTCTCTTCTGACTTCTAATTCTTCTGCTCCTAGTATTTCTCCTCTTGAGCAAAATTATGTTGTCAATTTGTCTTCTCACTCTCTTACTGATTCTCAGCGTGACGTTCTCTCACTTGGCTTGAATTTTTCGTGCATTTCTAAGCCTTCTATTCCGAACTTAATTGCTCCCATTGAACATTCTTTCAAAAACAGTAAAATTTCTTCTGGTCAACTTGATTCTCTTCGCTACCTTTTGGCTAATGTCATTTCTTCTAATAAATCTTTTAATAAGTCTGATCTTTCTTCTTCTCAGAAATCTGCTCTCAGTGAACTTAATTCCGTTCCTAACCTTCTTATTACTAAGGCTGATAAAGGCGGTCAAACAGTTCTTCTCAATAAATCTGATTATATTTCCCACGTTGAATCTATGTTAAACTCTGGTCCATATTCCAAATTAAAAAAGGATCCTTCTACTAAGCATTTATCTGACATCAAGCATGTCATTAAAAATTCTGTCTTTCTTAATCATAACACTAAACGTTTGGTCACCCCTACTATCGCTAATTGTGCTCGTTTCTATGCTCTTCCTAAGGTCCATAAACCTACTCTTTCCTTTCGCCCTATCGTTTCCAATATTGGTACTGCTTCTTATAAACTTGCCAAGTTCCTTTCTAAGTTACTCGCTCCTTTATCTTCCACTAACTTTCATACCGTGAAAAACTCTTTTGACTTTGTTGATAAAATTAAACGCCTTTCTCCTTGCAATTATATAATGGTTTCCTTAGATGTTAAATCCCTTTTCACTAACGTGCCTGTTCAAGGGGCAATTGATTGTTTGGAAAGAAGGTTGCGCGAATTTCATTACTCTTCCATTGAGATTGATGAAATCCTGCATTTAGTTAGTATTTGTGTCAGGCAAACTGCTTTTCAGTTTAACAATTCTTTCTATTCTCAAACTGAGGGTCTGGCCATGGGTAATCCATTGTCTCCTCTTTTATGTGATATTTATATGCATTTTGTTGAAGAAAAACTCTTCAGTTTATATAAATTTCCTTTCTGGTTTAGGTATGTTGATGACACTTTCATTTTAATTCCATCTGACCTTGATCTTTCTAATCTCCTTTCTCTTGTTAATTCTGTTGATCCTTGTATTCAATTTACTCTCGAAGTCGAAGAGAACAATTCTCTTCCTTTCCTTGACGTCTTGGTTTCAAAACTCCCAGATCGGTTCTCTACCTCCGTTTATAGAAAACCTTTCGCTGTCTCCCTTCCCCCTCATGCCCTTTCAAATCATCCTCCTCAACAAAAAGTGGCGTCCTTTTATACTTTTGTTTTTAGGGCGTTACGGATTTGTTCTGACTCTTCTGCTCTGAATAATGAAATTAATTATCTGAAATCTCTTGCCCTTGCTCGTGGTTATAATCCCTCTTTAATTGATAAAGCTTTATATAAATTTAATAAGCCTAAACGTCCTTTTTCTGATTCAAATAATCCTCCTAATTTTAATTCTATAATAGTTCTGCCCTTTTATTCTCTTCTGTGTTTCAAAATTGCTAAAATACTTTCTCGTTTTAACTTTAAAGTTATCTTCAAACCTATGAATAAAATTAAATTCTCTTCTCTAAAAGATCCTGTTCCTACTGAGAACCGTTGGGGTGTTTATTTCATTCCTTGCTCTTGCAATTTAGGTTATATTGGTCAAACAAAGAGAGCTTTAAAATTCAGATTAGCCGAGCATCAGAGATATATTGCAAATCAAGAAATCTCTAAATCTTCGATTGCTTCTCACTGTTGGTCTTCCAGTCATTGTTTCAATTTCTCCATGGCCAAAATTATTTCTTCCCCTGCCTCTCCCTCTCACTTGGATTTTCATGAAGCATATTTTATTTCTAAAAATTCTGCTAATCTTGTCAATGATCTCCCATCATCTCCTTTCCTATCTCCAGCGTGGAAATTAATTTTGTAATTCTTTTCCCTTTTCTCTTGTTTCTTTTCTTTCTATTTTGTATAAAAAAAAAAAAAAAAAAAAAAAAAAAATAATAATAATAATAATAATAATAATAATAATAATTTGGATTTTTTCTTGTTCTTTTATAGTTCTTTATTTATTATTTTTATTTATATTTTTAATTTATTTCTTTTATTTTTATTTTTTCTTTTATTTCCATTTTTTCCATTTCATTTTCTCTTCTATCTTTTTTCAACACATTTCCCCTTTGCATATCCCTCTATCAGGTAGCGCCATCTGTCGCATTCTTCGCAACATTCTTTTTCTTCAGTTCATTTTAGAACTTGTTCGTTTTCGGACACGTGTATGCTTAGCTGATGACGAGCTGTTATGTTTTTAGCTCGAAACGCGTCCTGTGTTTTGTTTTAATTTTATGGTGATTTTTTACAAAGTTTTATTATTTTAATTGCTTCATATCGCCAGTTTTCGGTGCTGTTTCACTTTCTAAAGAGCATTTTTAAAATGAAATACACAGTAGAGTCCTGATTATCGAAGTCCTGCTTAACTGAGTTATTTTCTTCTGATGGATTGATGGCTTCCATTTTTATGAAACAGCCATTATAAATGAAGTGTTAGGTAAAGATGAAAAAGCAGCCGTAAAAAAAAAAGCTATTTCCCTTGCCCCCCACCCCCCCCCACCCCACCCCATTCTGACCAGAAAATCAGAGTTCTAACTTTTTATGACTGCTCTTTCATCTTCACCTAACACTTCATTTATAATGACTGTTTCATAATAATGGAAGCCATCAATCCATCAGAAGAAAATGATCCATTCCAAAAGTATAATCCTTCATTTGGCGCCGGGGCACATGCCCCCTCGCCCCCTTAGTTTTGGCCCTGATAGATCATGTCACACATTATTAAATTACCTTTAGCTCGTGACTGACAGTTTGGGTGCACTAAATGCATGGCTGGCAAATTTATTCCTTTTTCACTATTTTTAATAATGAAATCTTTGCCTTATTTTTGGCAGAAGTTTCTTATATTAAATAAGGCAAAAATTTCTTTTTAAAAAAATATTACTTTTGGAAGGCATGAATTTAGTGCCTAAAAAAAAAAAAAAAAAGACCCCGTCAAGAGCTGCCACCGATTATAACACTCATTTACAAAAAAATTTAATATATTGTTTTCATTGCTCCAAAATAATGCGTTAAAAGAAGACAATGTATCAAATTTAGTGTTTCAAGAAATTAGCAATATTTGTGAAACACATGTGCTTCTTAACTGCAAAATTTATTGTTTACATCTGAGAAAAACATTATATGCATCTTCTGTATTAAAATTTTTTAGTGGCAGGCTTTTGTGATTGAACAAGGACTGCTTGCAGAATACTTTAATAATTTTACAATATAAAATTATGGCTCTCGAACTACTGTTGATGAAATACAGTAATAGGGAGGAAAAAAAATCATTAAATATAGTTTATTTTTAAAAAATTAATTGAATTTTCATCAGATATACTGATTATTACTACCATACATTATATGTAACATATTTATTAGAAAAATTACAACTATTTAGGTGAAGTTTTAAAATGTAAACAAAATGATGCCTTATAAACACATCAAAAATACAGTTCGTTTTCGAAAGCTGTGCCTGACACTCTGAGACAATTTTAAGATCAAAAGGGGTAATGCTGAGATGGGTATTTGCCGAAGTTCCAGTTGTATGTTGTCACTCAGCTAAACAGCCTCCGATCATCCTTATTTTGATAAAATCAAAACAGATCTGATGCATGCACAAAAGCACAGAAGGTTTCGCTTTACGAAAACAAACAGTACCTCTGAACAAAATCATTATACAGTAGACGCCCTCAAATCCACTCAACTTGGGACCAGAGGTTGTGCAGATTTTAGAATTTCGCAGATTTCTGGTCCTTGCTTTGTTTACAGTTTTTAAACAGTCATTTGAATGTATTTATGCAATCAAAGTTATAAAATATCCTTGCAATATAGTAAAATATTAAAATAATTAATTACAGTAATAAACTAAAATGATAAGAAGTAAGATAATTTAAAAAATGATTAAATTATTAAAGATAAAGATCAAGTAAATAATAATGTATAATTAAATCTGCATTATAAAGATAAGAATCATTTTCCTTGAATTATTGAATGAAACTTACCTCCTTCCTAATGGTACCTATTAATTTGCATCAAAATTATAAAGTAAGGAAGTTTTATTTCAGGTTTAGCCAGTCTTAATAGTAAAAAAATCTGGATTAAAATACATAAAAAGATTTGATAAAAAGATTGTGATTACCAATTTTTTTTTTTTTTTTTTTTTTTTTTTTTTTTAATCAGAAATAAATTGTACTTCCTTCCTAAAAAATCATGAGTTCAGTCATATTATAGAGAATTAATTACATACTGAAATACAAACGGAATGATATAAAATTAAAAAAATCTGAAATTTTGCCCTTACATCTGAACTAAAAGTGTCATTGTTTACATCTGTGATGATGTGCAGATTTAATGCTGGTAGCTGGTTGGGTACCCGGGCAGATACCCACTACAACCCTGAAAATTATTGCTTGTTTTTAACACAACATATATTTGTTTTAAATGCTTTCTCGTCACTTCTTTATATGAAAAACAAATACAGGAATAAACATAAACATCGAATCTGATTTATGCCTAAAACTAAGATTGAATCAGATATGAGGAAGATGTGTTTGGTAAAGCAAGCATCACCCTTATCATTAGCAATACAACAGAATTAATAGTCATCCTTGTGCATATGTATCAATCTACACCAATATGCCATTAAGTATAGTAGCTTTTTTTTAAATCAAAACACTATATTTTGATAATGTACATATTAATAATATAGTAATAATGATACTAGTACTTTTTACTTGAATGTTAATATAAAGCAGTCAATCTAAGTATACCAATTTAATAAAGTAATATCCAATTAAATACAGTAAAATCTGCTTAGACGGAGCACAAAAGACTGCACAAATACCTTGTTTTAGACATATTCCATTTACACAGGTTTTTCTGTAATAGCATGGAGTTTGTAACTTGGTGGTATGCGGAAGTATGAACTTCTATTCAGTGGTACGTCGACCTAAAAGTTTGGGAACCCCTGCTCTAGAGGGTAGCAATATTTCTACAAAATGGATTGCAGGCTCTTTTTAAGAGTAAAATTCATTGTTTACATTAAAGAAGCTGTCTGTTATACAGAGAATTGCATTAAAAAGATCTTTTACTGCAACAATGCTTTTACTACAATGCGGTCCTTTGACGAAATTCACATTTATCTCGTGATCCTTTGATGAAATTCGTGTTTTTTTACAATCCTTTAATGAAGTTAGTGTTTTATCTGCGATCTTGTGTCAAAATTTGTGCTTTTTTCAACATGCTGTGACAAAATTTGTTTTTTCGCAATTATCTGACAAAATTTGTGTTATTTCCGCAATCCATTGACGAAATTCCAGTTTTTTGTGGCCTTTGGCTAAATTTGCATTTTTTCCGTGTTTTTAATCAATCCTTTGGCGAAATTCACGTTTTTAACCAATGCATTGACAAAATTCCTGTTTTTCAGCATTCCTTTGACAAAATTCGTGTTTTTCAGCGATCCTGTGATGAAATTTGCATTTATTTCGTGATCCTTTGGCGAAATTCGCATTTTTTTATGATCCTTTGGTGAAATTATTGTTTTATCCACGATCTTGAGGCTAAAATACACACTTTTTCTGCAATAGTGTGACAAAAAGTGTTTTTTCTGCCATCCTGTGACAAGCGTTTTTTCGCGATCCTTTGATGAAATTAGTGTTTATTTCGTCATCCTTTGGCGAATTTTGCATTTTTAACGACATTAGTGTTTTATCTTCGATTCTGTGGTGAAATTCGCGCTTTTTCCTCGATCTTGTGACAAAATTCGCATTTTTTCGCACTAATCTGACGAAATTTACGTTTTTTCTTGATCATTTGACGAAATTCATGTTTTCTTTTGTATCTTTTGGCGAAATTGCGTTTTTCACGATCCTTTAACGAAATTCATTTTTTTCTGCGATTCTTTGATGAAATTCGCGTGTTTTCCACGATGCAGTGACTAAATTCATGTTTTTTTCTGAGTCCTTTGACGAACATCGCGTTTTTTCGTTATCCTTCGTTGAAATTCACGTGTTTTATATGTGCATTAACAACAAAAATAATAATAATATCTGTTAATTCATACATATACAGAGACTAAATATAATCATATTAATGGTTAGTCATACATTCTATCAACATTAACTACCCAAAATATTAAAGAAAAAAAGAAGAAGAAAGACAGAATATATTAGTTTTCATGCTAAGTGCATTATGTTTCAATTTCTAATTTGTATGGACTCCGAAAATATTTATAGTCATCGATATGTTGACCATTTTGAAATTATTGTGATATTTATTAACTTTGATTGGAACGTAGCTCTTCCAATTAAAAAGCAAAAAAATTTTGTTACTTTTCATCTTTTATCAATTGCTTTCTTTGATATGTTGTGCTAATCCAAAAGTAGAAAATATTTTATAACCTTTTACTGAAGTAGTTCTTCCTAAACATTTTTATACTAATTAGATTTTTTTTTTACTTTTTTCCATTCTCTTACTATAACTGTATAACAGATGTTATCATTCTGAAATTTTCTTTTACCTGAAATTTATTATGTATTTATTTATAAAAAACAAATAAGAATCTTTTATTTATTTATTTTATTTAATCTAGAAAAAATTATTTTATTTGTTGTGCTTATTTTCTATAAAAGAGTGAATAATTTGATTATTCAAAGAAAGTTTTTATGACGATGACCAGATTTAATTAAAGCTTTAAATGAAATGCTTTTTAAACCTGGTAACATCTATTTTAATATACTTTCACATCATTAAAAAAATATTTTAATCCGTTATTTTTTTTTAATAATCTGATTTAAATCACGATTAAATTTGAACAAACTGTCAGCCTCAACGAGACATCGGATTTTCTGCTGATCAAAGTTTTGTTGCCGTTTTTAGAGACGACAGGTATTTTATTTTTTTCATTTGGAAATAAATGAAAGCTTAAATCGGGATTTTTCGATTATCTAGAGTTGCATTGGGGCACATAGCAGCATGTATTATCTTTTTTTTTTGCGGTTTTATTCATATTTATTAAGAATTAAAAATCCCAAATGATATTTGACTCACGGTAAGTAATGCCGGTAATGCTAACGCGATGAAAGAAGCAGTGGTACCCTTTAGATCGCTAGAGGGCGAGTTTTTTGTTACAAACGCGAATAACTAAATGTAAATAAGGAAATATAAAATAATTAACTTCAAATCCGAGAGGAAACAACGACTTAAAACACTAAATCCATCGTTATAGCGTAATTTGTAATTTCTGCTCGGTACACAAATAAACATGGATTATCTTTATCATCTTCTGAAAGTCACAGCCCTTCGCGCTCATTGCCGCGATGTGATGACGTCAAACCTACTCATTACGAGGCTAATGTTAGCCTCGCACTCACTAATCACAGACGAGAAAATTACCAGAGATTAATGGTTGACTGGGCATTAACGGAAACGAAAATGTCAAAAATAAAATGAGTTTTCCCAGATAAAAGATATATCTTATTCACCTCGCCTTAATCACATTTGTATTATGTATCAATTTAAAGATAATCGTAAGAACCGTTTTCGAGATTTTCAAATTAGGAACTTCCTCGATATTATACCAACGTTTTCACTTTAAAAATGGCTATTTAGATCTCAAAATATACTGCACGTAGAAATGTAAAAATTTCAGTATACGATTAGACTGCAGATATAAGATTGTTCTAGAAAATTCAGAACAATAGGGCCTATATCTGCTAAGTTATTAAAAGGCGGCTTTTCGCGTTTTCTTTGATGTCGAGTTAGCTGTATATATGAGTTCCGCCATCTATGAATTCTACGATACGATACGATACGATACGATACAATTTTAGGCTTAAGGCTGC
Organism: Maratus speciosus; assembly: GCA_963932465.1. Taxonomy (NCBI): domain Eukaryota; kingdom Metazoa; phylum Arthropoda; class Arachnida; order Araneae; family Salticidae; genus Maratus; species Maratus speciosus. The sequence continues at coordinate 90,220,710 of OZ010796.1, read as the reverse complement.
GTCACTCGGAATACTACCGTCTTCCATGATTGTACTAGGTTGTTTCTACTACCGTCAACCAGGGCTACTTTGGTCCTAGCAAGGTTACTTTGGTCCATCCCCTAAAAAAAGGTTTTATTCTTTGTATTGAACAAACAATACAAGATAATTCAAAGTTTTTGCCCTTGAAAAATATTTTAGACCCTACTATAGGGTATTTAAATAGTTTGGGAGTAATTAAAAATTTTTTAGAGGCAACACTGAATGTGTTTTAAACAACTGTTTTCGTGTGTAGATTTTAACTTCCCAAACTTTCTATAGTGAGACAATCTGGATAAGAGATACAAATAAGGTAAATGTCAAAATATTACTTTTAGTAACCTGTAACCCATGTGTGATCATAGTTTTTCCTTTAACTTTTTATTTTGACTGAAAATGTTTACGTTTTCATAAATCTAGCATGAAAACTAGTTTTTCGGGGTTACTTTGTACCAGGCCTTTTTTGGTCCGGAAGTAGTCCCAGTTACTCAGAAATGCCTTTTATACAAACAAATCTCTTAGAAAATGTATTAACATTTTTTTCAAATGTTACTTTAGCAAAATGTTACAGTAATTATTTTTGTTCCAGTTGCTGAGGATAACATAATGAAAACTGCTTCTCGTGTCCTTAATATTAACGTTTGGTTTATTGTGTTTAAATGTTAAAAAAAAAACATTCGTTTATCAAGTTTGCAGTGTTAATTCATTAGCAGATCCTATTGCAATCAATTGCTAATTGATTTCAATATTCCAACATATGAATTGTATCCATTTTCTATGAATGGACCAAACAAGCCGCCAGCAGGGGCTACTTTGTTCCAAAACTTTAAAAATAGTTAAAAAATATAAAAAATGAAAAAATGCCTCTTTAAAACCATACAGTTTGCTTCATTGTTTCCTGTTAATTGATTACATCTCCTTTTTGACATTGAAAAATCATATATAATATTTTTTAATGATGGAAATGTGAGTGAAACCAGGAAAAAGTGGCTGACAGTATATTTTTCCATATTTTCTGAAACTGGAATTAAATGTAGTTAAAAACCCTGTATCAAGTTGGTTGCAGACCCGAAAAATCTTGAAAATATGGAAATATCAGAAAATTTTGTTCGTTTGGAAGTATCAGGAAAATTCAAACTCAATCCTGGAAATTCATTGAAACAAATTTTAATTTACATTTTGATTACAGTAATAATCAACATTCAGGCTCATCTTGGTCCCGAAATAGATTCTGGTTCGATTTATTTTTTTTCACAAATTGAAAAAATAAGAGGGGGAAGGGAAGCTTGCTATTTGAGAAATAAGAATACAGCTCAAGTTTTGTAAAGTGTTTTACAATCCTTTAAAAATTGTAAAAAACATTGTTGTTATTAATGTAATATAAAGAGAAATATTCTATCAGCCTTTGCACTATCAGTAACATAAAGAAACAAACTGAAAAAAAGAGGTGGGGGGGGGGGGAGGGAGAGAGCTTGCTGTTTTAGAAATAAGAGTGCCACTTAAGCTTCATAAATTTTTTTGCAATTCTCTAAAATTTGTAAAAAAAAATTGAGTTGTTATTAATGTGATATGAGGAGAAATATTCTATTAGATTTTGTAAAATTTTGCACTGTCAGTGTTAGTAACATAAAGAAATTGTGGGACAATCCTTATATATGTTCATCTTTCTGTTTGAAGTCCTTTTCCAGATTTACTTGAAAACAGAACTCATATATTTCTGCCGTAGTTGAATATTTTAAAAGAATAAGAATTATCTTTTACAGATTTTTGCTAGTGGTTATCTATATAAAACAACTTTGCTATTTTAAACAGATTTTCAGGGATATGAAAGTCACAAAACATTGACATGAGAAAGATTTTAAGATTAATATTTATTTCTATGTAAGAAGAGATTTTTAAATGAGAAAATTAATCTTAAAACAACTTTATTAAAAATTTTCTGCTTCATACTTTTCAGTATCATTCTCTGATTTCAAATTGTTGGTCTCAGTCTCCAATAAAAGAGCCCAATCTCATCTCTAGTGCCTATATATCTAATTGAATGTTTGAGTGTATGTTCTTTATATGCAGCCCCACCAGTGGCCGAGAGGTTCTGCTCTCAAAGCTGGTAGGCAGGAGGTGCTGGGTTCGAACCCAATCATGCCTGTCAGCCTAATCGTTCGGAGTTTTTGTGGTTTTCTTCGAACCATGGATTTCCATGCATAAATATGGGTTAGGTTCCCTTAGAAAGACCCCACAAAGGGCACCCTACCCTGGGCCTATATCCAGTGGTGGGATTCAGCCGGTTCGCACCGGTACGGTAGAACTGGTTGTTATTTTGTCTTGAGTTCGGTGAACCGGTTGTTAAAATGATACTTCAAATGCGAAAATCGCATTTACATTAATTTGCTTTCTTTAAATGTTTATCTGCACAAAATTGTTTTGTCGGCATAACTTTGTGATAAGTCCTGATTAATTTCATTTAGTAAAATAATATTTCATTTGGAACAGTGATATATTTTTTCTTCATCAGTCCTGTAAGAAAAAATCAACTTAAATGGAATTTTGAAGAATTTTGGTAACTAAATTGACAGTCCTAGGCTAATCCCAGTTATATGGTAAGGTTATTGAAAATTACACTAACTACTTATCTATACTAATAAAAGAAACTTTTGCTCTGCCTGTGTGTCTGTGGGTGTGCGATGGTTAGCAAAAGCTACGGCACGTATGAGACTGAAAATTTTTGTGAGGCTAGCTCAAAATATCTCCTCATTCACCTGGGAAACAGAATTTTAAAATTCTAATAATTAGTTGAGTTATTAATTAAAAATCGCAAATCACTCTCATTAAAAACTCAACTCAGTTCTTACGAGAAAGAAAAAACTCCACCGTACGCACAGAAGCCTTATTTACGCATCAGTTGAAAATGAATAACGAAAAGATGAAATTTCGGGGGTATTTTGTCAATATTCATTAAATTACATCGGCCAAACCGCTTAGTAAAATTAAACATGAAAGTGATATGCTGAAAGATCTACGTCTCAAATGCCGCAATCAATTAAAAAAAATATCTCAGTTAACCGTTTGAAAAACAATTTTCAAAAAAGGTCGTTTTTCGGGAAAACTTTTTCTCCCTTATTGCAACGCCCCTCCAGAGCGCAATTTTAGGGGTACCGACAAACCAAAACTATGTTATTAAAGTGAAATCCTTTTCTAATCGGTGGTGCAATTGGTTTAAAACAAATATGAAATTTAATCCTTTCAAATATACCGGTAAACGCAGGTCACTTCGCACCTCAGGAAGACTATACTTTTTTTTTTTTTTTTTTTACACAAAAAATAACTAAACGACCGTATTCTTTTTTTTAGCATCTTAATAAATAGACCAGATGTGCATCACCTACTAAAATTTTGCAACGTTCGAAGGGGTATAAATATTTCTTACAATATAAATGTGTGAAAATTTCGACGATTTTAGCAAAATCTGAGTGTTTCGTTTGGGGTTTCACTCCTTCAGGGCGAAATTTTAGAGGTAGTGACAAACCAATAATATGTTCGCAAATCTGAAACCATCTTCTTATCGATGGGATAATCAGTTTTAAAAAATAGGAATTTTAACTCTTACAAATACACCGTCAAATGCAGGTCATTTTGCACTTCAAGGAGACGATATTTTTCTACGCTAAAAGTAATTAAACGACCGCATTTGAACACAATCTTTTAAGAGTATCTCAAATTCAGATGGTATTGAGATTCTCAATAGATCAGATTTACATCATCTACAAAAATTTTGAAACATTTGGACGTATAGAAATATTTTTTACAAAATAAAATGTGTGAAATTTCGACGAAATCAATGAAAACCTGGGTGTTTTCCGCGGTTCCGCTCGCTTTCTGTGCTAGGAGTCATTCATCACGGGCGCAGGCAACGCTATTATTCGAATAAACGGTACTTTGCTTTGGCACGGAATGTTCCCTGTTATCGCTGATCTATAGCTAATGCTTAATTCGTCGAATTTAGATATATACTTCCAACTGGACATTTTTTTTATATTGTTCTTCATATATTAGAAGTTTTTAAATGAAAGTAGTTATTTTCGTAAATGTAACAAATCCAAAATTTTGATAAGTTTCTCTAGTTTTATAATTTATATTTAGAAAAATATTTTTCCAGCTCTAACAAAGAAAAAGACATTGTATGATCTAAACTTGCCGAACCATGATACTTTGTATTTTACGAATTTCCAACGTTGTCTGGACTTTTTTTTTTTTTTTTTCTTTTATCAAGAAATGGTAAAAATTCCTAAAATTTCTAAATGTCATATCTCGAGATGTTTTGGTCTTGCAAAAATTTGTCTCACTAGCTATAGCATGGACAGTATGTTTCTAAACATGTTACATACAACTTTAGGTCTTGGACATGGTTTAATTCTTAAACTTACATTTCTGCTATTTTTATATTATATTGTTTATTGTTTTGGTGCATTTTTTGATAGAAATTATGATCAGGGTTTCATGATTGCCGAATATTTATTAACGTCCTTTTATAGGGCAACATGTTTTAGGACTTTTTCACCATACCAAAGGATCAAAGTTTTGTTAACAATGTTCTTATAATATTGGAAAATGCTTCATAATCTATGAGTGATGCTTCATTTTTCTTTCATTTTTGTGCATCAAAGATCATTCGGGCAGCGAACCGGTTGTTAAATTATTTGAATCCCATCACTGCCTATATCCCTTGAGTAGATAATTCATCGTTAAAAATCAACCCAATCAACCTAACTCTTTATATGCAAATCTACAATTTTTGACAGATTTCAGTGAAACTTGATATACATATGTTTTAGAAAAAGAGTAAACTTACTGGCTACTTTGAGACCACTCTTTATCCTTTTTTTTCAACCACCTCCCATAGTTTATTTATATTCAAATCTATTTTAGTTTTAAGCTTTTAATACAATTTTTTTTCTTTCTTACTGTCACACCCTATAAAATGGTGCAGGAATTAAAATAATAACTTTGTTTTAAAAAGCCAATAAAAATTCAAACTACTGAAGTGTATTTTCACATAAGAAATTTATATCACACTGCATATATAATCCATTTTCTTTTCCATATATATATGAATCATGGTTTGTATGTTCTTTATAGAAATCTGCATTTTTTGACTGATTTGCATGAAACTTGATATAAATACATTTTAGAACATGAGTAAAATTACTGTCTTTAAACTTTAAGATGACTTCATATCAACTTTTAAATTTCCCCAGACCACTCTTTACATTTTTTTTTCAAGCGCCTGCTTTAATTTATCATTATATAAATCTTTTTTTTTTTTTTCCCCCATTTTCTAATGCACTTATTTCTTTCTTGTTGTTGCAAAGAAAAACTGCATAAAGACAATATTTTCGTAAGTCAATAAAAGTTCCAACTCACATCATTTTCAAGGGGGGGGAAAAAAATGTCAAATGACTGAAAAATAATAAATAAATATTTTAAAGTTTATTTTATTTTGTTTTTATTTAATGTTATTTATTGTTGTTAATTGTTATTTAATGCTAATAAAAGAACTAATAAACATTAATGTTGTTTTTAATCTGTTATCTTTCTTTTATCCACCACTTGCAAAATTACCTTTCTTTTTATTAGTGTTTAATTTCAGGCAGCTCTATCTACCTACCTATATATTTACTTTTATCAAAATTTAATAGATTTATATCATTAAAATTTTCTTAACATTTCATCTTGGCATTTAAAAATCATCCCATGTTTCTTTTTGCATATCCAGGCCTGCTAAATTATTTAACTCCCGACATTACATTACATTTGTAATGTCCAACAATTTGTATGTGCTTTTTGAGATATATCATGTTAAAAAACATCCCAAGCAGCAAATAATTTCTGGCCGAACTTCCGCCAAATGTCCTAATCTGACTATTATTTGTCCAGGTGACCTCAGTCCCTGAGATCGGCAGCAAAGGCTTTTTGGCCGCTCGGCAAACAGACTGAGGATCATAGGATCGTGACATGCTGTGCATAGGTTTTGAACATACTGCCAACCTCTTTATGATTATCGAATCCAGGCTGTTTTCTTGTTATTTTTCTAACCCCCCCCCCCCAGTTTTGTTGCCCTCTTGTTCTTGCTGTTTACTAGCTGTATACCTACCCTTTAAAAGTTGTGTAAAAAGTAGTAATTTATAAAAGATTTCTCTTCAAGTAAAATAATAATCTATGACATTGAAATTATTTTTTTAATAAAATATACATGTAAAAGTAATTTTTTTCATGAAAATTGCTTAGCAGGTTTTCTATCCAAATTAGTAAATCTTCATCTAAAAAAATAAATGAGAGCCCGATATGCAAACGATGTCTTGAGATTAGAAGAAATTTCATGTGCTGATTTTTAGGAATTATGAATACTCATTCATACTTTAAAAATATTTTGATAAATAAAAGCAGAATGAAATACACTGTTGTACTTTTACTTTAAATAATTGGGTATAAAGACTAGATTATTTTGGACAATTTAGATAAATAAATTGAAAATAAAGTATGTTTGATAATAGCTAAAATTTGTAATATTAAAACAATTATTTGCGCCAAATTCATTTTTAAAGAAAGATTAGATGATGAGTTAAAATTAATAAATTTAACATAGCACTTTTAAGAAACATGTCTAAAGATTTTTTTTCTTATTATCAAAATATTTTATAACATTAAGATTATAGTCTGGTTTAAACTAATAATAAACTAAAAAATTTCACGTTTTCTGCAATGTAATAAATCCATAAAAGAAAGCAATATCTTATTTTAATTTCTGAAATGCATCGACATTTGTTAATAATAAGTAGGATTTCCATAAATGACAAAAAAAGATTTAATTCCCATTTTTTAGGTTTTTCTTATTTCCTCCAGTCCCCCCCCCCCCTTTATTACAGTTTTGCGAGGTATAAAGTATTCAGTATTTGCATCATACCCGGTCATTCAAGGAGGTTCTTACAATATTTCCTGTTTTACCATATTCTAACTTAAAGAAAGAGAAAAAAACGCAAATTGTTCTTTAATGTTTAAATTTTATTATCTGATATTCTTTATTCATTTAAATAACAAAAACAATCTAGTCTTTCAAAAAAAAAATTGTATAATTCATTTTTTCTATTTATTAAAACTAATTTTTAAGTAAGAATAACTATTTGTAATTCCATAAAAATAGTGCACAAATTCCTTCTAACTTCTAGAAATGTTTGCCGTATATATCGAGCAACTGTTTATTTTTAAAAGATGAAAAGATACTAATTTCTGAAGAAAATGCTAAGAAATTTATACTCACTCATTTGACACAACTTCTTTGCATGCCACTGTCCCTTCTCCGACTGGTTTAAAATGACCTTGCTTAACTTTGAGGGGTTGGATAAGGTGGGAGACAAAAGACCTTGAAATGGGGTGGGAAATCACGTGATTCGTAAATTGACTGAAACTGCAGGGGATATTGGTGTGGGGCACAAATTGTCAGGAATTAGTTGGATAATAAATTCGGCCGATATATTATTTTTGGAGTAAAAATCATCAAGCCAAATTGATAGGTTATTCCGATTTCCTGCCGATATCAGCATTGGACTACTTTAAAAGAGTATGATCTATTTGTCAGTGGGCGATTACCAATATTCAGCCAATAATTTGGATAAATGGCCCAATTGATTTCGACATCTTTTGCTGTCTGGGATATTCAATTTACAACAAATAAATAACTAAAAATAAACTGTTTACTAAAAAGGTGCATAAAAATTTATTAAAATATACCTATTTATATATTATAATATTTATCATTCCACTCTGGGCTCATTTGAGTTCTATCTTTTTCAATTGGACAACAAATAAAGTTTGCATCATTTTATTTACAAAACAGTAAGATAAGATTTGTAGGTATGATGATCTTATAAATATCTATGCAGAAGAAATTATCTATCTGGAAACAATTTTTATTGTCTACAGCATGTGCAGAACTAGCTCCCCAGTCTCTGGATTTTTTAATACTAATATTTTTGTATGACAAATTTTGATATAATATATTTTTTATGCTTCTCTTCTATATTTTTTTGCTTAGATGATGTGCTATAGCACATCAGTAACTTTACTGCTTAACCCCTTCACACACAACAGCACATACATACCGTGTAAGATGTCCAAAATCCTTGAATTTGAACTGTAATATTTTAAAACAGAATTTTTTGCCTTATTTTATTATGGCGTTTTAGAGGTTCAATTAGGCAGGCAGAAATTATAATAGAAAAATACTGCTGCCCAAAGATTAAAAGAAGCATACTTGACACTTTTGTTGCAAAGGAATTAAATATTTCATATTCAATATATTATATTTATTTTAAGTTCAAAATTTATTTTACTTTATTTATATTTTATATTATTCATGTTATATTATTTAATATACAATAACGCTTTTCAATTCATGTTCCACTCATGAAATGTGAAATTGTAAAAGTTTGAGTTTTTGCTTTGAAACATTAAATCAGATATTGGTACTATTTAATAGTAATGTTGAATAAAATAACATACTAAAATAGTTAAATTCTAAGATTATTTCAGATCTTTGATGAAATATATAAGCAACAAATTAACTTTTGCTTATAAAAGGTGAATTTTGGCTCTTTTTTTAACTTGAGCTTAACATATTTTGTCATCAGAAACTGAACATGGTACCAAAAGTATGCAATGGAAAAAAAAATTACATAATATTTAAAAATATTTCAAAAGTAATGTCTCCTTTTTAAACATCTTACATAGCTTAATTGTTAAACCCTAGCACACATTTAATTTTATGAAAATGTACATTCAATCTTATCAAAAGTTTCATAGCAAATAAAAATATATTTAAGATTATTCTCATTTTTTTTTCTTCCTCAGGAAGCAAATCTAATGGACAAGTTAGTGAAGTGTGTTTTATGAATAAATGTATGAAATTTACAGAAATTAAAATTTATATCATGAAAGAATTGAACATTTTTTCAATTTATTCTAAAACGTGCACATCTTAAATTATAATGGTTTCCTTCCTTATAATGATCTTTTGTGGTTGTAGTGTTCCCAAAAATCGTCTTATATTAAAATTTTGACGCCGTTATCTGAAAGATTTGATGCTTTTATAGGAAAGGAATTCGATTGCTTTTTATCTGAATAACAATACATGCCAATTATATCTGCTTATGAATTAGAATGACTTCATAAATGTGCAGAGCAAAATCTCAGCATGAGCAGAGTTCATGATGAAAATAGATGTAAGAACCACAAACGTTATTTCCTTATGAAGAGCAATTACAATACAATAGGAAATTAAAAATTCACAGACATCAAGCTAATGCTAGTTGACTAAAAACAGAAGAAAATATTCTTTTTGCGTTGGATCGCTAAATAAAAAAATAACATAACCTATCTAATCAAAAAGATATCTTACTGTTTATTGATTATAAAGGAAAATCAAACTAAAAGCAAACTGATGGTGCCTCTCCCAATTGGCACTATATTAACAGGTAATCGCCATAAATGTCAGACATAAATCTGCAAATATCACTTTTTTTTTTTTTTTAACAACATTCTAATACTAGAATAGAAAAAACAATTTTTGTTTTCCCTTCTTTCTGATCAAAATAACATTAAAATGACTTGAAGTGGAATAAATATTTTCATGAAAAAGAAAATAAAAGACCCTTTTGTTTTTTTAACACAAATAAATAACATTTTTAGCTTCAGAAAGAATGATTCTGCCAAACTCCAGAGGCTAACATAAAAATTTAACCTGAGCCGATCTCGCCCCTATTGCTTATATCCAGGATTCATATGGATTTTATCAACAATATTTCCAAATAATAAGTTTTATTTAATTGCAGACTATAGTTACAAAATTTGCGATAAAATAAGTTGAAGATTACTATTTAGAAATCGTGATGACAAATGTAAAAACATCTGCATGCAGGGAATATCATACCTTATGTGTCTGTTCCCAGGTTAACTGTAGAATATTTCTAGTGATCTTGCTTTATGATTTAGTCTTTTATCTTCTGTTAATTGTTGTTTTGAGTTTATTTTATGTATAAATCTCCATGAATATTTCTCTTTATAAATAAGTGACAATTTAGTTTTTCTCTTTTTTTTTGTAAAAAAAAAAAAAAAAAAAAAAAAAAAAAAAAAAAAAAACTTTGTTGTAATTTGTCATTTGAGAAACATCTGATAGACTATATCATGTAGTTATCATTTAAGCAAAATTGCAGTTTTTTTTTTTTATTTCCTTGTTTGATAATAAAATAATGTTAAATAGTTTGAAATACAGCAGCCTCCTGCTTAACCGGCCTAAACGGGACTGAGGGTTAGCCGGTTAAGAGAAAACCGGTTAAACATGAGAAGTAAAAAAAAAATTAAATAAATCACTGCATATTTGATTAAGTGCATAGGATGCATTTAGTTTTTTAATTTGTGTAGTTTTAAAAATGCACATATTTTCTATATTTGGTGAAATGTTGTAATTAACTCAATTGAAATAAAAATTAATGACAAATAATGAACAATATTTAATACAAATTAAATTGTTGAAAATCTTGACACATACCTTTATAAGAAGTTGAAATTATTCTACATTATGTAAATTTGAGTTAATTAACCATAAAGAAATGAGAACCAAAATTTTCATTTCTGAATTTTGCTTGATGTTGGGAAAAAAAAGTCAGCTGGTTAAAGTGGAGTTCCAGTTAAGAGGAAGTCTACTGTATAATGATTTGATTATCAACATATTTTATTTTGGTATGATATAATATAAAGAATAATATAATCCAGATTTGCACTACAAACTTTTAATTAAATTTTGCTTTTTTAACATTGCTGTAAAAAAAGTTGTAAAATTGCTTTTCTTTATTATGAAACAATTTTTTTCAAAAATTACAGTGAGAATTCATCATTTCAGAACTGCTCCCTGAAATGTTAAAATACATATTTATTTTTTTAAATAAAAATCAAAGTTGTAAGTATTAATTATTGAATTTTACTATAATAAAATTAAATAATAAAACTTTGTATAAATCGCCATAAAAATATAAAAACAATCAGGATGCATTTTGAGCTGGAAATTTTAACAGCCCGTCATCAGCCGAAGTAAACATGTGTCTGTAAGTTGGACCTATGGACACGTGTTTACTTCAACTGATGACAGTATGTTAAAATTTCCAGCTCAAAATTCATCCTGTGTGTTTTTATATTTTTATGGTGATTTATACAAAGTTTTATTGTATAACTGCGGTTTATTGCCAGCTTTTCAATGCTTTTTCATCTAGTATAATAAAATTAGTTAAAATTTTCGTCATGCAGAGTTTCTTGATTATGAATATGAAACATTCATAACAAACAAATTTACATCTTGCAGTTAAAAGTATTTCATTACTATGTATTTAAGATATGATGTTATACATCTCATTAGAGCTTTATATTTTAAGATGCTCTTGCATAGAAAAATATGTGTTAAGGTATAGCTTTTGTATCTTGTTTATCATATATGCTTTTATAATTAAGAAACTGTGAATGATAAGTTTGATAAATATATCCTTTACAAATAATAATGTTTTTATGGAAATTTCAAACTGATATAATTTTCCTTGTTTTTTTTTATTGGTACTCTTACAGAAAAGTTTGTCAATTTTACTGTAGTAAAATTCTAGATTTAGTGCTGAATAATTACAATTTTGATGCAAGTTTACTTGTGATATGTATAAAATGTGTTTAGTTTTAAACACCAACTTTTGATCTAATTGGAAAAAACCCATTATTAGTTACGACATTAACAAAAAATGTTAAATCCTGTAAATTATGGACAATTTAACTAAAAATCAAAGTGGGTAAAGATTTAATACCATTTGTAATCTGAATACCTTAACAATTTGATGTTATAGCAGTGCAATTGCTAAGAATAATAACATTGAATTAAACATAAAGTAATAATTTCCTATTTCTTATATACAACAGGGGGGTGGGCACTTTTTTTAAGCCAGCAACTAAAAATTTTTGCTGGCTATTAGATATTTTTATTTATGGACTTCTTTATATTACAATAGAAAAGAACAAAACCTTTTATTTTTGAAACACGTTATTTTCTTCTCCCACCCCCTCCAAAAAAAGGAAAAATTGTCTTGACTTTTTCCTTTTTCAGTTCATCAAAAATATTTTAGAAAAAAGGAAAAGTTTAATTTTGCTTCAGAATTATAGTGTAATTGTTTTTCAGACTTCAGAAAGAAAAAAAAAATTAATTTTTTGTTTAATTTGATGAAAGATTTCTGGAATGCTTTAATCAGTTTTTATGTAAAATCTAAAAAAAATCTATTCTATTCTATTCTTGTCACATGTAACATCAAAAAAATTCTTTTTACCAAATTAATTATTCAAAACACTTTTTTGAGTCATTTCACCAGATGCTTGAGCCAAAAAATCAGGAATGAGTGCATGAAAAAAAAAATCATTCATTAAAAAAAAATTATCCTGCTTTGGTGTCTGAAGCAGGGAGCAATACAAAAGCCCAACCAGCAACGCATCAGTTTGCTAAAGCAAAAGTGTGTGTAATTTTTTTTTCTCTCTTCATGTATGTTATATGTTTCTACGAGTTCATATGTTTAATATAATTTGAATTTTTCTAGCGTAAATTTATTTTGAATAATAATTATAAAAAGATAGTTTTTTATGTGTCTATTAATGTTGTTAGGTAGAAAAAAAATAATAATTGAAATAAGAGGAAAAGAGAAAAGGAATTTAAATTTAAAATATTATTAAAAATAGGAGTTATGAAAAATTATGTAGATTTAATTTTCTGAATTAGAAAGGAGAGAAAGTTTACCATTAATTAATTATGGCCAGTGAACTTTAGTTGTTAGTAAACATTGGATGTGAAGGAAGTAAATAAATATAATCTGAGGAATCTTCATGGTAAAATATAAATAAAAAACTTTAGATCTACCTGAACTGAGATTGCTTTATCTTGCCTGAAAATCGCGATATTGAGCATATTTTAAAATTATGCCAAATATTAAATTTTTACTTTCAAAAGTATGTAATTAATTATTCTATAATATTCCATTGTATAAAATCAATTTGGCACTTAGCAATAAAATTATTAGACACGTAAATAACACATATATACTCAATAAAACGAAATATTTTTATTTAAATGATAATGCAATTAGATGGGGAAAGGGGAGGGAGAAAGTGCACTTACTCAAAAGGAATGATCCAACATTTCATGACACTTACATTTTCAACATACATCAAAGAAGTTATTAATAATCGTCAATAATAAAACCTAAAATCATTCTTCTACATTGTACCGAAAGAAATATTAACATCATCTGTAATCGTAACTTATTGTAATTGTCACCAAAGTTTATATCTCAGATATGAAGAAAAGTTCAATCGTTCTTTAAAGCACTATATTTATCCTGTATTTAATGGTGAAAACACAAGGCGTGGAAATTCCATTCAAAGAGTTTCTCAATTAGAAAAGTTGGATGAAGATAGTCTAATAACTTCATGAAAATAACGAAATGTACTTTACCGCTCCAACGGATATTTTCGTTCCAACGGAAATTGTGGGAGCCGATGAAGAAAAGAATTTCATTTCAACATTAAATCTCAAGATAGAGATTGCTGAATCGTATCGAATCTTGGTAATTCAAAAACAAATGTCAATTGAGAGTACATTAATTTCCAAGGCACTTCATTTTCTATAAGAATGAAAGTAAACATCCATTTCTGCTCCACCTTGAATGAATTTCTTAACTCAGTAAATCGTTTTGATGCATCTTGAGATATTTAGTGAACAAATATTAAAAGGCAGACGATATCACTATCTCCATCAATGGTTTATAACATGATTATTAAAATTTAGCAGAAGATAAAGAGATTATTATTGATCCAACGGACAAAAATGTAAAGTTTACGGAGCGACTCCATGCCCTTCTTGGCACGTTGCCGTCCGAAACTCAAGAGAGTGAAGCGACGCTACGAACGAACGGCATTCGGCGGGAAAGATGCTGATTGGCTGATTTAAAATCGACGATGCCACACAGAGTAATAGAAGTAGAAGTGTTTGAATAAAATATCGTTAAGTGATAAATTCGAATTTTAGATTTGAAAATTATTATAAAAATATTCTATTACGGTAGAAAGTATTAATTTTAAGATTTATTATTTTATTATTGATAATTTTTGACGATCTTTTATGGCGATTAAATTAAAATTGTTTTTAAGTGAAATTTAACTGAAAAACGAACTTAACGAAAATTAATGAATATTTAAAGGTAGAATTTAAATTTTAAAAGTAAAGAAGTTTTTTGATTTAATTTAAATATTTTAAAATAGTTTTTTAAATTAATTTTAATTGAAAAGGATGTTATTATATAACAAATGTATACATTATTGCTAATTAATTTTTATTTCTTTTTTTAATTTTGAAAGCTTATAAAAATGTTTCCATATTTTAAATAAATACTCATAATAAATATAGTAAGATAGGGTGAATATTTTTAAATTTTCCTCTGATGATATAGTAAAATAAAATCTATTGTAAGCTATATCCCTTGAAATTTTAATATTAATAATAGTAGAATAGCGAATAGAATTATTAATATAGTGGAAAATATACACAGAAATGTTTTTATTAATCTTGTATCAAAAAACTCAGTGTATAAAATTGCCCCATTTCAAATATCCGAGGCTTACAAAATATTTATTACTTATTTATTATTATTATTATTCCAGTTACTTAAGATCCAAAGTAAACTGCCATATACACAGTATGAAGAGATGAGAAAAAAATTAAAACTGCATTTTATAAAAATTATTCAAAGTCATTTTATAAAAATTATTGAAAGTATTTTTATAAGTGTATTTATAGGAATATCAGAACTGATGGTCAGAACTGTAGTAGACTATAACATATAAAGACAAACAATTTTTGTGTAGAAAATCAGGGTCATAATCCTAAATTAAATAAAAAATACAAGGTATCTCACACTAAGCCAAATTGAATTTGCATTTGTAACTGTTACAATAATGAAGATATTTTAGAAAAATCTTTCGCAGACATATCACACCTGCATTCTTGATTGATTCAGTAGACTGAAACCCTGGTTTACTGTATGGAAATGTTTGTCTTGACATACACTATTCCCCTTACAATACCGACCAACAGTTCATATTTACCCTGTATATATTAGGTTTAGTTGCCTATTATTATAACATCTAAATAAGATCTATTATTATTATAACATCTAAGTAAGAAGTTACCTGCTTTAGATAGTTCTTACCTGCTATTATTTATAACTAGTAGACTTGCTCTTGCTGAAGATAACCTTAAATTTACATAAAACTATCTTGCTATTTTCTTGATATAATTTAAATATATCTTGATGTTGGTTCTCCAAACAAAGCTCTTTTTATGACAAAATAAAAATATAAAAAAACTCCCCAATTATAAGGTCACATGCACTGTAATAACAATGGTTTTTGACAATAAAAGGGTTATGTAGGAAACCTATTCTGTAACTTTTCCCTCATTGGAATTTTGTTGTTTTTCAAGAAAAAGTCAATGATCTTTATTTAATTATTAATTAAAAAAAGTACATTATTATTATGATATATAAAAGTCTGCTGTATAAAGGGACATAAAATATAAGATTGATAGTTAAGGTATACAGAAATTTTTCAGTAGAAAAAAAAAAAGAATATTCTCAGTTTTGGCAAAATGTCTTTAAAAAATCATGAAAAATTAATAAATCATTGTACAAAATTTACTATATCAATCTAAAAGACTGAATTTGGATTTCTTTTATGAATGAATAAAAATTTTGGTGAACTTTGAAATTCATGGAGATGCACAAATTGCTCCACTCAATATAAAATAATAATAATAATAAAACTAAAATCTAAGCTTCGGGTACATTCAGACCTGTCTTTGCCTGTCTTTAGACACCCCCCCCCCCCTCAAAATAAATAAATAAAAATAAAATAAACCAGACAGATGTACATAGACAAAAACTTTTATAAGAATTGTTCTTATTCTTTGCATGCATATTGTAGCTATTCAGTAAAATTAAATGCCCAAAAATTTGTTTATACAAATGATGTAATATATATTTCAGATTGTATATGAAATGGGAATGCTCATTTGAAGAGCAGAATTGAATAAAGCCCAAGAAAGAATCAAAGAATTCTTCCGGTTAATTGGAAAAGCAGAATCTGATTCAGTATGTTTATATTTTATTTCATTAATTAAAAATCTTATTTTTTAATATGGGCAATCAATGTGCAAGGGGAAAAAATGCAACAAGATGTTAAAGTAGATTGTGACTATGTTACAAATCATAACTTGAAAATATGTTTTTTATAAAGTATAATTTATGATGAAATTGAGTAGTGTAAACACTTTGATTTAAGGCTGCTCATCACTCAGTTTCCGAATTGCCCTCGGTAATGTTAAATCTACAGGCATTTGATGCATTCTTATAATTAAAATATATGTATTCAGAAAATTAATATTTCTAACTTCTTTTTTCTGTGTATTCTTCTTATAGGATGTCTCTTCTTTTTTTTATCTGTCAAAATATTTCTAAAATCTATGCTTAATTTTATATGAAGTGTTAAAATTTTACTTCCAGTTTGTCCACTTTTAACACATAAAATATTAAATTAAGCATAGATTTTAGAAATATTTTGACAACTAAGAAAAAAAGAGACATCCTTTAAGAATAGTATACAGAAAAAAAAAAAAAAGAGTTAAAAATATTAATATCCTGAGGAGATCCTTTAAATATAAGAATGCATCAAATGCCCGTACACTTAACATTACCGAGGGGAATTCAAAAACTGAGTGGTGAACAGCCTTAAGATAATCGACTTAAGTTAATTTTAAAAGACCATAATAATGCTTAAAATATTAAGCATAGTATTTTAATGGATGTTTTCGAGTACACAGAAATTTTGTATACTTTTTTAATATTATGTGCAACATCAGTTTATGATCTTATAATTGCCTCGTATATGGGTTCTATTCTTCCCAAGTATAATGTTACGATCTTTCTTTACAATAATGAAATTAAACCAAAGAATGAAAGTGCACACTTGCTTTGTTTAATTCTTAGATAAATAAATATTACAAGTTGAATTCTGAGATTTACATAAATTGAAATTTCTTAAATTTATTGATGAAAAATTAATACATTTTTCAAAAATTCATTTTGATTATCTGATTTTGTTTATTCACAGAATTAGACCCGAAAAATTAGAAATACTGGTACATTTTTATAAGACACTCTTCTAAGAAAGAAAAGAAAGAGCAGTTGCTTCTTAAAAAAAAAATAATAATAATAATAACTCTTTTAAGCAGACAATCTTTTTGTTCATTAATTTATATTTAATAATTAATTTTCTGATCAGGCTAATAATAAGTAGGATAAAAAAAAAAGGTTAACAAGTAATAAATAACAAGTTAGACTTTAATTTTTCTTTGTAAACATTATTATATATGTTACCGGCCAAACCTGATTTTAGGCCAAACAAGATTAGCCTAGGCCAAACTAGTTTATCCTAACGCACATCAGATAAACTAGTTTTTCCTAGGCCAAAATGGTTTACCCTAACGCCCATAAGATAAACTAGATTTTCCTAGGCCAAACTAGTTTGGCCTAACGGTCATAGGATAAACTAGTTTATCCTAGGCCGATCTAGTATATCCTAGGCCATTTCAATTTGGCATGATTTATTGATCCCAATGACCGCTTCAGCGCCAACCTTCTAATTTATCCTAGGCCAATTAAATTTGACGTGATTTAACTGATGCCAACGCTCACAAAAAAAAAGTACTGATTCAAACTCAAATTCAATTTCTGAAAAATGAGTTAAGTTCAAGCTCAAATTCAAAATTTTTTGAAACGGATCGCTCAACTAAAACACATCTATTGAAATGAGAAAAGTTAACAAAAAACTCTTTTATGTATTTATTTTTTTATTTTTTTAATACTACTAGGGGGCTCTGCCCCCTACAAGCTACGCTCGTCAACCCCCGTTCAGATACCACAGACTCTAATAGCAAGCTAATTTGATCGGCTTTAAAAAGATTTCGGAAGATTTGATTTATAATTTGAATCTGACTATTATAATCTGACGTAATTTTCACCAAACTTTTCTTTCTCTTTTTAATATTCACGTAAAAATACTTTTGTTAGAAATGAAATATTATGATCATCCTGAAATATCAAATAAATTTCTCGTGCAATTTTTAAATTTAAACTGTTTTGCAATATTATTTTTTGTTCATTTTACGTAATAAGTATAATGTGACATAAATTCTCCTATTTAAGACTTCTAACGCATGTTAATGAATTTATTATTTTACAATATTCTTTCTCTTTTAAAATTCACTTTTAAATATAGTTTTTATGACGTAATTTTCAATGAGTTCCTGCTTTTTATATTTTCTGTTTATAATAGTCACGTGTAAAATAAATTTTTAATTTGAAGCAAACATTGTTTCCGCTGTTTATACAGTTGGCAACCGTTTAAATTAATACAATTTTCTAAAATAAGTAAAAAATATCTCTCGAAATGCTGAAAATTTGAATTTAAAATAGAAATAAAACCTCAAAAAATGAGTTAAATTAAAAAACCAAATGCAGTCTGCACACTGGGAAATTCTGACGCATAAGATGATCTAAAAATGATTAAATTCCTATGTACAATTTTTGCTCCTATAAAAGTTTTTGAATGGAACGATTTTGTCTAACTTCGCATTAAATATCTCTTAAAATAATTCTTCGATTTGAAAATGTCTGCATCAGCGTGTTTATCAAACATTTCTCTAGAATACTACTGATTTTCATATTTTTGTATGCAATAGTTTTTTTAATATTAACGAAGAAAGGCCGTGCTTAAGCATTCAAATTGGATGCCGATCTGCCGGGAATATCTACGCAGATTTTCATTGGTCCATTGCCAAATCAAAACTTTTTTTTACATATAGAAAGATAGAAGTTTAGCGTTCAAATTTACAAAATTTTGTGAGCTAGTCTTTTGGTTATTCGATGTAAGAGTCTTTACGGGACTGCCCAATTTTCCTTCTCCACACCCGATCCGGGCTTCGTCTGGGGATTTTTTCCAGAGGTTCGGATCGAGATGGACCGAGACTCAATTTTTTCTGGCTATGTCGGGACAGGACTGTGTTCTTCTTGAGGTCTGCACAGGCAGAAATTTCCAGTCCAATTTCCAACCCAGCTCTTATGAAAATCATTTGGATCGGCAGGATCTCTGGTCGGTTCAGTAAAAATATCAGTAACATTTGACCTGGCCCAACTTTTTTTAAATGCACGTATTTTTTGGCCGTATTTTTCCGTTTGCTAAAAACAAATTTAATCTACTGTAGACATAACTATTTTAAACATAATTGTATTTCAAGATATGTATCAAATAAAGGGGCATGGAGTGTATTTTTAGAAACAAACATGGAAAGAAAATTTTAATTAAGATTATTTTTATAAATATTTTTATAGAAATGCAGGAAAGTCCTCAAGACGCTCAGAGGATATTGCAATTATTCTACAATTAAAATTTATATATTTGTTATTTTTTTTATTTTTACTTTCTTCTATCTTTACAAGAAGGAAGTATTTGATTCGAGAAAATTTTTGACTTCCGGTTTTTGACAGATTTACATATTTTAGGGGTCAAAGATCCCCAAGAACATGTTTTTGCAAAATGTCTGTCTGTGGGTCTGTCTGTCTTTCTCTCTGTATGTATGTATGTGACAAAAAATTTGTGGGTGTTCTATCTCAGGAATGAAATTTATTAAAAATTTATATTCAGGTAGTCCCTGATATAAATTGGTGCTCATGAGTTTTTGGTGTAAATCGCCGAACAGGTGGCGCTGCTATGCTGCATTTTCCATGATTTCTGCTATAGCTCTACCCCAAGAACTAATGCACGGATTTTCATGGAACTTCAAATTCAGTTAGTCCTTTATATGAATTGGTGCTGTTTACGTTTTGGTGTCAATCGCCCAACAGGTAGCGCTACTACACTGTATTTTGCAGGATCTACACGATTTCCGCTATAGCTCTTATCTCAAGAACTAATGCACAGATTTTCAACAAAGTTCAGATTCAGTTAGTCTTTGATATGAGTTGATGCTGATTAGGTGTTGGTGTAATTGGCCTAATAGGTGGAGCTGTTGCGCTGCATTTTGTACGATTTCCTCAGTAGATCTATCTCAAGAACTAATGCACAAATTTTCATAAAACTTTTGATTCATGTATACCTTTATTAATATTGCTGTTGATCAGGGCCGTGCAAAGCATGGGGGGCAAAGGAGGTGGTTGCCTGGGAGCGAAAACTGAGGGTAGCCAAATTTATACTACAAACCTAGTTTTTTCTTCATTTTTTTTGAAAAAAAAAATTGTATATTTAAATATCAGGAATTTTTATCCCAATGAAAGTACGTTCATTTTTCGTTTCAAAGTTTTATATCATCCCTTACCCTACACCCAAATACAAAATTATGAATAAGGACTTCTTTCTTTTCAAAAATTGTTTTAGGCCTTTGTCTTATTCTCTTTCATTAACGTTCTCTTTCCTGAGTCTGTAATTTTCTTTCTGTGCTTGTGACAAAAACATATATTATCAAAAGAGTGTGGGGTTTCCTTCTGAAAATACAAAAGGGTTGCAAGCTGTTATACTGTACTGTTAGATATATTTTTCTACACTCATTTCTCAGATTCCCTTTTGACAAAATATAAGCACAATTTTCTGTTATGTGATTCAGTTGGTTGAAGTTACTGAATCAAAATTAAACATAAAGTTCCAAAATAAATGTGGAATATGTATTCAATAAAATTTATTTCTGTTTTTGCACTTTTCAATTTGGTGACACATTTCACAAAGAAAATGTGTGTGTGTGTGTGTGTGTGGGGGGGGGGGGGGGGGGAGCGAATTGAAACTTTGCCCCGGGCGCAGTTTTCTCTTCGCACGGTGCTGCTGCTGATTATGTTTTGGTGTAAATCGCTCCACAGGTGATGCTGCTTTTCTGGATTTTTTCACGATTTTTGCAGTAGCTGTTTCTCAATAACTAACAAACAGATTTTCACCAAACTTTAGATTCAGTTAGACGTTGACATAAATTGTTTCTGGTTAGATTTTGGTGTAAATTACTCAACAAAGCGGGTTTAAACAATTTCAGCGATAGTCATATCTCAAGAACGAATGCACAAAATTTCATATCTTTAGAATCCTCATGATGAGCATAGATTGCCTTTTAATTTTTCACTGTGATAGTGAATTGTGAAGTGTTAACATGTTTGAGATAGAAGAAAGTTTTAGGATTGGTACATTCGACTAGTTTTAAGATGAGTAGATGCATTTTTAGGTAGTAAAATTAATGTAGGTAAAACCTGAGGAAAATAAGCTGCCTATGACGGAATCTTGTTGTTAAAAAAAAAAATAAATAATAATAATAATATGTTGATCTATGTAAAATGAGGATATTAGTACTTGTAAAAAGAATATAATGCATTTGCAACAGACGTAGAACTTTCTAATAAGTGAACCTGCTATAATGGATTTTGCTTCTTTCCTAAGCAATTCCGGAAGATTTTATTGTATAGAATTTTTTAAATTTTATCTACAAGCCATAGAATGTGGATTAACGATATTAATGGTTCTATTGTAAACTATATTGATGTTTTAATGAATCTCTAATTGTATGTAAACATCTGAATAATTACTAATACCACGGCTTGGAGACTTGAAAATCTGAAAAAAATTATCTAGAAACCTTCTAAGACGGAATCACATAGGAGAGAAAAAAATCCTTATAGTAAAGTTCCTTTTTTAGCCGGTCCATCGTCTATAGCAAATGTATTATGTTTTTTTCAAAGGATCATCCAATTTGCACCGATTAAAAAAAATAATTCCATTTAAAACAGGATTTCGTCATACACAGATTCTTCTAACAGGTTTTACAGTAGTGTATACCCATCCATATAAATTTATATGTACTATTCTTTAGAGATAATTTCAATTGTGGAATAATGGTAGTTAAAATATATATATATATATACTAGCATTTGGCCCCGTTAAAAATGACAGGAAAGTGTTATTTTAAATTTACAACATTAAGTCAGGCTCAATTAAACAGGTGATTGATATGCATGATTATTCAGATAGTGGCAAGTCCTCAAAAGCATTAAAAAAATAGTGTTTGTAAAAGTCAACCTTCAAATGAAAAAAATATGAACCACCTCATGCGGGGAAAAAAAAGCTTTTTCCAACAACCCAATGGCAAAATTCTCATTTTTTCTGCACATCTTTGATGAAATTCGTGTTTTTTTTTGCAGCCTTTTGACGAAATGAGTGTTTTTATCGGGATTTGTTGAAAAATTTGCTTTTTTTCTGTGCCCTTTTGACGAATTACACCTCTCGCGTTTCTTTGACAAAATTCAGGGAAGAGTGTCACTTGGCAAAAAAAAATTGTTCAAAATCTTGCCGAAAATCTTTTCAAGATGGCGGAAAAACATCATTTTTAAATCTTTGTTATTTATAAATCAATGATTTTGCCCAAAAAATAGAAAAGGATGTAAAAACATGGATTTATAAATAACATAAAGATTTAAAAACGAAGTTTTTCCGCCATCTTGAAAAATTTGTTACGAATGTCGGTAAAATCTTGCTCACAACTACCAAAAAACTTACTAAATATAAAATAAAAGGATAAATATAAATAAATACCAATAACTGAGATGGTGATTCAGAAAAAAGGGGAGTTTCATACAGAAAAATATATATAAAACAAACTAAAAATACTTACACAAAAAACAATCAGTCAGTTAAAATTTACAAAAAAAAAAAAAAAAAAAAAAATCAATAATTTAGTGTATGGTGAAATTCTCGTTTTTTCTGCACATCTTTGATGAAATTCATGTTTTTTTCACAGCCTTTTGACAAAATGACTGTTTTTTCCACAATCCTTTCACGAAATGAGTGTTTTTATCTGGATTTGTTGCAAAATTCACGTTTTTTCTGCGCCTTTTTGACGAATTACAACTCTTAGATTTCTTTGACAAAATTCAGGGAAGAGTTCCGCATCCTGTGCCACTTGGTGAAAAAAATTGTGCCAAAAATCTTTTCAAGGTGATGGAAAAACACAATTTTTAAATCTTTATGTTATTTATAAATCAATGATTTGCACAAAAAAGTAGAAAATGATGTAAAAACATGGATTTATAAGTAACATAAAGATTTAAAAACAAAGTTTTACTGCCATCTTGAAAAATTTATTACGAATGCAGGTAAAATCTACTCATAACTGCCAAAAAATTTATTAAACATAAAATAAAAGTAAAAGGATAAATATAAAGAAATACCAATAAATGAGACGGCGATTCATAAAAAAAAGGGGAGTTTCATACAAAAAAAATTTCAAATATTTACACAAAAAACAAACAATCAGTTAAAATAAATAAAAAAAAAAAATCAATAATTTAATGTTTAGAAAAAGGGATCCTAGTCAGGGTCTGAAACATTGTCAAGGTATGGTACTTCTCTTCTAACTGAATTAAATTTAAATTTTGATGGATGTTTGGTAGTACACCCTCGATGTTTTCAGACTTGAATTTTTTCGGCAGCCGTTGGCTGAATCGTCCGTCTCTAAAATGGTAAACCATGTAAAAATCAATATATTGGCCAGTAAAGGGTGCATTTTAAACAGCTAATGCAAAAATCCTAATAAAAAAAAAAGGAAATAAACAGCAGAGCAAGAAAGACTTACCTTACAATCAAAATACGTTGACAGAAGCACCGGTGCATCCGAATGTATGCAGCAAATTAGTTACGTAACAGAAAATTTAGCTGACTAACGGTTCACCTGATACTGATGAACCAATAAGCTTTAAGATCCCCCGATTTCAAAATTTACATTTTTTTAGGATCTTATGTTGCAACTTGCACTTTTGCAACCTTTCGATGAAATTCTCATTTTCTCTGTGATCCTCTAATGAAAATCATATTTTTTCTGTGATTATTTGACGAAATTCATGTTTTTCGCGATACTTTGATCAAATAATGTATTTTTTCTGCAGCCATCTGATGAAATTCATGTTTTTTCCACGATTATTTGGCGACATTCACATATTCCATGATCCTTAGACGAAACATGCATTCTAAAGGACCCTTTGGGAAAAATTGTGTTTTTTTCTGCGATCCTTTGACGGAATTCATATTCGTTTGATGAAACCACCATTTTTCTACGATATTTTGATGATTTTTGCAATCCTTCAGGGAAAGCAGACAGATGATAGTTGCAAGCTCCTGGCTATGTTTTTTTTTCATGCTGCTTGTTTCTATACATCGACTAAATGCACAGTAGGTCATGGGAAAGGATTAGAAATAAACTCAATTTGCCGCTGTTTGTACTCGCATTTTTATTTTGTCAAATTCTGCTACCACCCCCCACCCCCTTCTCGTCCTAAAAATGTCAACAAATTTTAATCCCAGGTGTGATAAATTGTGCCAAAAAAGTGGAATTCCATGTTTTCGCTGGAAAGTGGCATGTCTGTAAATGCTTTTAAAAATATATGCATAGTTGAAAAAAAAAAAGCTGTTGCATTTTTCAAACAGCAAAAAAATAATTCACAGAAATATATTAAATTCAGCTTAAAAAATTCAGCATAGGTGAAATAAGAAACTTAAAAATAAAACAAAAAACATGTGGCATTTCTTTAAAAAATCAGATGTTTATTTTTTAATTTTAGATGAAACTAAAATTTGATTCATATATTTGGCCAAAACTATAACACCATTATGTGCATCATTGAAAGTAATACACATACATAAAGCTATGTTTTTTAATGGTACACAAATTTAGTAAAATTTTAAAAAAAAATGTAATTTTGATTTTTAAATCTTTATTATAATGAAACGTTCCTGTGAGTGATAAATACTTTATGAACATGAGCTTAAAATATGCATAGTTTAGATAAAAAATAAACAAAAAATTGTGCGTATGGGTGTTTAATTCTGTTCGGTGTAAACTCAGCTGAGTTTATCAGGCAAACTGAGAAATCCGTTGATTGCCGCGATCACGCAATTCTTTTCCTGGTCAATTGGTGCCTTTTTTCCAAAAGCGATTCATTCGGAAAGTCAATAATAAAACTTAAAAAAACTTTTAAACCTTTCAAAAATAACTATTGACAGATCAATGCTAGTAGTGGCGAAATATCAGCACATTTATCCCTCGGTTTTTCCTAAAGAAACAGCGTTTCACTGTTGCCACTACAGAAGAGTAAAATATATGAATCATTGATATGAATCAATATTCATATGAATGATTCATATGAATAATGATGAATAATCATAAAATTGAATCATTAAAACTATTAATATTTGTTGAAAACATTGATAATATTTTTAAAAATATTTATTCAATAAATTACGTAATATTTCATATGTATGTCGTAAACTGACTGCTTGTAAATGTAAACAGTCGTTAATAAAATTGCTGCTTATAAATGTAAACAATAATGAAAAACGCATTTCAAAAACTTAAAAAGGCTTTAATATGCTTTAAAAAATATATTTAAAGCAGAATCAGATGTTAGCCATATTTTTTTTGATGAATCGTCAAAGAGTCATTCATTTCTTTCTTAATTTGCTGGAATTTGAATCTGAATGGCAACAGTATCGTTTGTTTAGATTTAATTTCTAATAGCTTAATTTTAATTTAGAACTTAATACATTATAAATGGATATGATACACATGTTTTATATGAAAATATGCTGAACAGACATGATTTCAAGTAGAAAAAATTATGATTTAGCTGTCATATGTTAAGATGTGTTTTTTATTAAGCCTAACATGGCGTTTAGCTACGGTCGATTCGTACACTGGAGTGGTCTGCACCGGCATCGTTCCACACAATTTTCAGGGACTCAGATTTTATTATAACTAGATATTTTAGGCCAAACTGGTAGCTGGACTTCGTCAGATTTTTTTTAAAGATCTAGATATCTGAAAGAATATCAAATGTACTTCTGATATTCTTAATGGCGCATTTATTCATGAATATTTCAAAGCCAAGTGATATTTATGTGAGAAAAAATATTGTCTAAATTTTATAATAACCTCTCATCCCATTCTTTTTGGTCCTCCAGCACACAATTTGTCATATGGACCATAATTTGTAACTACCGGTGGTGGTCAAATGGGGAAGAAAAAGGGACAGTATCCTGCTCCCTATCGAATAAAATATATTAAACAGGGTTATATTAAAATACTTTTGCCTTAAGGTTGGCGCCAGAGCGGGAGTTGTGATCAATAAAAGCATGTCAAATTGCATTGGCCTTGGATAAAGTAGAAGGTTGGCGCCGGGACGGTCTTTGGGATCAATAAAATCACGCCAAATTGAATTGGCCTAGGCTAAACTAGTTTGGACCAATGAATAGCAGGCTAAACTAGTTTATCCTATGACCGTTAGGCCAAACTAGTTCGGTCTAGGAAAAACTAGTTTATCCTATGGGCATTAGGATAAACTAGTTTGGCCTAGGAAAAACTAGTTTATCCTACTGGCCTAAAATCGGGTTTGGCCAGTAACATATATAAAAACATTCTCATATAGTCATTTCTAATATATTTTTGAGTTCAATAAATAAAGTGATTATAGATTCAATTAAAGTATCTTGGATAAAATTGCATACCCAGTTGCAGGAAACATAAGATGAATTTTTTTTTTTTTTTTTTTTTGCATGTAAATTAGTGTAAATTATTGTTGAAGAACTTTTCTTAAAACGAAATATTTCTAGAAGATGATTAGAAATGTTTTCAAATCTCTTGCAAACAAAAATAATTATTTCAAAAGTTAGCGAGTACATAGTTAAATGTATTTATTAGCGTATAGTTTAACAGTTTATGAACGAATGAACACATTATAGCAAATTAAAACATAAATTCATGCTTCTGTGATTGCATGCTTTAAACAAAGACGGCTTTAGGGAAGAAGTGAAAGCTGAAATAGAAGAATTTTTTTTTTCTTTTTAATTATTATTATTTTAAAAGAAGATTTGAACCCTTTTCAACAAAAGCTATGCATGAGAAAGTTTCTTCTAATTAATTGCTATATGTTATTATGAAGGGGAAAAAAAGCTAATTCATATATTGGTGTTGAAAGCTGAAAACTTCATCACAAATTAACATAATATTTTGAGTTCAGAAAATACAGTGCACCAAAAATGTGTTAAAAAATAACAGAAATAAATTCTTCCATGTTAACTTATTTCATAATTAGCATTTTGTTTAATTATTACACCACAAGCAGAGGTGCCAAGTTTGCACTAATCTTCCATAATGCGTGGATTAATTTAACCCAGTTTAGCAACGTTTCGAACCAGAAAAAATATTTGATGAATCTTTATTTATTTAATACCAGTTTTCTACGTGGAACTTATTTAATTTAATCTCTGAAAAAAAAAATTCTGGTACGAAATGTATTAATCCAGGGTTAAATTAACCCACATATTACGGAGGATTAGTGGCAACTTGGCACCTCTGCACAAGTAGCATCAGCATCAGAACACTAGTCAAACAGCTGCAAATTCAATAAAATGTTCATTGGATATTTATTTTAATAAAATGTTCATTAGATATACATTTCAATAAAAATGAACATTTATAAATTGTGTCACATTTCTCGTTTAATACTTTTTTTAGGGACTTTCTTTAATGAAAAGCTGGGAGGATTTTGAAAAAAAAAAAAAAAAAAACATGTATTCATTCACCAATATCAGAAAATATGGAGCCAATTGTTAAAGTTTTTGCTGTAAGTTAATTAGAGACATTGAAAATAAGATATTTCAGCCTCATTTATGTGCTTTTGTATTTATTCAGTGACCAATTTCACATTTTAATTTAAAAATCCAACTTGTGCTTAATGGGTATTGGATTTATTATTGTTAATATATTTTCCTTTTTAAAACTATTTTTGTAATAACTAAATAAGTATGTCAGGAATTTTACTTAAACTTTTTTAAATATCTGCATGCATATGTTGTGTGTACATATATGTGTGTATGTAGAAAATAAATAAATAAATATATTATCATTTATCTTTCTTTGCTGGTATCAAAACTATTTTATTGGTACCGTTTTAAAAGGTAAAATAGATTTATTTAACATTGGCATATGCCTTTTTAATTTTTAGAAGCATTTTTAAGAACAATGCACATTATTATGAATGTCTGTTAAAAGAATTGCTTTAAATATTTTTTCCCTTAATTGAAATAGTACATGATCAAAGTAATTCATTTTACATCCGTCACAAATAATTAAAGAAAAAAGGATTTACAAATAGTATAATGGTAGATGTATAATGATATAAAATAAGAAATTTAAACCAATAAAATATAGCCTAATGTATTTTGATTTTAAAATTTATTCTTTAAGGTGGGATACGCAAAAACTGATGCTTAATGTCTTGTATTATCTAATAACATTCATTCAGTTTTATAGTCTTTATAACGTTTATACAGTTTGCTCGTAACATCAGGCATTGCACATATTAAAGACAAACTTGCAAAACAGTTCAACAGTTTAAATAGTATACACAACATATCTATTAGTTTTATAGCCTTTAGGGTTCTGTGTTTCTTGAAATATATTCTCTTAGGAAGGATTCTGATATTAGATATTAAAGCATGCATTTAGTGTATATAGCTAAATTTATATTCAGCTGCTAGACATATAATATGTAGGTAGCTTGCTATATAGCATACATGCCAAGCTTCAAATAATCTTCAATAAAATGTGATTTAATTTGACACAGTTTAAACACATCTCGAACCAGAAAGTTTATTTGATATACCTTTATTTACTTTCATGTTACTAAATGTAGTGTTCCCGCTAGGCCATTTTTGAAGGGCGCAGCGCCCCGCCCTTATTAAAATCGGCGAAATGCGACATGCCCATTTAAAAATCAGTAAAATGCGCCCTCCTTACAAAAATAAACAAATGTGCCCAAATTCTCCCAGTGATCACGCACGAAAATTTTCGCCACCCAAGAATCGAATGCATCACTTTTTCCCATTAGTATAACGTAGCTAGAAGCAAAATTAATTACGTAGTATACCTTCTCCCCTCCATTCTTCCATATAGTCAGTAAGAGCCAACCATTCCTTGGGTGGTCATTAGTCAGTAAGAGCCAACCATTCCTTGGGTGGTCATTCAGAGTTTGCCCAGAATATGGGAAGTTAAGAACTGGACAATTGATATTGTCCTTAGCTATTTCCCAAGTTCCTTCCATCCAGACATTGAGATGGTATCTCTGAGATTTGATTCTGGATGCTACAGAAAAGAAAAGTCTTTTTTTATCTGTAACTTTAGTTCCCCACCGGAATAGGCAGTTGTACTGGTAAAGAATAAAGTGCAAGCGACAAACAATGAAGAAAAAGTTATTTTAAATAGGAAGGTGTCGACGACAATTTAATTCTGACCTCGAGGGGTAAATCTATAATATGACCCTCTTCTTTCTGTATTCTCAGGGCCGAAACTAGCTTATTTTGCACCCGTGGCTAACATAGATTTTGGTGCCGCCACCCCCCTTCCTCACGCACAATAAAAGTTATTGCCCGCAGGTAACCTATGCAAATAAATAAGTAAATCCTTTAAAAAAAATAAAAATCATTTAATAATAATTAAAATGCTAGCAAGAAATATGTAAACAACGCTCCCATAGGATTAACATTATCTTGAGCGTTACGAGCCTACACTAGTTATGCGAAGAAATTGGAATGCTAATGTTAAACCTCTGGGAGCATTCTTTTTAAAATTTCTCACCTGCATATTGATACTATCAAATTATTTTTTTATTGCTTAGAATTGCTAAGATTGAATTCTAACCGGGATAGTGTCTACTTTTTGATTTTGATTGCAGCGTTCTTTTTATATAGTTACTTTCACTTTAAAATTTGAAAAGAACGCTCCCATAGATTTGACATTAGCATGCAAGTTTCTTTGTATTTCATATATATGTACATTTTTGTATGAAACGAAAAACAAAATCTTCATTTGGAGTCCCCCCCCCCCCTTCTTCTTACGTTTTGACGCCCGGGGCATATGCCCCCTCTGCACCCCCATCCCCTAGTTTCGGCCCTGCATATTCTTTTATTTGCTTGAAGTGTTAAAAAAAAAAAAAAAAAAAAAAAAAAAAAAGGTAGATTTTTTTTTTTTAAAAAAAGGGAAAGGAAAGAAAAGAAAGCAAACTCGAGGGGTTTATTGTTACTATTATTAGAGCTTTGAGGTATTGTGCTCAAACGATCACATAGACCATATACGACAAAACAGTATGAAAAACAGATCGAAAAAGGAAACACAGTGAGACAGCAAACACATAAAACCACGAGCCAAAAACACGCGAGCCTTGCACTTTTCATATGGTTTGCCTTGTGTAAAATTTCGAAAAACGAGGCTCGTGTAAAATAAAAAAAAATTCTGTAAAATAATAAAAATAAAGGTAGGAATTATTCAAAAATAGAATAGGAATCTTTAAAAAGAAAAGCTTAAAACAAAGGGAAATATGTCATACAAAAGGAATATAATATTCATTATTTTTATTTTGAAAGCGGATACGAGAAGCAATTAGTTAAATTTGAATTATATCGGCAAATTCAAGCGCTGTATCAACCATAAATATCAAGGCTACGTAAGAACTATGTTAAGAAATTAAGTTGTTGTTGTGTTTATGACAGCCAATTATCAGCACGAGGAATATAGGCCCAAAGAGGGGGGAGTGCCCTCCGTAGTGCCCTTTCCAAGGGAACCTAACCCGTATTTACGCTTGGGAAACCAAGGTTCAAAGAAAACCATGAAAACTCTGAACAATTAGGTCAACGGGCACGATTAGGAGCGAACCCAGCACTTCCCGTCTACCAGCTTCGAGAGCAGAACCTCTCGGCCACTGGTGGGGCGGTGAGAAATTAAGAGAACAGTGTTTATGCACACCTAATTTTATCGTAACACTGCAGAGCAGCACAGCAATTATATTTCGCGATGAGATTTTTTTTATTTTACCTTGCATTGCCAATGCATCTGTTACCTAGGTCCTGAATAAGATTATTATTATTTTTTTTTTTTATCCGAAGTCGACTCGGATCTGATTTAAAAAAAAAAAAAAAATGTTATCAATGCGGAAATTGATCTGATCCCGCCAAAACATTGACAACCTGCAGGCCATTATACTTTAATGATTCACCCAAACTCTCTTCAAAATGAAAGAAAAAAAACCCCCAAAAACATTTAAATACAATCAGGACTTTGCAACTTCGCCGAGGGTGCAACTAATACTGCAATACTGGACTAATCAAATTATTTTTAAATTGAACATATAGAATAATACATAATATAAATAAAATTATTTTTAAATTGGATAAATCATAGAATGATACACAATATAGATAATGAAATGTATAAAAAATATCACTACTTTCACATTTAACATGCACAATTATTTTTTATTTCGCAAAATATCCTCTTTATAATATATTTATTTTCTACGTTCATGGTTCCTTTCAGGATCGTCGAATCTATGTATTCTCCGGCAATTATATCACTTTTGCCTTTAAGAAATTATCACAAAGAAACCTTTAGAAACAAATGTGAAGCAAAAAATATTTTAGAAATGTTATTTCGAATTGTATACTGAGGACTCAGAGCCACTAAGATGACCCCAATTGGCACTGGGATCTGGGCAGCTGTCCCGTTTGCTCGATGGATGCGCCGGCCCTCAATAGAAATTATAGAAAAATTGTAAGAATTACATTTCTAATAGTATTGTTTCTTATGAAGTATAATGCAAAATCTATGTGCCTATTTTTTGAAATGTATCAATTTATATCGGAAACAGTATTCGGGATTTCCTTTTACAAAATGGGTTTTTTAAAAACCGCAAGCACCCCCCCTCCCCTTGTGGCACGAAGTAGAAATACGGGAGCTAATCTGTAGTAATAACTGATGCTAAGAATGTATCCATGCCTGTTTGATACCTGGAGTCCAGAAACCCCCGGAGCCCAGGAACATCACCTTAGCTCTGTGATTCTACAATAAGAAAGAAGAACTTACTTCTTGCACCACCAGTGTTGGATTCAAGCGGTGGCCCAGGGGGCGGGGGGGACATCCCACCTGGAGAGATGAGATATCCCCCCATGCAGGATTTCAGATTTTGTGTCTTCAATGGTCAAAAAGTGCGATTCCCCCCCCCCCCCTCGGAACTCTATAATGTCCGCCACTGGAGCCACACAAATCCCTCTTGGAGAAAAGTGTCTGAATGCAACACTGTAATGCACCCTCGCCATAATTCCGTCTGTCTTGTCATAGCTAATGTTTTCAGAAAAGCTATACGGCACAGAAATCTACGTGATGCCAGCCAGACACGTGGATTTTTTAATTTTTTTTTTTTTTTTTTACCCGTTACAGTATGAAAGTTAAAAGTTCAGCCCGGCATAAAAGCTAAAAGTCTGGTCTGAGCCCGGCCTGAGAAAATTTCTATAAAACAGATTTTTAAGCCGATATGTACGAGCTCTGACAAAAAATAGCCTTTTTTTATTTTTATACTCTTTATTTATTTATTTTTAAGTGTCCTGGGCTGCGCAATACAGACACTTGGGTCCCAAAATAGTGCTCCTCCCTAGATTTTTTTCTGCCTGTGTCTTCGTCAGCTATATATTTTTTTAATGAATCACTGTTTGTATATAAATCTCTGAGACTACTACATTCCCACAAAAACACCCGTTCACTAATGTTAATCCTATGGAAGATTTTTTTTTTTTAATATCTCATTTGCATAGCTGAGCTCAATCTCTTCAAATGCTTTTTTTTTTTTCTATTTTATTTACAGGTTTTCTTTATGAGGATAATTTTACTTTCAAAACTGGTTCTGAGAAACTGAAAAGACACGAATAATAAATAAAAAACTTGTAAACAAAATCTAAAAATTAAAAAACAGTCTTTGTAAAGATCGACCTCAGCTATCCAATGTAAAAAACCATTTAAAAGTATTGAAATGTAAATGAGATATTTAAAATAATTCTCCCACAGGATTAACATTAGTGAGCGGGTGTTTTCGCATGGGTGAAGTAGCCCCTTAACTATATTCCTAGGCATGGGGATTTAAAATTCTGAAAAATGCTACAGTACAATCTTCTAAGAAGAAAAGTATGAGAAAAAAGAAAAAACAGTAAGACAGATTCCTTTCTTAGCAGGTACATCATCCGTTGCAAATATATCATATTCTTTTTGCACATATTATTATATTAATTTTGCATGGATCGAAACCTTTTTCCGTTTAAGGGCGATTCCGTGGAGAGTGTCACACACGTAACACAAACTTTAATTTGCATTTATTCAATTATTTCTTCAATTTTAATGTTAATTCTGATTTTAAGTGGTATGGTAAATAAGTTATTAGCATATTTTTAAATTTAAATGTGTGGCAATAAAGCTCACAGAAGTATATCATTTAATTTCATTACTCAAAATGTGCTTTTTTTCTACTTCAGAAAAAAAGCACATTTTGAGTATGAAATTAAATGATATATTTCTGTGAGTTTTACTTACACACATTTAAACTAAAAAATATGTTAATAACGTATTTACCATACCACCTAAAATGAACATTAAAATATAATAAATAATTGAATAAATGCAAATTAAAGCCTGCGTTACGTGTGTGACTCTCCGCATGGAATTGCTCTTAAGACAGATTTCTTTTCACAGGTTTTACTTAATTTCATTGCCTAGAAATATATGTGCTATTTTTAAAAGCATAAATTTTTAATTGTAGAACAAGAGCGATTTAAAATTGTATGCATTTTTTTTTTTTCAAAAGTTGTTTGTTGTGCCGGACCAAATTTTTGCACGGGTTAGGCCAATGATTTGCATACGGGATGTGTCGGAACAGAAAAGGTCTGAAAATTTCAATTCAAGCCTGGTTCGGCCAAAAGAAAAAAAAAAAAAACCTGACCCAAACAAGACTGAGTCTACATAAAAAAAAAGTATAAGTTCCGGAAAGAAAAAAAGTATATCTTCCAGACGGCACGAGTCTCGCAAATGAAAACTGTTCTGTCCCGCGGGCCAAACACGGGTTTCGGGCCAGGGGCCATGCCCTGGGATACCTCTAATTGCAGCAAAATATAAATATCATGGAAAAGAAGGCTTTCTGCTTCCATCAGAGTCAGTTTAAAAATGTAAATTCATTCTTAATCTACAGATGCAATATACAAAACAAACACGAAACTGCTGTTAGTCAACAAACATGAAACCTATTAGTAAATTGATATTTTACCTTGCTTTTAAAAGCATTCAAAAATTGACAGATGTTGAAAGAAATACATCAGTTTCCACATAAAGCTGTTTATATAGGGAATAAGACTTGCCTTATTTTGATAAACAAAGTGCCGAAGTGACGCAACTAATGCATTCAACTTTGCATTTTTTTTATGTGATGTCAGCAATTTTACTGTAATGAATGAGCAATTTATGCTCTTTACTTTCTACTAATGCATTCATAAGAAGAGATTTGATGACGTCGGTTTCCTACTTTTTGTGCAGCAAAAAATTTTGGAATCCAAAACATTAAAGGTTAAGAAAATTTTCTTGACATGTATGGGGGGGTGGGGAAGGGGGTGTCCTCTGTATACCAGGTCTTAATTTGCGCCAGAGGTCTGCACAGGGCTGGATTTGGCCCATACATAGAGGCAAGCTTCCAAGCGGGCCGGACCAGCAGGATGAGGACAGTTTTTAACTGAAAAGGATGCGCTACAAAAAAATTAAACAAGGCATCGGCCGATTAAAATCTAAGCGGGGCGACCGGCTCAATATAAAAATTTAAACAAAGCCGGTAAAATATGAACCATTTTCAATTAATATGATTTTTGTGATAATAAGCATAAATGTGCTGCAGGAGCCAATGCTAGTTTGACCAAAGAATAAATACAGTAAAGTTATACGCAATTATAGTTTTCAAAATTTTTTATTATCAAAAAATTTTTGTTAATTTCTAGTTCATATTTTTATGCCAAAAATCCTCGCTTATACATTTCCATTATTTCTTAATCTGGGATGCAACCTTCCACATTTTAGCAGATTTCAGATTTTTTTTTTTCATGTATCTACTACCCCCCTTCTGAAATTTCGTTTCCTCCCCTTAACCCTTCATGTCCCAAATTATGAATTGGCAAAAATTTAATCTTCTAAAGCATTTTTCGTGAATTTTTGAAACTACATTAGAAGATTTACACAATCTTTTAATAAATTTTAGAAAGATTTTTCCAATTAAAATTAATTAAATTTGAATTTATAGGGATTTTGTACAATATTTATATAACTCCACTCAAATCTTTTATTTAAAATATTTTTTTTTTTTTTTTTTTTTACAATTTTGTAGAATAAGGAAATGTACAAATATTAGTGTTCTTACAATAGAAATATATCCGAATTGAAACTTTTAACCCCCAATCTTTAAATGTCAAAAAAGCTGGAAAGATGCAAAGACAAAAGAAAAAGAAATCAGCCATTAAAAAATATGTTTTTTTTGTGTAACCAATAATGCTTTTGGAACAACATAAAGTAAAGTATCTATAACTCATTCTAAATAATATTACTATTAATCGATTTATTAAATTAATTTTATAACAAGTTATTTTAATGGTACTTTAAAGTACCATTGGTGCATAAAGGGTTAATCAGCCCTACAGTTCAGTTATTTAAAATTATTTACTTTATTACTTTTTCTATTTTGTTATTTTTTTATAAAAGAATTTGAACTCTTAGAATATTATAATTTTTTCTATTCTAATTGTCAATTTTAGAATAGAGTAAAAAAAAAATATATATATATAAATAAAGTATAAATATAAAGTATTGCAATAAACGTAAAGTATAAATAATTAATAATCCAATCTAATCTACCTCTTCTCCCCCCACCTCCCTCCTTCTCTAAAGGTTAAAATCTTTAAAACTCTTAATTTTTTTTTTTACTTTCAACTCTGTTTGTCACTTCATTGTGTATATACATAACCAATCATCTAAATTCTGCTTCTATTTCTAATCAAACACACCAAATTTAAAGGCTTTTATTTTTGAATATTTTTTTTCTGTCCTAATTGTTAAAATTTTACTAACAATAAATAATTCATAATGTAATCAACCTCCCCCCCCCCCTCCCAAAAAAAAAACCATGAAAAAATTTGTTTTTATTTCTTTGCTCCCACCTCCACAGCTCACAAAGCTTATGATCTTTAAATTATATTTGGTGATTTATTGTAATAATAATTAATTGGTCACCCATCTAAATTGTACTACCCCTTAAAATTTCTGCTTTACCCTTAAAACTGCTAGTTTATATGACTAATAATTTTTTAGTTTATTTGAAACAAAATTACTTACCTAGATCTTTGAAATATCAATTTAAGAAAAAAAAGCATGTCACCTGTTACTAAATGTGCGCATAAACAATGATGAGTTTGTAGCAATGTATAATTCTTATATCAGTTTCGAAGATCTACATTTTCTCAAGGTCAAAACTTTGGGGGAGGGGAAGGGGGGCAGAGGAGGCATGTGCCCCGGGCGCAAGAACGAAGGCGTGCCAAATGAAGATTTTGTTTGTAGATTTTTCTCACGTCCATATTTAGCACTGTATTGTAAAAATCGTCCTGTCTGGAGTATGCCAAAGCACAGAAGAATCTAAGGATATGGCATAAGGATGCTGTATGAAGCAGAATTTTTTTCAATTCCATTTTCAAGATTTTAATGAATCAATATTTGACAAAGTAGATTAAAGTAGTTCAGTATTACATATTTTATGATTGACATATTTTTAATTTTAAAATAAGTTGGCTATTAGAAAATTAATAAAATTCTCTTTGTAAATATACTTTGGAGAAGAGAGGGGGGAGCAAAATCCATGTTTGCCCCAGGTGCAAAAAAGGCTAGTTTTGGTCCTACATTTTCTGGAGAAACAATGCCCTTTTTTGCTGAAAAAAGTGCCCTCTTTCAGCTTCAACTGTGCCCTTTTTGTGGCTAGCACCCTGCCCTTTTTTTTCTAGAGTGAACACTACTAAATGGAACGTATTTGATTTAATGTCTAATTTAAATTTCATGTTTGAAACATATGTAACCCTTTAAAATACGTTTGTTCATTTTTAGACCACTTAAATTTAATGCTACATTGGCACCAGAATTTATGAATGAAAATTTTGCTTTTGTCAAGTACGTGAAAAAAACCTTTTATTTATTTTAAAATAAATTTATTTGAAAATTCTTGTGTCATTCAATCAATTCAGCCCTTTAAGCATAGAAATATTTTTCTTCTGAAAGGGTTAATCTGGGTCAAAATAACCTACATTTTATGGAAGAATATTTGGAGGTTAGTATGTATGATATAACATAGCTAAAAAAAGAAACTAAAATTTCTTAGATTTCTGAATTGATAGTAAATGATAATAGCTTATTTTTAGGTGTTTCCCTATATTATTTTTATTTATTTATTTATTTATTTTTTTTTTTTTCTAACCAGGAAAGTAACAAATTTCTTGAAAATACAGTAGAATTTCCATGTGCCATAGCATTAATACAGAGTGGGAAAATATTAGAAATGATGGTTCGCTTCAAGCAATATGGAATAATTATTCCAAAAGGAGACTTTTTATTCTGCCTGACTGTTATAATGTCTCTGTACTACATGTTTGAACTTAACTATCCAAAAAGATATTTACAAGCCATGGGTGCTTTTGGATGGTTTGTACTTGAGGACAAGTATTATAAATTGGGATCAAGAGCTAGAAGAGTTGTTTCAAATCTACTGAAAAAAACAATACTAATTTTTTCTCCTTATAAATTTGCTATTTTTTTAAAATTCTTATTCCTTTTAATTGCCTTAAAAATATTTTCTATGTAATCTGTGTTGTATTTTAATTGTATGAAAATATGTTATTAAAACTTTAATTAAAATGTTTGAAGTAAATTTCAATTTTTTCTCTAATTCTAGTCTTTTATTTTTGAGGTAAAGAAATAGTAGATTTTACAAGAAAATCTTGCTAAACTTTTTTTTTTTAATAATGAAAAGTTTTCCTTTCAGGTGAAATGTGTCTAATAAGTTGTAAAATAATGTGGCATAAAATTGCATTTTCTTTTCTTTTTCTTATTAACTATTTTATTTTACATTTCAAATAAATTTAATAGCAGTTAAACTTTTTCATTTGGTCATTATTTATAAAAAAGTGTTCGTATCATAATAAGTACTTTTTAAGGTTTCAAATTCAAAAACTTGGAAAAGCAATTTTATTCTTTTCACTTATATTCAATATAATGCAGAACTATTGAAATAGAAATAACCCTTCTTTAATTTTGATAATAGTTAACAAATGTTTTTATATACTATAGAAGTAATTTCACCTGCGCAATGCTGCAGCGATTCTTCAATTGGTTGCCTGTAGACTCCTTAGATATCCAT
Source organism: Maratus speciosus (assembly GCA_963932465.1). Classification (NCBI taxonomy): domain Eukaryota; kingdom Metazoa; phylum Arthropoda; class Arachnida; order Araneae; family Salticidae; genus Maratus; species Maratus speciosus. The sequence continues at coordinate 90,182,137 of OZ010796.1, read as the reverse complement.
AATGCATTTTTTAAAGGGTCTTCAAACGTATGGTGTTATACAATTTTTAAACTTGTATCTAAAATCTGAGAAAAATCTTTAGGAAAAAATTATACTGCACAAAAAAATTCAGTATACTTAATTTATATCTCTATTTGTGTACCATATTTGTTAACTTGAGTAACAGCACCAGTAATTTTAATCTTAATTCCTTAGAGTCAGCAAAAATAGTAGACTTAAGAAAGACAGAAAAGAGGAACCCATGTGTTAAGCGATTAAGAACTGCTGCAGTAGATGATTAATTATTTGAAATAATACATTCTTTTTTTTCTTAAAGAAGAAAATTACTTACATCAAAACTGATACAATATTGTGAAATTTAATACAGTAGATCTTTATAATGCACATTTTAAGATGATAGGTTGTGCATATTATAAAATTTTGTTGTATATAAATCACATTTCACAAATAATTGAACTTATATACATGTCCAAATGAATATGTCTGGAGCATACAATATACTGTAGATTTTCATATTGCATTCTTTGGATCAAAATTGTGCAGATTATAAATTTTTGTATAAGATAAGTCCTCTCACACATTATTAAATTACATTATAAACATGACTCAAATATGCCTGTGCATCCTTATGGTACTCATTTCGAAAAAATTTTAATGCTAGCAATTTTTTTATTGAAAAACTTTAAATTAAGGTGATAAAGAGGAATGTATCTGAAACTCAGTGCTCTAGAGAATAGCAATATCTGTGCTATTTTGTCCATTGCTGCTGAAGTGTACACTTGCTCCATGAGGGACCTGATTTAACAAAGAGCTCTTTTCAGAGCAGTACAATTTGCATTATCTCAGGGACCCATGTGCTGCAGGGGTGGTCCACCTAAACTCGTTCTCAGTGTCAGAATTATTTGTAATTTAAAATTTAAAAAAAAAATTATATTTTATTTAAAGCTAATACTTTTCTGCCACCGCTGATCTACTTGCTTTCATGTCATTGTGGACCTGTTATGGTGTTGGAAAGAGCCTTTTTAAAGGTTGTGGTCTACAAGTACCTTGGAAAACTTCAGTTGTTGGAGGGTACTAGGCAAAAGCTTTTTTAATTTTTTTTATTAAACTCTATGAAATAATTTTAAGTTACTGATTTTTTATTTTTTTGTATAAGCTCAAGAAAATTTTAGCCCCCCCCCCCCTTATTTCTCACTGCTAATGCCAAGGACAGGATTTGCACCCCTGTCAATCTATTCACTCTACTATGTGACGGGGATGTGGGATTTAGGTCACAGGCTCCTTGTGAAATCATCTAGAAGTAAGATAGACAACTGTGCAGAGCCATAGAAAAAATTACTTTGGGTCATAGATACTAGGTAAAAAGAAGGTTCTTTTAATATTATTATTTAATTCAGCCTTATTGTTCCAGGAGTATAGTGTTTCCTGTATATGTTTTGTAATGTATGTCAGCTTCTACTATGCCAGACATGGAAACCTTACAGGATAATGGATTTTTACACATGAAGGATAATATATATTTATATATTTCAAAATTTACTCCCTCCCCCCAAAAATAAATCTTAGAGTGATGTATATGAGGGTTGAAGGGAAAACATTTTACTGAATGATGTTTTGGTACATTGAAACAATCAACAGTTTAACTTTTCTGTCAATTCCTTTCCTCCTTCTCTCCCCATTCTGAGAGAGACTGAATATTCCTACAGGTTTCATTGCATATTTAATTTCAGATTTCATTTGGGCAAAAGATAGTAGTGAATTAAATAATAACTGTGAAGGGTTTACAGTTATATAAGGGTGGCATAACAAACAATTAAAAAAATTACCTTAACTCATTTTTTTTTTATTTAGTTCAAATCTTACATTCTAGCTTTACTTCCATACATTTTTATAAAAGGTTATGAGTTATATTTAGTTACATTTTATGTTGATAGTGTCATTAAGAATTATTATGCTGTGGAATATCACAATGTGCCTGTATCATGGCCTTAATTGATGTACCAGTGTTTAACCTCTACTGCCTGGGGAATCCCTTTTAAACTTTATTTCTGACCGCAGATTGTCTGTCCTATCAAAAAGATGGATTTACACATTTCAATTATTTCTGGCCTGCCAGTCTGTTTTGATAGTACATAATTTTAAGGGACTACTCTAATGAAATAGTCTTAACCTAAGTTAGATTCTTAAATCCTGCATGGGAAAATTTAAAACAGAACAAGTGATTACCCAACATATTTTTCAAAATTTGCACTATAAAAAAAAAATCTAATTCAAATAGGGTCTTCTTAATTTTTGAGTTAACTTTAAAACCCCAGAAAAATTATAATTAAATAACATTTGTTGCTTTCTTAAAAAGTACTTAAAATTTACATAAACAACTTTTAAAAGAAAAATTCACTGAAATTCAAAAGAAATATTACTGAAAACAAAATTTTGAAAAATGTATTGAGATACTGGATAATCCTATTTTTAAATTTCTTGAAAGGATCCCCAATTCTCTCCATGAGATTTGTGAGAAGAAAAATCTGTTCAATTAAAATTATGCACTGCTAAAATAAATTGATAGTCTGGAATTAATTAAAAGCATAATGCACTATTGAACTATTTACTTAGAATAGAACCTTACATCTGAAGCTGATGACAGAATAGGACCTTACATCTGAAGCTGATGACAATGTCAAAAATAGCTGTTTATTATACCAGAGAGTATTAGAAAATTCATTAAGAATCTCCACCATAATCTAGTTTAAAATTTACATACTAATGATAAACCAATGGATGCATTCTTTGCAAATTTCTTGTTTGCATTTCAATATTTTTAAATCTTTCTTTTTTCATAGCATATTGAAGGTTGAAATCTAGCGTTGCATCTTTCTACTTTTTATAATTATCTCGCAGTTTTATTCTCAGGATAATTCGAATTTTAGAAAATATGGTTGGTTTCAAAAATGAAAGTGCCCTCACAGAATGAAACTGTAGTCGTAATAAAAAATGCAGAAAGATCCAACGTTAGATATCAACTTCGGATATCATATCAAAAAAAAAAATCATTTAAAAATAATTGAAATGCAAATGACAGATTTACAAATAAAGCCTCCATTGGTTTAACATTAGCTTTCAAATTTTTATGCTGATTTAGTGTAGTTTTTTATGGCTAAGAAAAGATCCTTTGTCATCCAAACAACAGTGTGTGTGTGTGGAAAATATGAAAATGTTAGAGGCCTGCACAGGCCGAAATTTCCGTCCTTTGATTGGTTGAACGAATTTCGTTTCTACCTGCAAACGATTGTTTTGTTTATGTTTGCATGATAATGTGATATTGTCATGATGGTAAATAATGGGGGTAGTTTTTTTATTTCTTTTTTTAAGAGAAAGGTCATTTTTCAGACAGATAATAATAAACTACATTTAATATACTAAGTTATTCTACCTCCATCAAGAATTTCATTTCCTGAAATCATGTTAATCTGGTACAATTATGTTTAAAAAAACATTATTTAAAGTGAAAGGTTTAATGTAGAGGCTTAAATTTAAACTTTTTAAAAAAATCTTCAGAATGTTATGAGATGTAATGACGCATTGCTTATAGATGACATAAAAGCAAGCATAGAATGTAAACAACTAATTTCTGAGTACAAACTAAACACATAAAAATGTTTCAATTTTATACCTTAATTAAAAAAAAAAATAGCATGTTATTAGTTAAGATAAAACAATAGATGGCAGAATTGCCAAAGAAAGTAAAGTAACTAATAAAATAAGTGACATTCAGCAAAAAGTAAGTGAAATCAATTTGAATAAGAACAAAAAAAAAGGGAATAATGCCTTAACTTATAGTATGAAAGTCCCATGATAATAAGTAATGGAAGTATTTTTTTTAAACAAGTTTTTTTTTTGTTTTGTTTTTTAAGAATAAATAAAGTTAAAATACTTTTAATATACTAAATAATTCTATCTTCATCAAGAATTTCATTTGTCAAAAATAATGCTACTGCAATACAATTATGTTTTAAAAAGTCATTTAAACAGATAATTTTAATTTTAAACTATTAAAAAATTATTCTGAGATTAAAAGTAGCATTGATTATCGGCAACATGCAATTGGCATGGAATTATTAAAGATGGCATGTAATAGCATGTAAATAACTAATTTCTGACTACAATTAAAATTGTAACTATCTTTTTTGGCATGTTTTTAGATCAAATAACCACTTATTTACAGGTGGCAGAAATGCTCTGTGAAAGTAAACAAACATTTGCCGGTAGTGACAAAATTCATTCAACCAATCAGAGGACAGTATTTCTTCCGGTCGCGCTGTGAATGTGCACTTTTGAAATACGCAGCCCGGCCCATACAGAAGGTACTCTTTTCTGTCACAGGCAGGTTCTTTTTTACAGGTTTTAGTGAATTTTAATTTTACTGCCTAGAAATGTACTTATTCTTTAAAAAGAATAAATTTTAAATTTCAATTGTATAATAATGGGAAATAAAAAATGTATGCATTTTTTACAAATCTTTTTAGGCCAGGACAATATTTACTGATTTTTACACGGATGGCCATGCCAAGACAATGATTTTCATATGGGCTGGGTTGAAACGGGCTGAAAATTTCGGCCAGTCCCAGCTCGGTATGGAAAAAATAAGTTGGACCCCACCCTGGTCCCATCCTTCAACCCAGGCTGAAAAGAATGAAGACCGGGCCTGATCTCAGCATCGTGAATTAAAATAGGCCTGAGTCTGGGCCGCGCTGGGGTTTGCACTAGGATGAAAATCCAATGGCATGCAACAATGCCATAATGCATATGCATCCTGTTTCTGCTCTGAATGCATAACCATACGTTTTAAAGTGTATATAAACCCGTGGTTCTAATGTGTTTAAAAAAGCAATGCGTGAAAAATGTGTTTCAAAAAATGGCACACAAACACATTATTTAGCACCAGTAGCAAAATGTGTTTTGGTATGCTAGAAACATTAAGAAACACATTATGGACACATTTTTCGTGTTCAAAAATAGGACCTTTTATGTGCTAGTTTGGCGTTTTGTAATGTGTTGCCAGGATTTGCAGGACACTGAAATAGACACATTAATTAAAAATGGAATATAAAGTAAAGCACCTTTTTATAAGTTGAATTTTCATGTGAATTTTTATTTAATTGTTTCAAATCTTAAATCATACTTTATTCCTTTACAATCTAATGTAAAAATATTTGCTTATACAATATGAATAAATTCTTAATTTCATTTATACTTTTTTGAAGGATACTTCTGAATAGATTGTCTAGAGTATAGAGTATTAAAAATATATTTATTTTCTTCTTTCTTTTTTTATTATTTTGTTTATTTATTTATTTTTTTTATATATATTATTATTTTGTTAATATAAAGTTGTGAAAAGTTCTCCAAAACAATTTTAAAATGTTACTTATAATAACATAAAATTGTGATTGATAAAACATGACTGGTGGGTGGGGGTGACACCATTTACATCTGCTTCAGGTGTCACCCATTCTAGCTATGCCACTGGTTATATATATATATAACACACTAAAAGAGAAATGTGCTAAATTTTATGATGGTATAGCAATAAGATCCTAAAATAAAAATATCCAATAGAGAGTGCTGTTAAAGTTTATCATCTGCTAATAATGTCAATATTATGTTGTCATTTTATCAGATAATTAGGCATATATGTTTATTTAATATATTTTTAAATTAAAGTAATGTTTAAACAACACACACAGAATTTTGAAATTTTATTTTAATTTTAAAGGGTGAAAAAAAGTATAAATGTCTATTTTTACTAAAAGACAGGTGAAAGTTTCACTAAAACAAGCATATCTCAATAGCACCAACGTTGGTAAGCTGAGTAAGTCACTTTCATGAAGCAGCTGATTTCATACTTGTTGATCTTTTGATTTTGGTCGCAGATGGTTAAGGATCAACAGTCTTGTTAACCCTTTGATTATGGGTCACACTATCTTTTTGGCTGGATGGGTCAGAATGTGTTTGAACTTTTCAGTTACCAGTTCTGGCTGGTGAAACTACTAACTCAACAGAAAATCCTGGTAACTTTTCATATTTTTGACACATCTTTTGCTTATGTTGTTCCTATTTAGTTGATATTAATTATTAAATTTGTTTTACCAGGCAGCATTTAAATTTTTGAAGATGTAGTCATATTTGCAGGGATGAAAATTTTCTGCTGATCTTCCATTTTCTGTTTTTTATTACTTTTACAAAATTATCATTTGTCTGCCTTTTTCTTTTTTACCATTATTTCCCTTAGATTTTTTTCTAAAGCTTTTCACCCGTGAAATTTAATGGTAAAAAGAGATGCCAACTGTACAGATTATGACAGGATATTTCAGATTTTCAGTCATGACTTGATATGTTCTGTGTTCTTCCATCCCTTATATGAATGTTAGCATTCATTTTATACCTACTTCTGTAAAATCTTATGGCTTAAAGTAAATAAAACATTATAATATTTTGCATATATCATTTTTATAATGTTTCTAATTTTTGGTGCATTTTGAAATGGGCAATAAAATTCAATACTTTCACTTTGCTCCTTTATCGATCAGGCAAAAAAAAAAAAAAAAAAACATTCCAGACGTTGTGAAGAGCAAATTTGTGTTGTGGGGGTTTATTGTAATCTTAATAAAATATTAGTAAATAAAAATACATATGACGTAGCTGTCAACTTGTACAGTTTGGCCATACATTATATGGCTTTGGTCTAAATGTATTCATGAACAATAAAATTGTACGAATTTGCTTAGAAATTAGTAATGAATCATAAAACATTATTTCATCCATTGTGTAAAAGATAAAACCTCAAATCTTATGTATTTGTAAGATATTTTTCTTCTTTTATGGAAAAGAGTGTAATAAAAAAAAAATGATATTGCAGAAAAGTGTAATTCAATGCAAAAAACAAGTGACAGCAATTTAATCACTCTTCTTCCGTGAACAATCATGCACCCTTTCTACTCCAGCCCCACCAGTGGCCGAGAGGTTCTGCTCTCGAAGCTGGTAGACGGGAGGTGCTGGGTTCGAACCTAATTGCGCTCGTCAGCCTAATCGTTCAGAGTTTTCCGTGGTTTCTTCGAACCTTGGATTTCCTTGCATTAATACGGGTTAGATTCCCTTAGAAAGACCTCCACGGAGGGCACTTCCCATACCCTTAGGTCCTATATCCCTGGTGTTCATAATCGGCCGTCATAAACACAACCAACCTTTCTACTCCATCGATTAATTCCGTTATTGGATATTCTGGGAATCTTTAGCAAGAAGCATTAAATGTTACTGATGAAGTCATTGTAAACTATTCTCGTCTTCTGGATCATATCCACATGTGTCCATTGTAATTGGGTGCCATTGAGAAGGATTGAAAAGAAGGTAGCTTCAAGTAAAAGTTCTTATCATTTGCGAACGGTAAAGGCAAATGTGTGATTAAATTGTTGTGATATTTTAACCAGTTGTTTACTTCAATCATTTTACAAGATTTATTTTATTTTTCAGTTTGTATTTGCCATTATTCTTACAAAATGAAAAAAAGTGGAACTGAAACAGTATAATCAAGTTTCATAGAATCATATGCAAAAGAATTTTAATGTATAACAGAACCTAGTGAAAGGGAAGCACATTGCTCATTGCACTGTGTGCAATTTGGATGTTAAAATTTCTCAAGGTGGTAGGAGTGATATAAAAGAACATCTTGATATGAATAAATATTCAGATAACTTGTGCATAAAGAACCATATTACAATTTTTTTGCACAGATTTTTAATATTACGTATTTTTAACGACATCATAAAAATTGTGTGCTTTTCAAAATTGGCATCATGGCAAGTATGTATATATATTTTCTGCTTATTAGAAATTTTTTTTTTTTTAACCTCTGCATATTTTCCTCCTTTTTGAATGCTTGCTTTTTTCATTCCTGTGATTGCATGTAAAAAAAATCTAAATTAAAAATTTTAAGTATATTTTTATAAGGGTAATTTTCTTTAGATTGTTTATTTGTGTACTATTTTATTTCTTAATTTCATAGAAAGCCGAATTTCTTAAGACTGTTTAAAGTGCTTTATTTTTTGTTTTCAAAAATATATATTAATTCATCCTAATATAAATAATTTTATTTGGTGTTATAAATGACTTTAACTTTGATTGTTTAAATTTGTTTCTCTCAGTTTTTATCAGCTTGTGTTTGCAACTGTTATCTGCAGTATCTCTTAAATATCTATCATTTTAGAGTTTAGAAGAGTAGATTAATATTAATAAATTCTAGCTATGAAATATCATCAGGGCTTTTAGTACAGTTGTCTTTAATGTATTTCGTAAATGTTAACATTTTTATTAAATCTAAGCATATTTATATGCATTTCCTGGTCTTAGCATACAAAGAAAAACTATATTTTATGCATTTTGCATAAAGTATAGTGTCTTTTTCAAAATTACATACAAATAATTTTAGGTTGCATTTTTCCCCTCCTTTTCTTTACCCTTTTTCTTTTCTTTTTTTTTTTTTTTTTTTTTTTGTTGTTTTATTTATTAGAGGTTTTTTAAAAAATAAATCTATTTTCCCTTGAAGCCCCAACTGTGCTCCTGCTCCTAGAACTGTAACTGCAATACATCCTCTTTTGGTACGTCAAGGAGATGCTCAGTGTCAGTGCAGATTCGAGTTCATCATTGTCAAAGAGGGTATAGGCCAAATACAGACAGTCATGATTGGGATGTATATACCAACTCTCGTAATGCTAGATGCAGTCTTCCTAATCCTACAGCAATACTGTGAAGGTATTTATCCTTTATTTCTAATTTTATGTATCACTTTCATATAATGAATTATTCTGATGAATTTTATGTGTCTATATTTAAAAAAAAAAAAAAAAAAAAAAAAAAAAAAAAAAAAAATCCCATACTTTTTAAGTGACTAATTGTCATACAAAAAAATTAAAATAGCTATTCAATTATGAAGATTCTTCTTTCAGTTTGTTAAATAATAATAATAATAACAAACTTAGGGAGGAATTAGGGAAGAAGGATTAGAAATGTAAAAAACGTTGTAATTTTTGCTATAAACGGCTAATTTTGACTTCTTTTGATTTTTCAGTAAATTTTACCTTCAGGATACCAAATGGGAAGAAACAGTATGGATCTAAACTTATGAATTTTTTAATAGAAATCAATTTCTAAAAGCTTCAAATATGCAAATCCAAAATTGCGGCTTATTCTGTGAAGTAGATTTTGAGTTATCCTTAGAAAAGCACCCACATTTCAATATGTTTGTAGCAATTAAAAATGAATTTAACATTAGAAGTTCAAAATTTTAATCCTGAAATATTTCTAAACTAGTGTAAATGCCCTTCCTAAGATGGTGGATAGAAATCGTGGTTTTCTCTTAAAATTGGAAATAATTGATAAAAATATTCATATACTATTATTCCATAATCAATCTATTTGGTTTAAAATCATAAAATCCAGTAAATTAAAATACAATTTTCAAACATTTTACATCTTAAAATGCATCCTTCCTATCCAACAGCGTAAAATTTAAAATTATGCAGTGTTGAGAATTAATTATTTTTTTTTAAAAAAAAAAGGAAAATGGATTAATGATTCATCAAATTAATTTTTCCAAAATAAGTTAAACATACAAATCTGAAACAAACAAAATGAAGACAATGTTTATTACATTAATACTCAGAAAATTGAGTACTTTTATGTTAGCTTGGCAAATTGATAAATCGCCAAATATTGTTCCCATTGACATCATTTATATTGCATTAATTTCACTTAAAATATAAACCTTTAACCCATTTCATTTAAAAAGCATAACTTTTGCTTAAAATACAACATTCAAAATACATATATTGCATACAATTAAAATACATGATGTTCACTTATTTCCTTTAAAATACATAACAATAATAATAAATATCATAGCATTTTGTTTCAACTTCAAAGCATTGTTTCTAAATCATGCATACAAAAAAATAACTACTATTGGCGAGAGGGGGAAAAAAAAAAAAAAAAAAAAAGTTATTGGTGAGATTTACCCCTGGATAACATAAAAGTGCCGAAAATAAAGTTGAGTTTTCTGACTTTGCTTTTAAATTAAAAACTATTTTAATTTTTTTATAGGCGAATGATGTCAAAGGTATATTAATACTACAGGAGTTAAAATATTCAATGTGCGAAAGCTTTTAAACTTTTATCAATGAATTTTCAAAAATGAATGACTCACTACACATTGTTTACATTTGTAAAATTAATCACAATTTCTGAAATGTTTGTTTCTTTATATCGGTAATCTGTTGTTGGTAGCTGATTATTTTTAATTTAGAACTTAAAACATTATAATTGTATAGTTTTGAAGGTTTTTGAGAAAATGAAGAAGAATAGATGGGATACAAAGTAGATTATTTCCATAAGTTGAACAATTGCCTTATTTATGGCATTGGAATGATGGCCGCAATATGTTTTTATTTATTTATTTTTTTTTTTTCTCCAAGGATGAGCGCAACCTGGTATTATCACCTTAGCGTATTATATAAATAGACTACTTGACCTAATGAATGACTTCGCATTCGGTATTATTCAGTAAAATTTACCAAAGCATCAAAATATGTCAATATTAGGTGCTTGCATTGAAAATTTCAAAGTTTTTTACTATTTATATGTAGGGGCAGCCCTCTAAGCTGTATATATATATAAACTGGAAGAATACGTTATTTCCAATCGAATTGCTATTTTCATTTTTCTCTGCTAGAATTTGGCAATTGAGGATATTTTTTTATGACTGTACTACTATCTTAATTATAAATCTTAATGTACCATTACAGAAATATTTATAATTTTAGTAATCAAATTATTCCCAATGATGTGAAAGCATATTACATGTCATTTTCTTAATTGCCATTGCCATTTGACTTTTAGTTTGTTCAGTTCAGTTGTTAATGGATGAAGAAAACAATCTTTTATTTAATCTTCACAAGCAAAAAATCATGTTGTGGTTGTCTGGGGATTTATTAAGGAATGAGAAAACAAACAGAGCCAAGTCTAGATCTCCTTTCAACGTATCCATCATTGGGGTAAATTTTACAAAAGATTGATTGCACTTTATGGAAACAATTTTCTTAGTTAATTTCTGTATCTCTTCTAATTTTTTTATTCTGTTTGATAGCCTTCGCAACGCTCTGATCCTAAATTTCAATGATAATAGACATTTAGTACAGGTTTGTCAATTTTCTTCCACATCTCTTGGGTGGCTTTCCAAAGTCTTTTCAATGTTTATTGGTGGCATCTTCCTAATGCTCGTCTAAACAAACACTAAATTGCTGCTAAATAGAAGTTTATGCTACTGCTGGATGAAGAATGTACAGGTATCGCCTCACTTACGTATTATGCGACTGTATGTAAATTCGCAGTTACGTAATAAATCTCGAAAATTACATTTGTGAACATACGAGCATGTTTGATATGCAGTTGCATACTTTTGATATTTATTTTATAAATAAAATATATAGATATAAACCACAACTGTAATATAGTTTACATATTAGATGGAGTTATATTTTTATTGGTATATACAATCAAATCTATAACAAAACAACTTAATCTTTATTGTTAGTTATTCATAGCAGTCGTCTAATCCATAATAAGTACACTTTATGCTTATCAAAGATTATTTTATTTTTTAGTGCTATTCCATTTGTCTTGCCATTAGAAATTCATGGAGAATAGGTTAAATTAGTCCTCTTTGATTATTTCTTATTTTTATAGTCATTTGATGTATTAGATTCTAAATTATTATAAATAAATTTATCAATGTTAGACTTACAAATCCCATATTCCACATTTGAAAAGTCTTCTTTAAGTTTGTTTTTATATTTTTTCATATTTTATAATTTATATACAAGTAAATACTGTCACATGATCCTTTATTTATAAAATAATACAGTATGTAATAAATATTGCAGTTTGTTACAGAAGTTTACCTAAGCAACTTACAAATTCGAATTAAGTAAAATTCAAGCTTCGTAAAACTTTACAGAGTGCATTACTGACGTAAGTCAAGGGATGCCTGTATTATTTAAGTGGCTGTAACAAGCACAGTACATTTTTTTTATCAATCAATAAAAAAAAAAAAAAATTCAACAAAATGGTTTTTTTAAATGTAAAGAAAAGTTTCTGAAGTGATTCATGATTTGCGTTAGATTTTATTATGAATGCAAATCTAAACTAAAAAAGTTTTAAGTAACGCTATAGTAAATTAATTTTATTGTAAATTCATTTCAAGATATTTTAAAACATGTTTTTGAAGAAGAAATTCAAGTTTTATATGGAAAATACATCAAGGAAATCTAACTTTATGTGGACAAATTCTCCAGTCACATGTCGAAATCTACTGTTGCGACATTTAGAGAAAAAAGAATCGTAGTTGGGAATAAAAATAGTGTCCCATTTGAAGAAATACTTAAAAATTAGCTTGATGCTTCCCCAAAAGACTTATCTCTATTTCCCTTGGTAATGTGATTGTTAGAAAGACTCACAAACTTTGAAAAGACTTCAGAAATCTGCCCAAGAGGTGTGGGAGGAAATTGACATTACTGTGTTAAAAAAAAATTCTACTGTCATGGAAATATGGAGCTTAAAATCAAGGCTATTCTATCGAATTAAAAAGTTAGAAGAAATGCAGAATTCATACATGGAAAGGTTAACTACAGGTGTATCAGCCTACATAGACTTTAAAAAAATTATTTTTTAGTCCTGTAGTCGAAAGCGGTTTCAGCCACTTATTTAGATTAATCATTTCCTACCAGACACGTAGTCAGAGAGGAGGCTAAGGGAGCTGCAGCCCCTCCCAAAATTTTCAAAAGACATTGCAAAGTTATCTATAATGATAATAAAAGGTGATAATGTTTTTCTTGTTTTTATCTTCCATTACATTAAAACCATGTACAATTTTAGTTGTAAAAATATAAATTTATTCGATTACAGTTGTAGCAATCATTCATTAGATCGCTTATACGGATATATCGTTCTTTATTCATATCCCTCACTAAATATATAAGTTCTTAAAACTCAATTTTAACCGTCTTTATGCTCAGTAAAATTTGATAAGGGTAATTCCACATCATTAATGTGATTAAGAAAAAGTAAGTGTAATACACGTATGGTGTATAACTTAACTTTGAGTCAAATATAAAATATTTGCTTGCATGTTATGATCTTTCTTAATTTTATCTATCCTCATTATATCACACATATAATAAAAACTTCGAGTGGCCAATGTTAAAATGTTTTGTAGAGAAAGGAGCTAAAATCTTTCATAGCTGCCTATAATGTAAAAATTAATGATTTTAAAGAAAGTAGCTTTGAAAAAGGTGTTATAACTGCAAAAGGCTTTTTATTTAAAAAAAAAAAATAGTAGCCGGGAATTTTGAAAAGGAATGGTTTGAAGAAAAATGATAAGGTATTGAGAAACCTTCAAAGGTTTTATTCATTGTTTCGATTCAAGGGTTTCCATTCATTGGTACATTATAGTAAATCCTGATAAGGTAATCAGCCACATGGCTAAGAAGTCACGAAGATTGCTTCTGTAGCACCAGTAAACTTATTGTACCAAAAGTACTGCATTTATAATTATTCTAATTCTAATCGGAGAATGTGAAATATAAATATTTTTATGAGTAGATATATTTGTAACAATTAATTTTTTCAATAAAGGAATGTTAAAATTCTAGTGCTAAATTCATCTTGAGTAAATAATTAAAATTTGTATAAATCACAAATAAAATGTACTAAAATTGCTTTTAGGTGCAATTTTTTCTTTGGAAAAAATAATATGTTTAATTAATTTTGGGGTTAATCATTTCAAGACCTTGCACTCGTAATCACATGCTAATAATAAACCTGTGCTTTAAACTTATTCAAAATACTTGTTTGCATTTCAATATTTTTAATGTTTTTCTCATGGGATAGATGAGGCTCATATCAAACATTGTTAGTTTGTGCATTTTATTTTCATTGCAATTTTTCCCTGTTAGTTTGTGCTTTTTATTTTCATTGCAATTTTTCCCTGTTAGTTTGTGCTTTTTATTTTCATTGCAATTTTTCCCTATAAAAACACTTCCAGTTTCCGAACCGGTTTGAAAATGGGAAGTGCTCTTGAAAACCATAAATTGTAACTTAAATCGAAAAAATATGAAATAACAATTTTTGACATTGACATCAAGTTATCCTATGGAGATATATACCGTAGGTTAAGTCTTGTATATTTTTTTATTTATGCTTTAAATTATGCAAATTACTGCTGTTAGATTAGAAAAAATTCCAAGATTAAGCCCCCTCTGAAGGGAAATCCTGGCTATGGGCCTGTTTCGTACTATGCATACCAGCAATTTTTATTGTCTTTAGTCTTATAAGCTTTTGAACTGGATAGCTGGAAATTCAATATTTTATTAAATATAACAATAAAATTGCATCTATAACAATTATGTTTTCTATATAATTGCAGATGCTTGTATACACTGAATGACTGAAATGTACAAGCAGTAAGAATTAAAGGATCAAGTATAAAAACTTGTGTAACATGAATAATTTTTTGCAGCTAAAAACATGGAATTTTCATATTATCTTTATTTTGTCATGGATGGCATATCTTCAAAATTCAGTATATCTTATTTTTGCAAAAAGTAAATTTAAATAAGACTGAAAGAAATGTGATATAAAGTAAGGTAGAGATAAGTTTGTTACTTTTTATGTTTTAGATGTGTAGAATTTTTTTATGAAGTGTGTCAACATAAGTCCAAACTTTCAGTTTTAACTGTCCTGTTTCCATTTTCTGAATTAAACACCATTTCTCACAAAACATCAGATGCCTTTTTCATGACATGTTTCACTTTCCATGCATGGAAATTTTATCGAATTTGCATATTTCTGTGTATCGAAGGTGAATATCATTGGAGTATGTGATAACGTTGGTCTTCAACTACCAACGTACTACCTTTTATCAAGCTTCATTCAGTAGAATTAACATAAAGTCCCTTTTTATAGTTTTTTTCTGCCATTGTATTTGCAACACTGCACAAAGTACTCAAAGTTTAAAAACTTTTTATTTAAAAAGAAAAAAAAATCTGCTCTATTTGTCATTTTATTGCCACAATAAATAATCAATCATGAAGATTTCTCTTCCAACTCAAAATTGGCATTTTCCCTTTGCTCCTGCTCCCCCTTCTCTCAAAGATAACTTGCTTTTTTATGATTTCCACAATAGCTCTATCTCAAGAACTAATGCGTGAATTTTCATCGAACTTCAGATTCAGGTATACCTTGATAAATATTGGTACTGATTACATTTTGGTGTAAATCACCCAAAGGGTGGCGCTGCTATGCTGGCTTTTTTACGATTTCTGCAATATCTCTATCTCAAGAACTAATGCATGAATTTTCATCAAACTTCAGATTCAGGTATACCTTCATAAATATTGGTGCTAATTATGTTTTGGTGTAAATTGACCTACAAGTGGCATTCCTATGCTAGATTTTTCAAGATTTTTGCAATAGCTCTATCTGAAAAGTATTGCATGGATTTTCATCAAACTTCAGATTCAGTTAGACGTTGACATAAGTTGTTGCTGATTAGGTTTTGGTGTAAATCACCCAACAGGAGGCACTGGCATCCTGCATTTTGCAGGATTTACATGATTTTAGCAATAGTCTTATCTCAAGAACTAGTGCACAGAATTTCATACCTTTAGAATTCTCATGATGGGCATAAAGTGTCATTTATTTTTGGCGTTCTGATAGTGAATTTTGAAGTATTAACATGCATGAAACAGAAGAAAGTTTTGAGATTGGCACATTCAACTAGTGTTTTCTTCTGCTGTATTTGTTATTTTAAAATTTTCTAAATTGCTACTGCCGCATGTTGAAATTCTCCCCTTCCTGGCCATTTGAATGTTTAAAACTTGTATTTACAAAAATGAAACTCTTTATTAATGCATATTATAATTTATTAGTTTATTTAACTTGTAGGTCCTTAGATTTTGTTTGGTTTTTGTCCGTGAAAGTTCTAGATTTTTATTTAAAGAAATGTGTATGAACCCAGGAATTATTTTCAGAAAGATTAAGTGGATTGATTGAAAATTAGGGGGAAATAGTGTGTCCACTGATTTTGAAAATGCAGTTCAGCAAAATAAAAAATACAGTAAAATGCATTAAAATTTGTTTAGCATTGTTCACTTGCTGTAGAATGCTATTTTTTAGATCCAAAATTGTCCTTTCACTTTTGATATTGATTTCTGCTAGTAAAATATAATTTTTATGTGCATAATTTTATTTATTTATTTATTTTTTTTTTTTTTTTAATTAGTGAAATGGGTGTTACCTCTTAATTGTCTTATGTGCAGAAAAAAATAATAGTGTTGTATGGTTTTGTACTCATATTTTATAACATTATTCTAAAACAGGTCAGATGCTTACAACAATCACTCTATCAAATCGGTGGTTCTCAAACCCTCACATATCCCTTGAAGTGAAGTAAAGTACTAGCTCAGCATACCCCTATATTTCAATTTGTATGAAACATGAGTAGAAAAATAGGAACGAAGAAAACAATGAATGAATGCAATGGCAAATAAACATAACTGTTATTTTGCATTTAATGCAAGCGTTAGAGGTAGCAAGTATTTAACATGACGTGCGCTTTTTATCCCTTGCCTATTTCTTGCATATTCAATGTTATTTTGTTGAACTGAAATCGTAAGTCTTCTTTAATAATTTGTTTTAGAATTTTGTATTTAATACAATCAATATATGAAAACTTTTGTTTACTAACTCATTTAGCTGCCTTATGTCATATGCTGGTTAGGAAAAGGCTCTTAGTGTGTCTTCTAGAACCTCCTTGTGTATTTCTAAGGAGTATGTATAGCATACTTTGAGAAACCCTTCTCTAGATATATTTTTAACTATTTTGTGTGATGGGTTTCAGAATAACCTACTTTGTACATATACAGTATTGATAGTAAAAAAATTAATACATATATGAAAGAATAAGAAAAAAAGTTGTTTAAAATTCTTAATTTAAAGCTAAAATTCCCAGTTTCTTTTTCCTAGCTTTTAATTCTGATACTCAAAACTGAAGTTGCCCCTGTCAAGCTTGTTTCTCAGTTTGTTGTTTATTATTTTCAGGCATTAAATTTGAAATAACTTTTAGATGAAAATGTAAATTTTAGTGTAAAAGTAAAATTTAAATTGTATTGTCTGAGAGAAAAATATTATATTGATTTTGAAGTCTCGTATTCTATTAAAATTTATAAATACTTTTATTTATTTACGTATGTATTTAAATTATATTTTTAATTTCCTTTTTTTTTTGTTTAAATATTAATAATAATAATTTTACAGGTTCACATATTCACAGTGGAGGTGGTGAATTTGCTCTTGTTAAATGGAACTTTTTTCTGAAAAAAAAAGGCATATTCTTCCACGGTTGGGGGCTCCCATTCAATGTATTATAGCTTCTCAGGATAACAACTTGGTGATGACTACTCACTCTGATAATAGTAACAACATCATTTTATTTAAAACTAGAGTTTTTAATTATACATGTACAGTGTGTGTAAAAACTGTAAGGACAGCAAAAATTTTAATAAATTGAAAATGCGACAAGTGAAATGGTAATTTAATGTTGATCATAAAGTGGAAATACAAATATAAAAGTCAACAGAATGTATCTGTGTCCTTTTTATTACAAAAAAATCATAATTATGCAAATAAACGCTATTTTTGACTGTGTAAAAGCTTTAAGGACACCTGTATTTTTTTTATAGAAATGGTATATATAATTATTATTAAGTAATTAAATTGTATGTATTATAGTAATTAATATATGCATAAATATATTATTAATTAATTACACATACTTATTAAATATGCATAATAATTAATTAATTATGTGTATTTATGAAATATACATAATTATTAATTAATTATATGTGTGGCCCAAGTCTCTGTACCTTAGATTCAAAACTTTTTTTTTTCATATAAAATAAAACGTAATTAATTCATCAACTACACAGAAATATGTTCTAATTATACAAATTTCATTTAATAAAAAAATAGTTTAGTTTTATGTATACACATCTTGATTTATCTTTTATAATGATATCTGTAAATGATCATCTGTTATACTTGAACTTTCTCAAAGAGTATTTGAAACTCTTCTGCGGTTTCAGACTGAAAATTTTCTATTACTGTTATGTCTGCAGCTTCTAATGAGCACGTTAAAAAGTTTAGTTATATATACATTGCTTGCTTTATAATTTGCATTCAAGTCTTGAGTCAGTCATGACTGATAATTACAAACAATGAAGTTTGTATCAATAAATAGTCTCATTTGAGCCAGCCGACAAAGCTCAAATTGATGAGAAATGTTAAAAATTTCCGACGAAAGAAACGAGATTTTTGGAATACTAATATTTTTGGTTGAGTTTCGGTCCAAAATCTGAGTTTTGTTTTCGGCGAAACTCAGATTTTGGGTCTAAGGCACAGACAGATAATTTGGGCCACATGTATAATTAATCAATAATTATGTATATTTCCATAAATACACATAATTCATTAATTATTATGCATATTTAATAAATACATATAATTAATTAATAATATATTTATGTATTTATTAATTACTATAATACATACAATTTAATTACTTTAAAAAAGTTTTTGGACATATTCATTTTCGTTTTCGGCCGAAAATAGGAAAATCACCAAAATTCGGTTTCGGCATTAAAAACCTGTTTCAGTCGATCCTTAATAATAATTATATATACCATTTCTATAAAAAAAAATACAGGTGTCCTTAAAGTTTTTACACAGTCTAAAATAGCATTTTTTTGCATAATTATGATTTTTTCGCAATAAAAAGGACACAGATACATTCTGTTGACTTTTATATTAGTATTTTTACTTTATGATCAACATTAAATTACCATTTCACTTGTCGCATTTTCAATTTATCAAAATTTTTACAATTTTTTGCTGTCCTTATAGTTTTTACACACACTGTATGTCAAGAAACAACAAAAAAGTGCAGGGAATTAAAAACATGATAAACTATGTTTTATATTTGTCTCCATATGTTAATTTGTATACATTTTGTCACAAAAAAAAGAAATGATGATGGAAAATTGCTTTTTTTTTTCTTCTTAACTATAGTTAGTTAAAAAGTGCAGAAAAGTTATTACAGTTTTCTTTTTTATACTCTTTTATTTAACTCAAGCTGTTTTTTATATGTAAAGACTGAAGATGGAATATTGTAATCGATTTTTAACCCACTTCCTGATAGGCTAGAATTATACAAATTACATTCACAGGTGTGTTTCAGATCACAATACAACATTTTAATATTTTTCAAACTCTATTATAAATTTGATACATTAATTTTTAGGTATTTTTCAATTAGCCTACCACAGGTAATAAATTGCCAAATATTTTATGTAACTCGTACATTTGTATAAGAGTTGAAACAACAATGGATTTAACTATGCACCAATAAACACTCACCAAAATATACCAAAATGTTGTGAAACTGCAACAGTTAAACATTTTAAATGATAAAAAGTAAAAAAATATAAATAAAAAATGAAGAGCGTAAGATTTAAAAAATATATTCTTTTATCAATTGATAGTTTAATATTAACAATTATACACTGAGAAATCAGTTTAGAAACCCAAAAAGATAGTTTTAATGTTTCATTTCTTTTTTATTGCCTATCTTACAAAAGAAACAGAGCAAAAATTATATATTTTTTAATTAATACACTAGCTTTCTACAAATCATAAAAAAGCAGTCGATTTTTCATAATCGTGTTTGCAGCCAATGCTAAATTAATGTATTGCAACAGAAATTTTTGGGGATAAACATGAATTGTAGTAAAAGAAATGAGACATGATTTTCATGGGTGAACATTGAATGCTTATAAAAGAGTGTATTTAAAAAAAAACTGATTTTACTTTTGTGTTTATTTATTTTTGAAAGACACGGAAAAAGAATGGTGTAGCAAGAAGCTATTGTATTAGAGTTACTTATCTTTCCTAGGCACCAGGGAAGCAATAAACTTGATTAAGCTTGATTAAATTTAACACAATTATTCTAATTGGTATAAAAATAATATGAGGTGTAATTTTTAAAGTGAATGAAAAAAGTTGAGCATTGGCAGCTTAAGCCAAAGGTCCTTGGTTCAAATCCTGGACTGGACACTTTTTCACTCAGTTGGAAAATTACAACTCATAATAAACTTGTTGTTTATTTTATTTTATATTTTATTTAATTAACGGTTTTTTGATAATTT
Organism: Maratus speciosus; assembly: GCA_963932465.1. Taxonomy (NCBI): domain Eukaryota; kingdom Metazoa; phylum Arthropoda; class Arachnida; order Araneae; family Salticidae; genus Maratus; species Maratus speciosus. The sequence continues at coordinate 90,161,768 of OZ010796.1, read as the reverse complement.
TATCTTGAACTAACTGCTCTTGTTTTGAGATTATTTTTTTTTTCTCAAAAAATAATTGTTAGTTGTTTCTTTATATTTGGCTATACTTTCTATAATTGCTTTTGTTTTTTAAATCTTTATCTCTCTTCTATTCTAAAAAAAAGTTACTAACGCTGCTGCTGGTGCCACTGCTATCATTGAATATATTGTGTCCTTTTTCCCTTTCTCAGCTTATTCTGCAAAAATTATTGCATATAAAAAGATGGAACTGGTAGTTTTTTTAGAAAAACGTATGATATGCATGCTGAAGCAGAAATTGAAGAATTGTTTTAAGTACTATTTAATGTTAAAACTGGTCAAGGTCAGTTATGTAAGTTTATAGGATAAAAAATTATGCATAGCAATTTAACTATTTTTTGCAAGCATATTCTTGATTTGATTGTGGTGTGCAGTGTCCAATTATTTTTTTTTTAATTTGTCTATTTTATTTATTTATTTATTATTATTTTTTTTAATATCTTTATCTGAACAGAGATTTAATTCATACTAGATGGAACCCGTCAAAACTTGATGGTACCATATAAAAAAAAGTTCATGGCCTCTTTAAAATGTCAGAAAAATTTAGAGAATATTTCTTAGCAAAATTTCAAATAAATAGGAACATAAAAATTTTAATTTTTCTGCTTCCCAAAATCATCATCTATTCGATAGGCAGAAAAGAAGTAGTGTATTAGGAATGCAGTTTGCATGCACCAAAGTCAAATAACAACAATAGTGTATGACTTTTCAGCACCATGTTGGTTAGTTTATGTTATGTGATAATAAATTTTATATATATCATGAAGGCAGTTTGTCTGCTATATACAGTATGGAACCATTTATCCGGAAACCAGTTAACCAGAAAACCAGTTATCCGGAATGATATTTCTGATAGACTGATTTCAGAATCTTTGCAGAAAAAGGTGTCATACATTGCCAATTTGACATAGGCTTTGCTTGAAACAATTGTATAATTTGATGACAACATCTAGTATTTTTTGTCATCACATTTAGTTGTATTTTAGATGTTTTAATTTTTATGCTGAGGAAACTATAGAATTTTTGTTCCTAAGTGATTCCCATAAATTACCTTCTTTTAAACTCTAGCTAACTTTTGATCTTTCTTGCATTGATTTTTAATTCAAGTAATCTAATAATTTAAAATGAGAAATAATGCCACAGCCACACATATTCCACAAAACTTATCAAATGGATGCTGCTTTAATGCACAACCGGTTAACCGGAAAAACCAGTTATCTGGAATACGTCTGACCCCAAGCATTCCGGATAAATGGTTCTGTACTGTATCTGTATTAGTGTATGCAAAATGCATTCATATGTTCTACTTGTTTTTCTACCTATCAATTTTAATATTTATTTTGTTATGGAGTAGATAAGTATATTTTGCATAAAAAAGATTTCATATGATAAAAATCATGTACAACTTATTTATATTGGTGTCAGAAAATGGAAAAGTGCTCTAAGAATTCTGTTTGGTAAGCATGCTAAGTAAAAAAGTATAAGCTGCTGCTTTGAAAAAAATAAGGTATTTGTTTAATTTTATTGCAATTTGTAGAGATATCCATTTTGATCACTCATTATTTTGTTCATTTCATTTATTTAGAGAATTTAAGCTTATTCAGGTACAGAAAATCATTACTCACACATTTGTTTATAGCATTACTTATTTTATTGCTTAATACAGCTGTAGCGATTACTTGGCTAACTTGCCGAGTACTCCTTGGTATTCAGGAAAATTTTGGCTGAGTAGTTGTAAAAATTTAATTTTTTAAGATATTTGAAGACAAAGATATTTATAATTAATTTGTAATGTTATTCACACTCAGTACATAAAAATATGCCTACAAAATATAGAAAAACCCCATGTAAAATTAACAGTGTTAACTTTAGAAAAAGAGGGGCCATCGCATGGAAACTTTTTTAAAAGTGTCTTTCTCAAAAAGGACACTGTTGCAGCTTATTTTAAAAAGATATTTTGTAATGGCTTGGTTTAGAGTATCCTGTTATAAGTGACCAATCAACGCATTTTGCTACATTTTCCGATGACAAATTGATGAATGTTGCAATATTTTTCCGCTAGCAATCAACAAATTTCACGACCTTTTCCCGCAACCAATTGACGCATTTTGAAATTTTTTTCCTGCCACCAATTGAAAAATTTTGTAATATTTTCCTTCTATCATCAGTGAATTTTAAGGGGGGTTTTCTTTTAATTTGTAAAAACCATGTTTTTTTTCTGCAACCAATTGACACATTTTGTGATTTTCTTTCTACCCATCACCGAATTTTACGATTTTTCTCTTTAATTGGCAAAAATCACAAATTTTTTTCCACAGCTGATTGACAAAAATCATTGGGTTTTTTTTCTTCAACAATCGATGAATGTCGCATTTTTTTCTATATTCAACCGGTGAGTTTTGAGATTTTTTTTTCCCCACGGCCGACTGTAGATTTTCACTTTTTTTTGTTTCTCAATAATGTTTTATACCTCCAACTGACTGAAAACTTTTGCTACAATTTACTTCTACCAGTTGTTGAATTTTGAGTGTTTTTTTTTTTTTTTTTTCAATTGATAGGCAAAAACTTCTGGGATATTTTCACGTGGTCAATGAAGAATTTCATGATTTTTCTCCTGCCACTGACTGTCAAATTTTGTGATTTTCCCAACACGGATGACATATTTCACAATATTTTCCAGTGAATAATTTGTCAATTTCTGGATTTTCCCAATGACATACTTATTGGCAAAATTTGCGGTTTTTACATGCGATCGATAGATGAATTTCACATTTTTTTTCCAGAAACTGACTAATAAATTTCTAAAATTTTTTATGTGCGACCGATTGAAACATTTCAAGATATTTCCTCATGACCAAATGACAAATTTTCTGATTTATTTCACACAATCAATGATCATATTTCGTGAATTTTTTTCCTCTTACAACAGAACAAAATCAATTGAAAGTGTGTGTCAGAAAGATCAGTAAGGGTCCCTGATTATGTAAAATATTTATAAAGGGTCATCGGGTGCATAAATTATTTAAAAAGTGCCACCGGGCATTGCGGCCAGCCAAATTAGCCTAGAGTCAACACTAATTAAAATCAATTTAGTTTTATATTTATACAAATAAAAATTATGATTTTGGGTAAAGAAACAGTTTGTGGAAACAGAAAACACAATAAATGCAATATTTTCTTTTTTATATAAATAAATTTGTTATATTTCGAATTATGGTGTAAAAATATCAATTGTTCTACATTTTCAGGATCTAGGACATTACTTTTATTACTGTAAATTTCGCTTGCCTCAGAAAAAATGCCTTCGCTGCAAGCATTGCTTTGTATGCTGTATATTGAACAAAATGAAAAGAAACTGTAAAGGCAATACAACTTTTTAATCAAAAGAAAATAAGCTACTTTTAGAAAATATGAAATGTTTTGCATTATTCAATAAATTGTTATAACAAGCAATAGTCTCTTTTGATAGACAGATTTCAGGCAGTAGAATGAGAATGATGATTTAAAGAATCAGTTTTAATTTCATATTGGTCAATTGTACTTTTTTTGGCTAAATTCATTTTCTTTTCATAATTTTTAGACAACGTTACTAAATTTTGGAATTTACAAAAATTGTCTTCAAAAGACACACAATAAATTAAATTTCAAACTGAATTTAGTTTAAAAAAATATGTTATTTAACAATTATTTGTTTGTGATTATTATTTAAAAATATGACTCAAGATGCATGATCATGTGTGTGTATACCCACACACTCATAGAGCTGTGTTGCTCTAAGCTGGATTCATATGCGAATTGGCGATTCTTTTTTTACACACAATTACTCGGTACTTCGCCAAAATACTATTTGGTACACCACTATTGCTTAAAACCCTTGAAGGGCAGTATATATTTTATCCCGCTTAATTTTAATGGATATTCATACCAGAATTTTTGAATGAAATTCTATTTTAATAACTTCAATGAAAAAAGAGTGTAAAATTCCCTTTTCCTTATTTTAAATAAAATATTTGAAAAATTCTGGTGAATTTAACAGACAAATAAAATTACTCGTCCCTGAAAGGATTAATATATTTAATATATTTTAAGCTCACCAGTAATGATTATGACAGTGTCTTCTAGATTCAGGGTTCAAAAATTTAGTGCTAAGTATATAACTGCTTTAAAATTTCTTAAACCTAAAAGTAATTTTCCTTCTGGGCAACTTAGATGGAAATGCTCAAGTTTTTTTGGGGTGTGTGTGTTGGGGGGGGGGGGGCGGGGGTTCCGAAGAGGTTATTTATTTTTGCTTGGAATGGAAAAGTTAAAATTTCATTTTTTAAATATTGTACTTTTTCTTAACATTCTGCTATTTAAAATTTTTAATTTCTTTTTATTATTAATTGTACTTTTTTTTTTCATCTGTCTATTTTTCATAAATTTTGAAGTAATGTGGCTAGCTTAAAGTATTGAAATTTTTTTAATTACATGTAAAAGTCCTATAAAATGATTTGCATGATTTATTAAATTCTAATAACTGTAAAAATATTTGAAAATGGCTTACTATTGTTTAAATTTTTCTTAATTATTAGTGAACGATATGAACTTTACTTGAATAATGTGCTGTAGGGTATCCCTGAAATCAAATATCTATTGATTAGTGCCAAGATAGCGCACACAATATGCATGTACTACTATATTTGGATACAACCCCTGATCTTTTTGCTTGTTTTTGGGAACAATGGATTTCGAGCTTATTCTATTGACGATTATTTTCAGAATTTTCAAGCTACAATTTTGAGACTTTCACAAAAGTTGTTCTATATACTTTGCTAATCCATTATGCACATTATATTTTGATTGCAGTTGCGCATGCGCAGTGAAACATTTTTTAGTAAACCTGCTCATTTTTCATCCAATTTTTATTATTTTTTAATTCTGATTGCAAAGTATTGTGTACAATATTGTTTGTCATATTTTCTGAAAAGAACTTTTTTTTATATTAAGAACTCTGCAAATTATAAGCAAAAAACTTGGCAAAATTTGGGGCTGTTTTTATAAAAACCTTAATTTCTCTACGAGTATGCATGCTATCCTCATAAAAATGAACACAGTATATTACAATAAGCCATGTATTAATAATCTCATGTTTGAACACTTTTGCTTCATTAGTTTTTACAGGGTTATCCAAAAGATAATCGTTCTTTTTCAATTTGTTGACAGTCCCCTATGGGGTTTCAGGAAAAAATCTTCGCGGAAATATGACCTATACTATACTGTTTACACACTTGCAGTTTCAGGTTAGTTCCTCATGTATTTTTCTAGATATTTAACAAAACGTCTAAAATCATAAGTGACCGGTCATCTTTGGCCATATAGTGTATATATATATATATATATATAACCATTAATTAAACATAACCTACCACCATCAAAATCCGTAATATTATGAATTAAAGCTGTAAGTATAATTTTTTTTTTTTTTTTAAATTTATTATAAGAATTATTATGGAAGAAAAATAAGAAAGTGGACACCGACAAATAATGGAAATGCTTATATATTGAATTACGTTGTCAAGGGCACAGAATTCAATGCTATAAGCAAAATGGTTGTTTTCTGTGAGAAAAATAAGCTAAAGCTAAAAGTTATTTTCCCCTGTGCCCAAACAACCATTAAAATCAAGTGAATTGATTAAAAATGAAAACAGAAAAGAAACAAATAATATGAAATGGAAAAATCAATAAAACCTATTTAAATATTTATAGGATATAAAATAGAAATAATAAACACCATACCGATTAATATTTCAATATTTTAGAATAAAAGCACGCGCACATGGCACCCAAAATATCGTAAAGATTAAGGTGAATAAAACAGTTAAGAAATCACAGTAATTGATACCATAGGATGCAGTTAATACATTTTGAAATAAATGTTAAATAACTTTTAATATAATATAAAATAAAATAAATAGAAAGTAATTACATATTTAAAATGCACTATATAAATGCAGAATTAATATGTAAAGCAATTTAAAATAATAAGACAGCATAGAACTATTACTCATTATTTACCACCCTATCTCATAAAGTTTATATGACGATGTAGCATCTTTATTTAAAAAATATTGAAATGCTTATTGCAATGTTTAGAGACATTTACAATTTCACACATGCAGTTTAAATTGAGTTTTATTTTATTGTATAATATTTATATATTCCTTTTATTTTAAACTTATTTTTGTATTGATTTAATAAAAAAGTTTGTGAAAGCCTAGAATTTTAAAATAACTTTCCCCGCAATGTCAGTTTTTTTTTTTTTTTTTTTTTTTTCAAAATGTTTCATTTTGTGCAAGCTATTAGTATTATGTTTGGCAAAAATGGTATTGGTAAAACAGAAATGCATTGCAATACATCTATGGTACCATAAAGTTCTTTGCCATTCAAGTTTTGAAGGTTTCATCTAATATATTTACAGCTGATTTAATAAATCATGCACATTGTTTTAAAAAAAAAAAAAAAACTTTTATGGGTCAATTTTTGACATAAATTGACTGTATGATGAATGCTACAATTAAAAAAAATAAAATATTATAAGCCACCCATAACTTTTGAAAAGTTGTGAGAAATAGAATGATTGATAAAAAGTACAATTAACCAAACAAATTTAAATTGATAAAAACATAAAAATGTTATTATTATAAAAAGTTAAATAAAACACTTAAGAATCAACTTTTCTGAGTTGAAATGAACCCCCTGTACAGACCCTCCCCCACCCCCCTCACCCCTGAAATTAATTTGAGCATTCCCATATCTAGGAGGGACCATTACAATACTTTTCAGTTATACCAACACCATTGTCACCAAATGTAATAGATTATACTGAATGGGGGAAACATTTGAAAGTAATTAACACTGTTGTGAAAGTGATCATTTGAAAATTTCACAAACTCTTTTATTAAATCAAAACAAATATATGTTTAAAGTAAATAAATATTATACTCTTAAACTCAATTTAAACTGTATGCATAAAATTATAAATGTCTTTAAACATTTCAATCTTTTTATAATAAAGATGCTGCATCATCATAGAAACTTTGAGATAAGGTAGTAAATAATGACCAATAGTGCCATGCTGTCTGTTTATTATTTAAAATTTTATTATATATTAATTTATACTTTTTCTGGTGTTTTTTATAAATTTATTATTATTTTTTAATAATAATTAAAGCGAAAAGAAAGTAAAATTTTTAGAAGTAGTATTGGCTGAGAACAAAGTCATCAAAGGAAAAATTTAAGCATGTATGACAAACAGAACTGCTAAATAAGGCTAGGGCTCGCTATATAAATTAAAATAACGAGCGATCAAAACTGACCTCGGTAGTAATTACAATAAATAATTAAATAAAATAAATACCTTGTTTTTCCAAAGCATAATATATGCTTATTTGTTGTATGCAGTATCTGCATGTAGCTACATCAATATGAAGGAATCACAAATTGTAATATTCATTACTTTGCATCATCAGCTGAGAGAGCATCTATGTGCATGCACAGCATGTCGCTCCAAGACTTGTACTTATGTACTACATATGTAGAGAACTCTAATTTTAAGTGAAAATTACAGCTAATTAATAAAATTTTTTAACAAACGCATGTACGATAACAAATCTGTGGCCAAATATCTTTCATTTAAAAAAAAGAATGATGTAATTTGATGCAGTAGTTTGTTCTACAGACTGTCTAAAGAAAATGCTTAACGTTTTAAATATATAGATTTTGAATAAGCTATTTTTCATCTATTGTTACCAGATTTTAAAAAGCCTAAATAATAATATTTCCAAACACTGTATTTTCAATTGAAATATATATTTACATTTGAATATTAAAAAAATAAAATTAAACAAAACAAAAAAGCTTTAAAATAATTAAATTATTATGAGCAAAAAGCATTTTATGATGAAAATTACACCATATTTAAAACAGTATGTGCATTTTCATGACTTTAAAATTTTTTAATGGTACATGAAGCACAGAAATAAATTGTGTAAAGGAAAGTTTAAATCACTTACATTTCTACATTTGCAGCTATTTTTTCTTATTTTTAAAACAGAGCAAATTAACATGTGTTTAGAGGTCAATGGGATGATCATTAATATACTAGGGGACAGAATATGCATTTGTGTGAATGCATGCAGCTATTCATCCATCTGTCCAGTGCCAGAGATACGTAACCATCTTATGAGCTATTGAAACTACTAGGTTTAGCAAAAAGTTCTGGGAAATTTGTGAAAGTTGATTTGTTATGTGCAAATTAACAACAAAAGCAACAAGGACTATTCTTCAAAGTAGAGACCATCATAGTCCATGACTTTCTGCCAGATTCCGGATTTGCTGGAAGAACCATCGTGGCTCCTTGGAATAAAAAAACTCTTGATAGGCTTCTTTAACTTCATTAAAGGATTCAAATTGAGAGCCCTTGAAAAAGTGTTGCATTGATCAAAAGAGACCATAATCGGATGGAGCCACGTCCTGATTTCTTTTAGATATACCACTAGTACGCCTATAGATATACCACTAGTACTCCTATATACGATATAAATTCTGGTAACTACTATTTAAAAATTTCCCAGAAATTTTTACTCAACCTAATACTTGGATACAATTTTCCATACCAACTTAGACAGGGTATTGCATGCAGAACATTATATTATTTTTGCATGGATTGCTTCCATGATAGATGCCATATGCTATAAAAATTACTCCTAAAATTTATAAAGTACTCTTAAAAAATATATATACTTAAAAATGGAGTGAAATTATTCTCTGCAGAAATTTTTTCAGCTACTGCTGTTGTTTGCCCACTCTCATGGTATTACTGCGCTACAGAAAGTAGATGTGTCTGGATTTTTTGAAATGACCACTTAGTATTAGAATCTTATTTTATCACGTAATCTTATTAAATCACTTAATATAGATTTAACTGAAACTTAATGTAGTTACATAAGTTTAAGTGATAATTTTTATGTTGCAGTGCTTCAAGTGATCAGTGCTCAGAGAAATATTGTTCAAGTTATCCAGGATCTCACAAGGAGCAATCCAATCTATCGAAAAATAATGCCTGGGCATTTGTAGTTCTTTGACTTGAAGCATCCAAAACTAACGTTGAATGTAAGTAAAATGTTTTAATGTACAATACTTTGTTATTTAATCCATATTGACAGAAGTGTCCAGAATCACAGATTTTCTGTCTAACTGCTGACAAACCTTTTTCAGTAATAGCCAGGGACATAGCTACATGGGGTGACAGAGGGTGACATTTGATAAACTCATATACATTCGGTAATTTCACTTTCATTCAAAAATTGCATCCCTTCTAACAATTAAAAAAATATATATTAAAAACCGTGTCAAAACATATTTAAAATTATTAAATATTTTCTAATTCTCTTTGCATTGTTATTTTTCTTTTGTTCTGAGTTTATTACAATTTCACTTTTCAGCCAAAATTACCCAAACAAACCTAAAGTCGGGAGCATCATTGTTTTTGTCAGCATTCACCCTTGAATTTATGGGATATTAGATTTTTAAACAAACCTGGAATGGGGGGAGGGGCACTGCTATCAGCAGTATACACCCTTGTATTTTTTTAACAAACCTAGATTTGGAGGGCCCCACTATGTTCTTCAGCTTATAAGATTTTATTCTTTTAAAAGAACCTAGAATTGGTACACCATACTGCTTTCATTAGCATACATTCTCGAATTTGTTTTACATTTTGAAACAAACCTAGAATTGGGGGGCACTCACAGCCTTCGTCAGCGTACACTCTCGAATTTGTAAGATTTTCTACGAATGTAGCGTTGCGGCAACCCGCTGCCTCTGACTGCTTACATCTTCAAATTTGTATTTTATATTTTTAAATGAAAATCTATCCAAACGAACCTATAGTCTTATCCTCATTGCCTTTGGCAGCATATACTCTCGAATTTCTATTTTTAAACAAGCCTAAAATTGAGAGGCCCCAGTACCTTCATCAGCATATACTCTTGAATTTGTAAGACTTTATACTTTTAAACAAACATAGAATTGGAGTACCCTACTACCTACAACAGCATACTTATTCGAATTTATATTTTAAAATAAAAATTTATCCAAATGAACCTAGAGTAAGGACAGCATTGACTTTGGCAACGCTCTCCCTCGAATATCTATGAATTTATATTTTTAAATGAACCTAGAATTGAGGCACCATTTCAGCAGTGTACAATCTCAAATTTGTATGTTTTTATATTTCAAAATGAAAATCTGTCCAAACAAACCTGCAGTTAGGGCCCCATAGCCTTCGGCAGCGTATGCACTTGAATTTGTAAGATTTTATTTATTTAAACAAACCTAGAATGGGACACCCTCACTGCCTTTACCAATGTTCACTCTCAAATTTGTATAATTTTACATGTTAAATGGACTTAGAATAGGGGCAACATTTTGTCATTGTAGACACTTAAAATTGTATAGTTTTACATTTTGAAATGAAAATCTTATCCAAATGAACCTAAGAGTCGAGTCCCCTTTACCTTCGGCAGCTTATACCCTCGGATTTCTATTTTTAAATGAGCCTAAAATTGGGGGAGGGAGAAGCAGGCACTGCCTTCATAAGCATAGGTACACTCTCAGATTTGTAAGATTTTATACCTTTAAATGAACATGTAATTGAGGCACTGCTACTGACAGCATACGTCTTCAAATTTGTATTTTATATTTAAAAATAAAAATCTATCAAACGAACCTAGATTCAGAGCACCATTGCCTTCGGCAGTGTACACCTTCAAATTTCTATGAATTTATATTTTTAAATGAACTTAGAATTGGGGTACCATTTCGGCCGGTGTACACCCCCTGAATTTATATTTTTTAAATGAAAGTCTATCAAACAAATCTAGAGTCGGGACCCCATTACTTTCGGCAGCATACATTCTCGAATTTCTATGATTTTATATTTTTAAATGAAAATCTATTCAAATGAACATAGAGTCAGGGCCCCATTGCCTTCGGCAGTGTACACACTCGAATTTGTAAGATTTAAATTTTTTAAACAAAGCTAGAATTGGGGACCACCACTGCCTTTGTCAACATTCACTCTTGAATTTGTATGATTTTATATTTTAAAGGATCTAGAATTGGGGAACCATTTTGCCAATTTAGACCCTTGAATTTGTATCGTTTTATATTTAAAACTGAAAATCTATCCAAATGAACCTAGAGTCGAGGCCCCATTGCCTTTGGCTGCAAAAACTGTTGAATTTTTATTTTTGAATAAGCCTAAAATTGGGAAGGGGAGGACATTGCCTTTGCAGGCGTATCCTCTCGAATTTGTAAGATTTTATAAATTTAAATGAACATAGAATTCGAGCACTGCCTCCGACGCATACTTCTTTGAATTTGTATTTTATATGTAAAAATAAAAATCTGTCCAAACGAATATAGAATCAAAGCCCCATTGCTTTCAGAAGTGTACACCCTCAAATTTCTATGAATTTATGTTTTTAAATGAACCTAGAATTGGGACATAATTTTGGCAGTGTACACCCTCTAATCTGTATGGTTTTACATTTTAAAAAGGATATCTATCCAAATGAACCTACAGTGGGGGCCTCATTGTTGTTGGCAGCGTACACTCTCGAATTTGTATGATTTTATATTTTTTAATTAACCTAGAATGGACACATGATATTACATTCGGCACTGTATACCATCCAATTTGTATGATTTTATATTTTTGAACGAATCTAGAATTGGGTGTCGCCTACTGGCTTAGGCAGTTTACACCATCAAATTTGTATGGCTTTATATTTTAAAATGAAAATCTATCCAAACAAACTTACAGTTGGTGTCCCATTGTCTTCAGCAGCATACTTTCTTGAATTTGATAATCTTTAAATTAAAACAAATTGAAACAGGCAGTGAATACTGCCAAATTTGTATGATTTTAAATTTTAAACGAACCTAGAATTAGGATCCCCTACTGCCTTTGGTATTGTACGTCCTCAAATTTGTATGATTTTATATTTTAAAATGAAAATCTGTCCGATTGAACATACAGTGGTAGCAGCCCCATTGACTTTGGCAGTATTCACAATCTAATTTATATAATTTTCTATTTTTAAACTAACCTATAATTGGAGGCTCCCACTGCCTTCGCCAAAGTTCACTCTCAAATTTGTATGATTTAATATATTAAATGGAACTAGAATTGAGCCACCATTTTGGCAGTGTCGACCCTTGAATTTGTATGGTTTTAAATTTTTAAAGTACAATCTATCAAAATGAACCTAGAGTCAAGGCCCCATTGCTTTCGGCAGCGTACATTCTCGAATTTGTTTGGTTTTATATTTTAAAATGAAAATCTATCCAAAAGAACCTAGTGTCAGGGCCTCATTGCCCTAGGCATTGTACACTTTCGAAATTGTATGATTTTATAATTTTAAATGGACCTAGAATTAGGTGCCCCAACTGTCTTCATCAGTGTACACTCTCGAATTTGTTATGATTTTATATTTTTGAATGAACCTAAAATCGGGGCGCCATTTCATCAGTGAACACCCTCGAATTTCTATGGTTTTAAATTTAAAAATGAAAATCTATCCAAACAAACCTAGAGTCAGTGCTTCGTTGAATTTGGCAGCATACACCCTTGAAATTTATGATTTTATATTTTTATACGAATCTAGAACTGAGAGACCCCACTGCCTTCATCAGCGTATGCTCTCGAATTTGCATGGTGTTATATCTTTAAATGAACCTAGAATTGGAGCCCATATCAGTGTACTCCCTCACTTTTGCACACCTCTCTGCTTTTAATGTACATCCTCTAATTTGTATGATTATATATTTTTAAGGGAACCTTGAATTGGGACTAGCAGATAGGGACAGCTTAATGCAACAATGTTAAAACTTCGACTGCATTTTGAGAATTCAATGTGTGAACTAGAAAGTAGCATAACGATGTGGGGGAAAAAATTAAAAAATCCCTAGCCAGCTTCATCACATTCTTTTGTTGGTGTTGATGTTCGTTTGTACTTGGAACTTACCCATGTGTTTTATATTTTATTGTGTGTTTATATTTTATTTTTCTCATACTTTTATTACTATAATTATTATTATTATTATTTAAGATGTTAATACTTGAAAATAATGCATTGTAATGTTAAAAAAATTATGAGATGCTCTTATTATTATACATTTGCTATAAAATAGGAATTGAAATAATCATAAAATTAAAATATGTTTAGTTCAAAGTTATAACTAAAGAAAATGGAACTGTGCCTTACCAATCTGGATTTTGCTTTTCTTTTCCCTCCCCCTTTTTTTTAAACAAAGAAACATTTAAAATATTAAGAACAAAGATAAAACAAATAGTGATAGCTTTTAAATCTGTTTAAACTGATTTATTTTTTTTTTTTTTAATGAAGCTGCACTGACGTACTATATATGGTAATAGTTACATATGTACAAAATTATACTTAGGGAACAAGTATTAAATTATGTATATTTTAATTATAGTAGTATATGTTTGTTAAATCATATTTATTATTTTTTAAAGCCTTGACTGAAAGCAAAGTCAAAAGATTTAGCTTAAGATAAGGAATAATAATTTTATTATATCCCTTGTTTTTTTTTTTTTTTTTTTTTTTTTTTTTTTTGTGATAAGTTAAATATTAAATAACATTATTATGACATAAAAGATGAACTACTATTAAATTTTAAAAGTAAAAGTTGTAGATATTTGTTTACTTTTTTATATATTTCTTACTACAATGCAGGAAAGATTATGTTCCAAAGATTTTGTTTTTAATATTATTTTCAAATATTTTGGATAGGTAATACCAGTAGTAATGCAATAGTTTATTATTTTTTCCTTGTTTCAAACCAGTTTTAAAGAAATCCTTATGAGATTTCCTGCTCCCTTTTTCTATTACGCAGGCGATTCTTTAACATTGTTGCATTAAGCTGTCCCCATTGGCTACTCGAATTGGGACCCTTTGGCAGCATATACCATTGAATTTGTATGATTTTATATTTTTAAGTGAGTGTAGAATTGGAACCCTCCACCCCCTTCCTCTCCCTTCGGTAGCGTACACCCTCGATTTTGTATGGATTTATATTTTAAAATGAAAATCTATCCAGTTGAATCTAGAGTCAAGGACTCATTGAATTCGATAGCGTACACCCTCGAATTTGTAAGATTTTATCTTTTTATACGAACCTAAAATTTGCAGCTCAAACTTTCCTTGTCAGCACACACTCTCGAATTAGCATGATTTTATTTTTTAAATGAACATGGAACTGGAGGTCCCCCCCCCCCCTCCCCACTGTACACCATCAAATTTGTATAATTTTACATTTTTAAACGAATCTAGAATTATGTACATATAGAACGGTATAAAAAGTTAATTTTCGTAACTTTTTCCGAAATGCATTTATTGACTTAAATGGTGTTTAGAATAATCGTTTAGTTAATTTGAAAAGTTTTTGTAATTAGAATTATATGTCTAAGACTAACGGTTTAGAAATCAGCCGTCGGACCCGTTTAGAAGGAATACTGTATATGTACATGCATTTTAATTGCATTTAAAAAGGAAATTGTCAATATTTATTTGACTATGAAAGCTTTGTTTAGCATAAAAACAGCATGGGGCATTTATGAGGCGTTCTCACAATCTTTTGACTTTTCTATATTTTTCTGTCCCTGAATAATAGTTTTTTTTTAGTACATATTCTTGGGGGTTTTTTATTTCTTATACTGGAAAACATCCCATTGCATGACTGCTTAACAGTATTAACGAGATAAGATTTGGACGATGTTGTGGGTCCAAATGTACCACGAAATTCCTATACCGTCCCATGTCCAGTAATTCAATGTAATTTTTTTCCGAAACTGGGACCATTATTTTATATAAATACGTAGCAAAAAATTAACCTGCACACATTCTTAGGGTTATTATTTTTTTTAACTCTGTCCCTGAGTTCTAGATTCCTTACCAGAAAATCACTTCAGATGCAGCCACAGAATTTTTGTCAACTTTTTTCTCATACAGAAGTATGCTAGAGAAAGAATGGCTAAAATTTTTTGACAGGAAATTTAATGCAGAATTTAAATCAGCATTTAAATATCAATTTCAAGCATTGTGGCTTTATTGGTAGTCTTACCGTCCCCAAGGTTTATTCCTGCACTTTTCGAGGTAAATTAATTTTTTTTAAAATTTAATCCAGTCTAAATAACTGTTTCAAAAAATCAATGAACATTGTAGCTATCACTTAGTCTTAACTTGATTTGCCTAAAAATAGGTGGTAATTTTTCTTACCATGTCTCATCCTTACCATCCTTTTTTTTTTCCTTAACGTGTCTTTTTTCCAATACCGTCTCCTTTTTTCCCCTTACCATCCCTTCTTTAACACCCGTTTAAGACAATGTTATAGCAAAATTTTGTACTAAAAATGCTACATTGTTATTATTTATTACTTGAATATCTTGTGGGTACTATGCAAATTCATTATAAGTAAAAATTTGGAAGAAAATAAAAAGTTATAGTGGTAAAATGGTAATTAAAATTAAACTCACAAGTTTAACTTAAACCTCAGTTAAATGAAAAAAATTCGCTGCTGACCATTTTTTCTTTATTTTGAATCGTTAAGGTATTCGTCTTATAAGTTTAAAATGTAATTTTAGTAAGTTTAATTTCACCAGATTTTTATTCCTGAAAAGTCAAAAGTTTGTGAGAATGCTCCTTATATGATTTAGCCCTGGCATTTGTTTTTAATGCTATCATTAGTTATTTTAATATTTTTATTGTTGTCATGCAAACAGTTATTTTCACAATGCTCACTCTAAAATCTGATAAGGCATAATAGATATACAAGCAGTGTTGGGCACGCTCACAAAAAAATGAACTACTTCAAACTCAAACTAAGTTTCTCAAAAATGAGTCAAGTTCATGTTCAAATTCAAAAATTTTCAAATGAACTCGTTCAACTCAAACTCATCTATGAAAGTGAGCGAAGTTCACTAAAAACTCATTTAATATATTAGAATTTGATCATCCAAATTTACAAAAAATTATGAACTTATCTTTTGGTTATTCGATGTAAGGGTCGTCTTCATGTGTCCGACCCAATTTTCCTTCCTGACACTCGGCCCGAGCTTGGTTTGGAGATTACTCTTTTCTAGAGCTTCAGACCGAAATGAGCCGGGGACTGGATTTATTTTCCAGCCCAAATCGGGGCTGGACTGCATTCTTCTTGAGGTATGAACAGGCAGAAATTTTCAATCCCAGTTCCAACCCAGCTGATATGAAAATCATTGGACCGGCTAATTTATTACCGGCAAATTAATATCAGTAAAATTTGGCCCGGCCCCATTTTTTTTTTTTTTTAAATGCACGTATTTTTAAATCTGTATTATTCCACAATTAAAATTGGTATATTTATTTTTATTTTTTTTTAAGATGGGTAGAAGCATTTCTAGGCAATAAAATTAAAATACGGTAAAACCTCAGAAAAAGAACCTGCCTATGGTGGAATCCCGTGTTTAATAAAATAAAACAAAAATGTTGATCTATTTAAAATGAGGATAACAATACTTGTGAAAAGAATGTAACGCATTTACAACAGATGATGAACCTGCTCATAGAGGAAACTGTACATAACAGATTTTTCTTCTTTCCTATGCAATTCCATCTCAGAAGATTTTATTGTATAGTATTTTTATTTTTTTTAAATCTCTTAGCCATAGAATGTGGATTAACGATATTATTGGTAATTGTGACATTTACATATAATTAGATGCATTTAAAAAATAAGTACCGCAGCTCACTTTTTTAAAAATGAAGAATAAAAGGATAAAATAAGTATTTTTTGTTAGGACTTCTCTTACAAGACAATTTGAAAATTATAGGTGTAAAAATCTATATTCAGCAGGATCGAGCTTGGTCGGCCCTAGCGGAGTTAATTTCTTGTGCAGTCTGGGCTGAAGTTTTAGTTTTTATACCGGACTTGGTCAATAATGTTTTTGAACCTGTATCAATTTTAACTACCAACGTACACATCTATATAAGGGACTATACATATATAAAGTTATTGACTTTTTGTTAGTTTTGGAACTCCCCCCCCCCCCTTTCGATATCACATGTTACTGTTCCTCAACCCCCCCCCCCCTCCCCCCCCTCCCCTAATAATATCGTTATCAATGTCGAAAAAATATTTTTTTTTTCAGATTTTTTTCCTTTCGTTTCGAGTGATATAGTTATATTTATTTTTTGCATACTTTATTGATTCAAGTGAAGTCAATAAAATATCCCTTTATATATGAAATAACTTTATATCAAATAACACTTAAGGCTGTTCTCCCCTCTCTGCTCAACAAGTGCAAAACGTTTTGACACATTTACAAATTTATTTTTTAACGGAAAGATATAAAAATGGAAGACCTGACTATGGAAGCGTTTTGGAATCGAACTGTGTTTTTCATTTTTTGATAAATAAATTACCTATTCAGTTATAAGTGATTGTGATCACCTTGACAAGATGTTTTTCTCCCTCCCCTTACTGTTTTTTCTGCTTTGTTCTGGAACTTCGGCTCAAAACATCAACTTTGACACTATTTTCTGAAAGATCTATTGCGTTTCCAAAAAAACAGAAAAAGCAGTTCGATTACATAGTTTCTGAACAACAGCATCTGCTAGTTTCCTACATTTCTGAACAAAAATAAATTAAAACATGTCATAAAATTGCCTGTTTGGATTTAAGAATAGCCTTAAAAGAAATAGTTACTATTTAAAAGAATTTAATAATATAGTTTTGTTACATAATGCATTGAGCAGTCATAATGTCTTTTTGCACTTGCACCTGCACGGGGGGAGGGCGGCGGCAGATAGAGCTTCTTATCAACAAAACAGATCGACAACATTCTTTCTCTTTTATTTACTAGTAAACATAAGTATTATTTCAAACGTACTTCGGATATGTTTTCTCGAAAAGCGTATTATATATGTGTACACATGACAGAAGAATAGGAATGACAAACACTGGAGTAGTCTATAATTTTGGAATTAAATAATTTATAATAATTTAATGATTTTAATAATGTCTTTGCATTTTCATAAGTAAATATAAGACTAAAAAAACATACTATTTTCATGTAAAGACAAAGTTACAAATAAAAAGAGGAAATTTTGGTTGGATCAAAAATGATAACAATGTCTTAAGACAACCCCCTCCTTCCCCTAGAGATATCTTACGATATCATGTGCCAGACCCCCCCCCCCCCTCTAAAATGATAATGTTTTATATATGCAGAGTCCCTAACAGAAAAAAAAAACATATTTCTGATGTAATTTTTTGAAAGAAATTTGGGATTAGGGGCTTTAATCGCTCAATTACGACATGTTGACACAACACAAATATTCAGACTTTTGAAATATATATTTGACTTTCACAGAAAATTAACAGATTAAACATTACTGATTCCAGAAATTTTTTTTTTAACGAATTATGCAAGAGTACTGTATTCGAGAAAAGCTGTTATAAATCATTATACCGTAACTGCTTCTTTTACTATGCGTGCTGCGTGGGGTCATATCGACTGACTTAAAAAAGTATCCCTGACAAGAAGGGAAAAAGTGTAAACAAACAAACAAACAATCGTCCCGAGCAAATTTCTCCTTACAAAGTTAAACAGTTCGAATACGCTTTGTCATCGTGTGGGAAAAATAATCACATGTCTAGGTTTTTGCTTGAAGCATGATTTGTGAATTGAAAACCATAGAAAATTTTCTGTTCATCTCTTAAAATTTTTAAATGAAAAATCTTAATCTTTACAATTAAAAAAAAATGCTAATTCATAAACTGTCATATTTTTTAATTTGTTACAGAATATATTAACATATTCTGTATTAACAATCAAAGAAAAAAGCTCACCGCTATTTCTTACAAGAACCAAAAAAAAATGCATTACATATAAAATGATTTTTAAGACATTTAGATCTATCTATTGGAAGGATATAGCCAAAGAATCTTTTATACAGCTATATTCATTTAATAGCACTTATTACTTCTACATTTTTTTCCTCCGTAATTTTTAATCTCACAACAAAACTTACTACTTTGTGACACATTTATGAAATAATTTTCATTCTTAAATGGGTACATTTTACGGTTATTCTTATTCAAATAAAAAGAAATTGAATAATCTCTCTCTCTTTTTCTTGTAAAAGAAAAATATATTTAAGAAAATGGTGTCAAAATGGATGTTTTGAGCGAATTTCAGATAATCAAAACAACCACAGAAAGTTCGTCATCATGGTGCATTTAAAAAAAAATCATGATGCAATAAATTTAATAAAAATTGAAAAATAGTAAATAAATATAGCTTTTCACTTTAATTTATTTTTCACCGTTGCATATGTATTATCTTTCCTTTTTCATGATTTCAACTTACGAGCAATAGAGAAATTAATATGATGTCGAATTAAAAATTCAAATGGTATGGTTCATTTTAAAAAATGCTCGTGTTATTAAACATAATTTATCTTGATACGAAAATTTACATAAGATTTTTACATAAAAATTTTATGAAAAATTAACAATATTACTTAAAAAATATATATTGCTGTGTCTTTATAGATATGCATTACCTGTATCCAGAATTTGAAGTGCGATTGAATTAACCCCTAGAATAATTATTTGAATAGATTTGTTATTAAAGAGGTGCTCGGCTCCCTATGAGATATGCTCACCAATACACCTCATGCCCATTCTCCTCATGCTCAAAACCCAAGCTTATTTGCTATGTTTTAAAAATATTACATGATTACAAAAGATTCAATGGTAGTATCATGGCTAATTGAGATCTTCTGTAACTGGGTTGCCATAAATTTCAACCATTGATTTGGAAATTCATCGGCTCCCAAGGCCGCATCCACCGCAGTAGCAATAGCTGACGGCCATTTTCGTAATTAAGTAAGATCAAATACACATTTCAAATACAACATGTAAACATTACTATACAAGAATAATAACAAAGGGAAATAATTTCAGTGAACAATTACAAAATTTTACAAGAAATAATAAATTTATAAATAAATATGCAGAGCTTTTGCAAAATTTAATAAGAAAATATTTCAGTTTAAAAAAAAATACAGCTGAAGTAATGCCGTTTAGTTTTTTTTTTTATGTTTAAAAGAGTCCCGTCTAAAATCAGTATGATTATAAAACATTTCTAAAAAGTATGTATAGAATAATCGCATCTCTTAACCGTCCACGAACTGTACTATCGCGTGTGAGTAAATCTGAAGTCATGATAGGCATAACTATTTATACCCCACCCCCTCCCCTTCGAACACATATTTAGATAAGATAAATTAGATTTTTTAGAAAATTAAAGCAAAAGTAACAATAAAGCTATTTTCCCTCTTATAAAATAAAATCTAAAACTGGTATTAATTAAAACAAACATACCTTCGAATATTATCTGCTCTTTCATACACAGTATGGGTCAGTAGCAGAAAAAAAAGTAAACAACACCTACTAACTCAGCAACTAATTATAATAGAAGAAAATTACTGGTACCAAACAATTGAAAATAAAGTCTACTTTTAAATGATGTACAGAAAATTTGCTTAGGAGGCTATCTACAAATCAAAACCAGACCAGACTTTGTTCTTTTCAACAGCAACATCCAATTTTGATACTATATTTTAAATTTTTGGTTCAAACTATGCCTAGAAATGAAATTTTATTTCATTTGGGTGATAAGATTTTGAATTATAAACATTAAAAATTTAGAGCTGTTAAATTACATTTTTACATATTTATTAATGTCTCCTGAAATTATAATCCTAATGTGATAATTTTGTGTGTGGTTATAATACTAAAAAATTCAAACACAAATACATTGAATTTGTAATTTTAAAAATTTCATTATATAAATTATGAATTATGAAATTAATATTAAAAAAGAATATGATATATAACATACAGTTTTTTTTTTTTTTTTTTGATAGATTTATATTTATTACTAGCTGACCCGCCCAGCATTGCCCTGGCCCATAATAATGTTTGTAAATGAATATGAAAGTTTTATCGCAGGTCCGTACATCGGGGGGGGGGGGGGGTGGAGACGGTGCAAAATACCAGGGCCCGACTCTAGTTCAGTTCCAAAGTTGTGTAAAGACAAATTTTAAGTTTTTTAATTTTTATATGTCTCATACTTTAAACTTTTTTATTCCAAATTAACTGATGAATTTAATTAAAATGTAATTATATTTTCAATAATTTAATTTTTTATTTAAAATCTTTATATGAAAAAGCAATTACAAATACAACATAAAGTGTAATACTGAAAAAGAAATAATAAAATTGTAAGCAAATATTACTATATAGATTTTTTTAAAGAGTACCATCCAGCAAATTTATTTTCTAATAGAGTAAAGCCTGTTTATAACAGAATCCTGCAATAAACAAAAAAAAAAGTTCCTGCTCTCCCCCCCCCCCCCTTCCAAAAAATGCTATTATGCTTTGTTCAATTTAAATAACCTGCATAAAACAGAATTTATCACTGTTGTTTTCATTTCTGTCTAAGCAGGATTTATTGTATCTTACTTCTGGGGGGCCCGTAATAATATTCTTAAATGAACCTGAAATTCGTATCGCAGGTCCGTACAATATTACTTTTTACGTCATGACAACATTTTGTAAACTTCTTACTGCTGTTTAATTTGCATTTCCAATATAGTGCTTTGCAGAAATTGCACGTTTCACCCACAGTTATGCATGCCCCGGAACATTTAAACCAGTAATTTGGATTTCAGAAGCAATGCGTGCATGCTACAGTTATTAAGCCTATTTTGCCGATCGCTTAACAGCGTTCTTGATCAATTCTATTTGGATTTCGAATCTATTTCGATTCGACTCAAATTCGGCTTCTTCACTTTCAAGCATTCGCCGAGATTTTTTACAGGCATTTCAAATTATAATTTGAAGCTACATAATTGCAGCGAAAGATATTGCACCGAAATAGCAAAACGTAAACGTAAACAAACCAAACCCAATCGCCCTAAATCCGGCCAAAGGACTCTCACAATAACCAATGAGATTCGTTTCTCGGGCGTAGCCATTAAACAATAACAAATAATCACGATTTCTGTGCCATGTACGTTAGCGTAATATATATATAGATATCCTGCTTTATGCAAATTCTGAATATAAAAATTTTCTTTCAAGTAGTTTTTGAATTATGATTAAAGACTGTCAAAATGGTTTAAGGGGGCCATCTAGAAAAGCATAATTTGAAAAAATATATTTTACTCATTTTATTAAAATTTTAGGCTCGCAATAATCGAAAGATATTAAGCGAGTGAAATAGTCATATTGGCAAGAAATAATATATTAAGGGTATATGCAAAAAAATATTTTCCCACACTCAACAACTCAAAATTTTCGGACACATTTTCAGACTCATTTTTAAAGGTAAAAACATGAAACTTGCTGACATGATTTTGGAAGAGATGTATAAGTGGCCGCGTGTTTTAATTTTTCGTTCAATTCATTAGAACTTGATTTATAAACAATTATTTTATCAGTACGACCATCATTTTCATTCCCAGCTCTCTCGCTCCGGGAAATTCGGTTCAAAACACCCACTTTGACGGCATTTTTTTGCAATATAGTCTGCCTTTATCAAAAAATTGACAAGCACGGCCCATTATATAGTTTCTGAGAAAGAGAATCTGCAATGGGATGCGTTTCAGAACAAAAATGAATTTAAGATTGAATCGGAAAATAAGTTGTTTGGATTTTAAAACACCCATAATGGAAGTGAGCTAGCCATTCTGAAGCATTTCAATAATCGAGTACTGAACATCAATTTTGATACAGCCCCTAAAATGTGCCCATTTTAAAATAATTTCTCTGAAACTAACCGTATGAACTTCATGAATTTTTTTTTTTTTTTGCTAATTGAAGGGAGTAAAATTTATTTATGGTGTCAAACTTGGGTATTGCTATTGAAAAAAATATATATAAAGTTTGGGTTTGTTTTGATATGTAGATGGCCCTCTAAGCAAATTTTATATACATCACTTAAAAGTAGACTTTATTTCCAATCGTTTGGTACCACTCACTTTCTTCTACATTAATTTGTCGCAGAGTTAGTTGGGGTAATTTTTTTTCCATGACTGTAAGATTCACAGAGAATGTTAGTTTGCCAAAGCAAAGAGCTGTAGTTAAATTATTTCCTTTGAGATGAGACATAGAACCTGATATCTATACATTGCTTCCTAGAATTTAGCTTAAGAGTTCTATGACCAAGGTCATTTTATACAATAGGAGAGTAGATGTCTTATCTCAGAAGAATGTACAATAGAGGTCCCTCTTTGAGCTTGAGGCATCTTAAAAATATCCAGACCTTGTTGACCACCTAATTTCTTAAGGCTGTTCTCAAATCCAAAGGGTCAACTTTCTGGCATAAGTTTTAATTCATTTTTGTTTGGAAATGCATGAAACTAGAAGGTGTTGTTATTCAAAAACTATATCATCGAACTGTTTCTTCCGTTTTCTTGTAAACACAATAGATCTTTCAGAAAATACTGTCAAAGTTGGAATTTTGAACTGAACTTTCGAATGAAAGAAGAAAATCCAGTCAGTAAGGGGAGAAAAATGCCGTGTCACGTGATCAAAATCCCTTATAACTCAATAGGCAATTGATTGATCAAAAACTGGAAAAAACAGTTCAATTCCAAATCGCTTCCTTCACCAGGCTTTCCAATTTTATACCTTTCTGTTAAAATGAATTTGTAAATGTGTCAAAACGTTTTGCGCTTATTGAGCAGAGCAGTTAAGAACAGCATTAAAGAATCAATCTCATAGCTGGCATGTTTGTTGTTATGTTGTATATTACTTATGTGACTTTGACTATGGCCCCCTCCCCCACGCTTAAACAGTAAACCACAATTTGTGTTTTATTGAGTCTTGTTATTATAACTTATCATTTATAGCTCTACTGCTCTTTTAAATAATCCTTTTTTCACAAAAAAATATTTTTTGGGGGTCCAGTCGGAAATATTGGGGGGATAACCATGATTTGCCCCCATCTTACGCCCATGATTAGGAATTACAATGTGAATATATAATTGTGTTAAAAATTGAAATGCGTTTGCTGAATAGAGGTACCCGCTTTTCGTATGTGTCTGCTATGGAGATCTTATAGCATATAGATTTTTAACCTTTTTATTTTCGACATTCTTTTGAAAATTCAGGCCTTCCCAAATCCGACCCACAAGAGTCAAAACAAATTCTGAAACTGAACCAGAAACAGAAGGCCAAGTCCTTCGAAGAGCAAAAGGACAACTTTAGGATATAAGTTTTAATTTATTTTTGTTCAGAAATGCATGAAACTAGAAGGTGTTGTTGTTCAGAAACTATGTCAGCGAACCGTTTTTTTTTGTTTTTTTGGAAACGCAATAGATCTTTCAGAAAATAGTGTCAAAGTGGGCGTTTTGAACCGAATTTCCATGCGAATTAAGCATAACCACTCAAAAAAGTTGAAAAAGTCTTTGTCACATGATCAAAATCGGTTATAACTCAATAGGTAATTTATTGGTAAAAAAATGGAAAACACAGTTCGATTCCAAATCACTTCCCCAGTCAGGCCTTCCAGTTTTATATCTTTCTGTTAAAAAAAGAATTTGTAAATGCGTCGAAGCGTTTTGCACTTTTTCAGCAAAGCAGTTGAGAACAGCCTTAAGTGTTCTACAGGCAGATCTTTCTTAACATTTTACAGGCCACAAACAGTGTTGCTGATTTCTTATTCAGATTTCGAGTTCAGATTATAAGATTTTTAATACTAATTCTCCTTCATTTTATTCATTAAATGTTTATAATTATAATAATCAAAAATAACTATTTAAACTTTCTAGGAAGAATTTAGAATATTTTAATGACAGTTTTATAAGTGACAGATAAAGTGCATCAGCAACCTGTATAGTATTAATTGTTTCAAATAGATATTTTTATGTCGGTATACTTAAAATTTTGTCTTGTGCAAAAGAGTTCTGACAAAAGAAAAATATATATATATATATATATATATATATATATATATATATAATTACAGTCTCTTTTTCATGTTTATATTGTTCATTTTAAATAAAAATGCCATAGACCAGAGATCTTCACGGGCTGGGCCTGGGCCTTTTTTTATTCACAGCAATCGGGCTGAGCGGGGCCTAGTTACTACTCTTTCCGTTCCGGGCTTGGATCTTTTTCCTGAAGGACCGGGCAGGGCCTAACATATTTTCTCCGTACCGAACTGGGACTGTTGTCATTCTTCCTAGTCTTCACTGGCCTATATTTTCAGTCCCAGTTTTGACACAGCCCATATGAAAATTATTGTCTCGGCATGGCCTAGTCCACTGAAATATCAGTAAAATTTGGCCTGGCCCAAAAATTTTTGCAAAAAATTCATACATTTTAAATCGCCATTATTCTGCAATTAAACATTTAATATTATTCTTTTTAAAGAATAGTACATTTTTAGGCTTATTAACTCTTTTATGCCTGAATTTTTATTTTCTCAAATATGTTTGTAAAATCACTTTAAAATGTGGCAAAATGAACTGAAAAAAATACTAAAAAAAAATTATGTTAAAATATTTTTGTATTTATTTGATAAAATGCAAACATCTAAATATGTAAATATCCATACGTGGAAAAATGCATAATTACATGTTTGTCTAAATTTATATAAATTAAGCTTTGAAATTATATATTATATACTATAATTAGTATTTTTATGAACTATTAAAAATATATTTATTTCTTTACAGAGACTAATAACATTATAAGTATTATTAATAATGAATTAAGAATAATCGTATTTGAGGATAAAAAACAATTTATTTCAAAATCATCTTGAAAAGGACTTTACATAAATAACTGCCTCTAAATGGCTATTAGAAATATGTACCCATTTGCCCCTGGCGTCCTATATTTAGTATGTTACAAACATGCATAAAAATAGGCTTAAACTTATAATTTTGCAATTAAAAAAAATACATATTTCAAAGAAGTTCACAAGCTAAGATTATGGCTTATTTATTTGGATCTTTGATACAAAAAATGCACTTATTACATATTTAATTTTTACATTTCGCTATCTTGAAAAATGAAAAATTTATAAACACCGAAAAAAACCTTCATTTAAGCAAATAAATGTCAATCTTATGCTGTCATAAAGGTCTGCACGGGCCCGGGCTTGGCTCGAGCACGTACCCAGCCGAATTTTCAAATGAACAGGGCCGGCAGAATTAGAACAACCTTTTCAACGGACTGGGCCGGGCTGACAAAAAATTGAACGGGTCCACCGGGCTGGGTCGATAAAAAAAACAATAAGCGGGCCTACCGTCTGCTATAAAAACTTAATCGAAGCCGATAAAATATGAGTCATTTTTCAATGAAGGGGACTTTCGCGAGAATAAGTATAAATGTGCATCACGAGCCGATGCCAGTTTGACAATATCAATACAGAAAAGTAACATGCCCAGCATAGAGATCAGCATTGGACAGTTAAATGGTATCTGAGCCCAGGCTTTTTCTTTTCAGCAGACTCGTGCTGAGATCAGGATTGCATTATTCCCCCTACATATTCGCGCAAGTCTGGAACTGGATTTTATTGTTCTCAGGATGTGTACGGAAGGTAATATGTTTTGTAAAAATATTAATAGCGATAACAAACTTCTGTTAACTGAATTTTTGGAAATATATCTTAAGGTGGTTCTCAAATTCACTGCTCAACAATGAGAAATTTTCTGACACATTTTCTTCTGACTCATTTTTAACTGTAAAAGCATAAAATTGACAGGCCTGACTTTTGAAGTGATTTGGAATCGAACAGTGTTTTCCCTTTTTTATAACTAAATTATTTATCAAGATATAAGAGATTCTTGTCTTGTGACTGCCAGTTTTTCTCCTTCCCGTTCAATCGATTCTGGGAATTCAATTCAAAATTTTAACTCGACAGTATTTTCTCAAAGATATATTGCTTTTATAAAAAAATGGATAACGTTATTCGATTACATAGTTTCTAAATAAGAATACTTGACAATCTTATGCGTTTCCAAAAAGAAATGAATTCAGAAATGTATCAGAAAGTAGCTCCTTTGGACTTGAGAAAAGCCTTATTAAATGGCAGAGAGATATTTTTACAAATCTGCTTTTTATTATACAGCTTCAAAAGTTATGTTTTTAACCCTCCTTTTTTTTTTTTTTTTTAAACTACATTAATTTTTTAATGTATCCTTATATGAATGCTGAAATGTCTAATATTCTAAGTAATCGTTAATGTTACTATTATGTATTTTCTGTCTTGCAAACACATAGTAATTTTTAAATATACTGTAAAACTATCCCATAAATATGTATGCAGTATTATTCTTTAAAAGAATCGTAATTGTATGTTTAGAGAAACCTGAATTTTCTGTTGAAATTGAGTCGGACCTTATTTAATTGATTTTCCACTGGTCGGATCTGTTTTCACTGATTTTTGTACGAGCCGCGCCGGACCAGGCTCGGGCTGAACTTTTAATTTTTTCATCAGGCCAGGCCAAGATTGCTTTTGTTTGGTCTGGGCAGGACCAGGGCCTGGAAATTCCGGCCTGTGCCGACATCTATGCTGTCATCTCTCGGTAATAGATAAAGACATTTATAGACAATTACTTCATACAATATCCATGCTGTAAAGAAGAAGAAAATTATAAAAATGTATTAAATTTTCGAAACGTCCCAAAAATGGGACGCTAGGCATAAATGGGTTAAAATGTAGCTAAATTAAAATATAGTAAAGCGTGTGAAAAAGAATCTGTCTATGACAAAATCCTCTCTTAATGTGAAAAATATGTTGATCCATGTAAAATGAATATACTAATACATAAGGAAATGAGTTACACCTGCTAAGAAGGGAACTTGTGTATAACGCATTTTTTTTTTCTTTCCTAT
Source organism: Maratus speciosus (assembly GCA_963932465.1). Lineage (NCBI taxonomy): Eukaryota > Metazoa > Arthropoda > Arachnida > Araneae > Salticidae > Maratus > Maratus speciosus. Next base: position 90,133,685 of record OZ010796.1, on the reverse strand, counting down.
GCAATTCCGTCTTAGAAGATTTTACTGTATAGCATTTTCCAGATTTTTAAGTCTCTAATACATGGAATATGGATGAACTATATTAATTATAACTGAAACATTTACATGCAACAAATAGCGATTCATTGAAAAATAAATATCGCAATAAATTCTATAAAAATTAAATCTATAAACATGACAATAAAAAACATGGATAAGTATTTTTGGTCAGAACTCCTCGTATAAGACAAATTTTTAACCAAATCGACGTAAAAATCAATGTTTTGTAGAAATTCATTCAGGCCGGGCTGGCCTTGGACCGAACTTTTAGCTGTGATAACCTGGCCGGGTGGGGCCAATAATTTTTCTCTATGGGTCGGGCCAATATTTTTTCTCTACGAGTCGGGTCAATATTTATTTATACGCCCGGGCAGGGCTTGGGCAGAACTTTTAATATTTATACTGGGTTGGGTCGAATTTTTTTCTATGGATCGAGCCAGGCCCGGGCCTTGAAATTTTGGCCCATGCAGACCTCTACCATAGACTGCATAGCACAGGGACCTCCACTCCAAAATACTGTTTCTACTACATTTCTTTCTATATATCCTGTTGTAAACTATATTGATTTTTTAATGGACCTCTATTTTTATGTAAATATCTGAATTATTATTAATACCATTAATCTACTTACACGGCTTGAAGGCTTAAAAATCTGAAAAATTCAATATCGAAAAACCTTCTAAGACGGAATCACACAGGAGAGAAAAAAAATTGTTAAGTTCCTTTTTTACCAGGTCTGTCATCTCTTGCAAATGTATTATTTATTTTCAAATGGATTATTATATCCTTATCCATTTTGAAGATCCAGATCCACCGATCAAAAAAATTTTCCATTTAAAACAGGATCTCATCATACACAGATTCTTATAACAAGTTTTACAGTACTGTATCCTCACCTCTAGAAATGTACATGCACTACTAGTCTTTAAAGAGAATTTTAAATATAGAATAATGGTAATTTAAAAATATATGTATTTTCGGGGAAAAAAATGTTGATCTAAGGTAGGTTGTTCCTTAAACAGATTTTGCACGAGTCAGACTGGGACGGTGCAATGATTTTCATACAAGCAGGGGCGACTGGGCCAGAAAATTTCTGTCGGTGTAGACTTCTAGGAAGAGTAAAGCACAGGTCCAGAAATAAGTCTGGTTTGACCCGGCCTGGGCATGACTCAGAAAAACTGATGATCAGACTCAACCCGTGCCGAGTCCGTTTAGGTCTCTAAATGGCATTTGAATGGGAAAAACGTGTTCTTAATGGCTGGAAAATTAAAAAAATAAGTTATGAAAAAAATTGAGTTTGAGCTGTAAATTCGTTCAAACTCACGGATTTTTTGAGCTTTCATTCAGTTCATGTTCGGTTATCAAAAAATGAGTCAAGTTCAACTCAACGTTCACAGAAAGTGAACGAAGTTTGTGAACTTTCGTTCAATGAACGCATTCATACCCAACACTGTATACAAGAATAGAAAATTAAAAAAATTAATCACAATCATTTGGTTATTTTACTATAAACATTTGGTAAATGCGATCTCCACATCCCCCCAAACATAATGTTCTATCTGTGCCACTGATCAACACAATCGTGCTTGTAATTTTCCATAATTATCCACTGTAATGCTAGTATTAACTCTAAAAAGAAAAAAAGGCATGATGCTAGTCACTAAAACAGGCACTATTTGATTAGAATATGTATTACTGTATTTAGCAACAATAAAACCAAAAATAAATGAATAATTTTGTAATTTTTAGGTATGATAAATAAAATGTTACTTTCAAATTGCTCTTGTCAGTTATAAATTAAAAAACACAAATTATGACTTAATTTATAATTGTCTATAATATTCCTGAAAAAAATGAGGGAGTTTTATTTTTTTTCACTTTCTTGGGCACACAAATTTTAAAATACTATTGCATGAGTACCAACTTTTACACTTTAATAAGAATACATTTTAAAAAGAAATTTTTAGAACCTCTTTTATTTAATCGCACATTTTTCCAATAAAATAAGACAAAATTTACTAGTAAATTGTTGCGGTAAGAAAAAAAACATAAAAGTTGGCAGCTTTGTTGTGGTATGTGGAAAATTTTTACAAAAGATCTGTATGTGCAACTAAGTGTAAATGTGCATTTCATTATATTTTGCTAATTTCTAAAAGAGCAGAGTGCATACCCTTAATAAATCTGAAGTGACACTTGACTTTCCAAACACTTAACAGTACTCTATGTATTCAAATACATAAATAAAAAAAAAACTAGAGCCTAATTTTGCAAAGTTGAAATGTTCCCTGTGAAAATGACCTTTTATTCTAAATACAATTTCACTTTCATTTATAAAATTCAAACTTTTCAAAAAAAATTGAGGTAATTTTCAACGAAGTTTCATTTCAGCTGTGCTGAAATTAAGACCTGTTCATTAAAATAAACATTGAAATTGAATTCATATAGTCATGCTATTGTGGGAATTTAAAGCTTTTTTAATAGAAATATTAATGTATATATATTTCGCCGTCGTTCCTTTGCCATTGTCCCATTGTACAATACCTAAATTTCTATATGTTTTTATCACATTAATAAAACTAGTTCTAATTTTTTTCTTTACTTTTTAAGAAAAAAAAGTTTTACTGAATTAAGTCACATTCTAGTGAAATATGACTGTTGTATCAAAATAAGTGTGAACAATTAAAATACTATTTAATTGAAAAATGGAGTGAAAAAATAAAGTACTAATCAAGAATATTTTTTTTAGTCTCAAAATTGTTGAAAAATGGTTTAGGTACCAAATCCATCAACTGATGTGTACGAAAATGAATCCGATCTTCATTTAACTCAATCGTTTTAAAATGTCTGAGATCTAGGAATGTTGGTGCAATTTTTCTTTTAAATAAGACATCATTTCATTGGTGGAAGCCTTCTGATTGGTGAACTTTGATCAGGCAAATTGAATTTTATGTTATAGAAGAAAAAAAAATTCTGATTTATATTAATGTAATATAAATTTGATAAATATTCATTAATTACACTAGTATACTTTTACAATTTCCAATTATCTCTGCTATGCAAGAGAGTTAACTTAATGATTTTTTATGTTTGCATATTTTGCCTGGTTACTTTCTTCTATCTTCAATAGAAGAAAGTATTGTAATTGAAATTTTTTTTTTACTTCTGGTTTTTGACGGATTTACACATTTTAGGGGTCAGATATCCCCAAAAACATGTTTATAGAAAATGTCTGTCTGTCCGTGTGTCCATCTGTCTTTCGCCATTGTACCATCAGAAAGTGTATGAAGTTATGCATAGAATTGAACCATATATTTTTTTTTTTTTTTAAGATTTTGGCTATGGCAAGCAGGTTCTTCCTTAATTTTGAACAAAATCCACTGGAAGGAGGTGCTGTAATAGCAATTTTTGTGCGATTTTGAATATTGTACCGTCGAAAAGTGTTTGAAGTTATGCATAGAATTGAACCAACTTTTTTTCGTATGTTGGCCATGGCAAGGAGGTCCTCTCTGAATTTGGAAAAATTCTGCCAGAAGGGGCACTGTAATAGCGATTTTTGCGTGATTTTGAATATTGTACCATCGAAAAGAGTATGAAATTATGCATAGAATTGAACCAAATTTTTTGTGTATGCTTTTGGTTAAGGCAAGAATGTCCTCCCTCGCATTTGGTAAAATTCTGCTGAAAAGGAGTGCTGTAATAGCGATTTTTGTGCCATTTTCAATATTGTACCATCAAAAAGTGTATAAAGTTATGCATAGAATGGAACCAAATTTTTTGTGTATGTCTTTTGCCATGGCAAGAAGGTTCTCCCTGAATTTGGAAAAATTCCGCCATAAGGGGCCGCTGTAATAGCGATTTTTGTGCGATTTTGAATATTGTACCATCAAAAAATGTATGAAGTTATGCATAGAATTGAACCAAATTTTTTGTGTATGTTTTTGGCCAAGGCAAGAATGTCCTCCCTGCATTTGGAAAAATTCTGCAAACAGGAGGTACTGTAATAGCGATTTTTGTGCCATTTTGAATATTGTACCATCGAAAAGTGTATGAATTTATGCATAGAATTGAACCAAATTTTTTTGTATATGTTTTTGGCCAAGTCAAGAAGGTCCTCCCTGCATTTGAAAAAAGTCCGCCGAAAGTGGGCACTGTAATAGCTATTTCGGTGCTATTTTCAATACTGTACCATCGAAAAGTGCATGGAGTTATGCATAGAATTGAACCAAATTTTTAGTTCCTCCCTGAATTAGGAAATATTCTGCCAAAAGGGGGCACTCATCATAGTGATCATGGGCTCATGATCAGTAACGCCCATGGTAGCACATCTGCTACCATGATTTTAATTACTCAGTTCTCTATTAAAAAAAACTTTTATTGAACTTTTCTGTACAGAGAATAGAAGTAACTCTTTTTATACCCATATATCATATGTATTTGGTTTTATTTTAGTAAAATCTTTGAAAATTTTTGCAAAAACTTATCACTGTCAGTGCAATTTTGTCCTGTTTTTTATACATGTTGCTTCAAACTAATTTTTTTCTTATTTAGTGTTCCATTTGCATTCAGAATTCTTAACTAATATTACATAAAGGTCCAATTATTATTGTAATGACTTAAAATATGCATTATTTATGAACTTTCATGCTGAAAATTAAAGCTGAACATATGGTAGCAGATATGCTACCATGGGCATTAGAGGGTAAATATGGCAAGATTTTGACAAGATATTTTACATCATAAGAAACTATTATAGATTTTGATTTTTCAATGAAACAGGCTGCAAGAATTTAAAGTTAATGGAAAATATTCAGAGGACTGGGTAACCTCCAAAAATCCATTAATTTGGAAAAAAAAAAAAAATCAATCTATGATATGTTTGGACCAATGAAATAAAAATGCAAGAATTACTTTTTTTTTTTTTTTTAAATACTTTCAATTCAATTATTTTTCACATTCTATATAAGGTTTAAAAAAAAGCTGATTGGGTTTTCAAATGTTTTGTATATTTTCTAAATTGTTTACTTGTTTCACTTTCTTAATCTGTGAAATTTTATTTGCAGTAAAGTAAAGTTTCAGGACATAGATTATGAATGTGTTTCATATTATATGCTTGCTGCATAATTACTCTTTCTCGTTTTTAAATTCCACCTAAATTGAACAAAACCCTTTCAAAAATTTAAGTTTTCCCGCTTTAAATTAAAAAAAACAAAATTCCCTTATTTATAATCTTTCAGTGACAATAGTGGTGTCCCCCCCCCCCCCCCTCTCTCTCTCTCATCCAGCTTACATAACAAAATTGAAGATCAAGTAATTGAAAACACACACAGTTGCTTTTTACACTCCCTAAAAACAAACTGTAAGATTTAGTAAAGTAAATTTTATGTTTAATGCAACAAAATTTGAAATACGAAATAATTTGTTTTCATTTAAAATTGCAAACATAAATGTAAGCATATCTTCTTTTTTATTCCCTAACCTGTTGTGCAGTTAACACTAATGACATCAACTTTTAAAAAAAAATATTGGGTGGACTCAACCAATTTATGTCTAAATGACATGGCCATTTTGTTTTTTAATGTAAGGAGACAGGTGGGAAAAAACTGTCAGTCAAATTGGGATTTTTTTTAAAAAGTAGAATGATTAGTAGATGAGTAGTTATGATTTTAATAAAAAAAAAATTTCTTGATGTTCTTTATATATATACTTATATTTACCATAAATATGATTACAAATTAAAACCTAAAGGACTAAAACATAACAAAATGAACATTTAACACAGATATTCCAAAATGCTCATACAGTAGACTCCCTTAAATCCGCGACCCTAAAATCCACGAACGCCTGAAATCCGCATATTTTTTCAGATGTAAATAATGAAATTTACAGTTAAGTTGCAGGAACAAAATTCAAGATGGTGCCGAAATCAGCGACTACCGCAATGTTTTTTTTTTACTAAATTTTTTGTTAATCATTCTCTTTTGGTTATTACAGCTGATTTATTACTAAATAAATTTACATTACTTTTGATTTTGATATAAATTGGCATATCTATATGATGACGTATCGATCTTACGATCGCTTTACTACTAGATGGCAGCATAGGAGTTTTGGAATCGAATTGAATCGATTTCATCGGTAATAATTTAATATTTTTCTAAATTTTTATTTTACATAATTATTTTAATATTTTACTTATTTTAATGCTTCACTTTATTCTAAGCATTCATTATAATTTCACTTGCATAACAACCAATCAAATTACTGTATCAAAAATGTAAACAAATCAATGACCAGAAATCCACAAAATTCTAAAATCCGCACAACCTTTGGTCCCAAGCTGTGCGGATTTGAGGGAGTCTACTGTATTAAAAATATTAAGTTAGTGCTTATATTAATAATTTAAAAGCTTAAACTTAACTGGGGGATTAAAAAAATATTTTAATGGTGATTATCTCTTTAACCACTGATGATAGAAACATATTTCTATTACAAAAAGTATACAAAATCAAGTACACCCTTCACATATCGTATGTGTTTGACAAGGGCTGTATAATATTAAAATGTGAAATGTAATTTTTTATATGGTCCCCTTTTCTTGTTACTTATATTTAGAGAAAGCCTCTGTGTCTAAGGCCTCTAAAAAATTCTATTGCAATCACTTTTATATGTTCTATCTAGATGATACTTTGAATTTTATGAATTTTCTATTTATTGGAATATAATTTATAGAATTGTTTTTGTTATACACATATATTTTAACACCTGTTTCAGTAAAATACACAACCAAGGTTTACACAATAGTAAACATATTTTTTACATTGTTTATCTCTCGCTTTAAACACACTGAGCTACACTAAATTAAACAATATAAAAATTAAGATTACTAAAAGTTATTTTGAAATTTCCCTTAAATGCAGTGTTCAATTCAATCCCAACATAAATCTTTATATTAATAATATTCTGCCATAGCATTTTGAAATGAAATGCTGTTTTAACATTTGTTGCAGTAAAACACACAACCAAAATTTACACAATAGTAAACATGTATTATACATTGTTCATCCTTCACCTCAAACATACAGAATTCAATACACGGTAAGCACAATTTCTCCATAGAACTAAAATTTATCGAATTGGCACTTTTTTGAGTTTTGCAAATTTTGGTCCATCAAAAGTTTTCTTTTACCTGTGTTTATTTTGTTTTGTACTTGTCTGATTGTGTTTGAAAATGTGTATATATATATATATTCTGTTTTTTTAATTTGTTTTCATTTATCTTACTTTTGTCAACTGTAAAGATACAGAAACAAAAGTTTAAAAATTCAGTCAAAACAACATGAAAATATTAATTTTAAGTCATGCATAAATTATGAATTTTCAAGAATACTGAAAAGAAAGTAAATCTTTTGATTAAGTGAAAGATGATATTTAAACAAACAGTTCAGAAATGCATAACACAATTGACAGCCCAATTTTAGCAATTACCGTCCTTAGTTTGTAAGGTATTCGAATTATTTTATGGAACTGACCATATCGCTCACCCACAAGAAAAGTGACACATCTCGCAAAAATTCATTTTGCTTTTTATTACACTAATAGGTCTGTCATAGGTGTGTCTTTCTACACAAACAGTTTCATAAGTAGTTACGTGTAAAATCCCTTTATTACGCTATATGTCCATTCATGACCACAGAAGAGGGGTGGATTGTGTGTGGAGATAAAATTACCCAACCCTTCAAACCTCATCCTATGTCTTCATTCTACAGGGTTTTATGCTTTCATGCAAGTTTTTAGTCCTTGTATGCAGAGCTAAGTGCTGTAATTTTATCTTATAGTAATAGTCTAAGAGCTAGCAACGTCAAAAAACACGTCATTTTATCAAGGCTCATTTTTATGTATGCTTTTCCGGCTTATGGTGTAATACGTTTGCGGGCAGTCTGGCGACATTGTGTTTACCAGCAGGAAAAGGGGTTATGCAGGTCAAAAAACTTCAAAATTACGTCATTTTAGCATGATTTTTTTTATAACATCTGTTTCTACTAACTATTTGGGATATTAATCCATTATTACCAGACGTTACCAGTGTCACTAAGACCCTGCCAGATCCACATTTATAGGTAACATATTACTCTTTGGTTAACAGACAACCTATAATTAATTTTCCAGACACAAATTCGGTTGCAAAGTTAATGCCAGGCGGCTTTAAATATGGCAATGAAAGTGCCTGTTTCAAGAGTGTTTTATAGTTTAAAAATTATAAGTCATCTTTATGTCATTTTATCAAGCTTAAAAATTACAAGATATTACTCTTTGGCTAGCAGACAACCTATAATTAATTTTCCGGACACAAATTTGGTTGCAAAGTTAATGCCAAACGGCTTTAAATATGGCAACAAAAGTGCCTGTTTCAAGAGTTTTTTATAGTTTAAAAATTACAATTACATAAATTTGCATCAATTACACAAAATTAAACATTTTTATTTCGACATACGCTATATCACTATATATATATATATATACATACAAAAAACGATTGTTGCTATGGTAACAGTTAAGGGTTGACTGTCATTAAATGAAGCCAAATCCCTACAAAAGATGCCATTTCTTGAAGCAGGCACTTTTGTTGCCATATTTAAAGCCGTCTGGCATTAACTTTGCAACCGAATTTGTGTTTGGCAAATTAATTATAGGATGTCTGCTAGCCAAAGAGTAATATCTTGTAATTTTTAAGCTTGATAAAATGACGTAAAGATGGCTTATAATTTTTAAACTATAAAACACTCTTGAAACAGGCACTTTCATTGCCATATTTAAAGATGTTTGGCATTAACTTTGCAACCGAATTTGTGTCTGGCAAATTAATTATAGGTTTTCTGCTAGACTAAGTTTAATATCTTGTTATTTTTACACTTGATAAAATGACGTAAAGATGACTTATAATTTTTAAACTGTAAAACACTTTTGAAACAGGCACTTTCGTTGCCATATTTAAAGCCATCCGACGTTAACTTTGCAACTGAATTTGTGTCTGGAAAATTAATTCTATGTTGTCTGTTAACCAAAGAGTAATATGTTACCTATAAATGTGGATCTGGCAGGGTCTTAGTGACATTGGTAACGTCTGGTAATAATGGATTAATATCACAAATAGTTAGTAGAAACAGATGTTATGAACAAAAATCATGCTAAAAGGATGTAATTTTGAACTGCATAACCCCTTCTCCCGCAGGTAAACGCAACGTCTCCCAACTTCCCGCAAATGTACTACACCATAAAACGGAAGAACATATAGAAAAATGAGCCTTGATAAAATGGCGTAATTTTAAAGTTTTTTGACCTGCAAAACCCCTCTTCCCGCTGGTAAACGCAACGTCTCCTGACTGCCAGACCGTCTGCAAACATACTACACCATAAATCAGAAGAACATATAGGAAAATGAGCCTTGATAAAATCAGGTGACGAAAACGTTGCTAGCTGTTAGACTATAAAATTATGCAAATTTTCTTTTTCCTCTCTAGAAAATTTGCTTTTGTCGAGATGTGTCACTTTTCTTCCAGGTGAGTGATATGATGTACAGATATCTGCATCCATCACATTATGCTTAAGTTTAAATCAGCTACAAAATAGTACAATTAAAATACTTTGCATAATACAATACAAATAATAACATATAAATATATAAAATAATGTGCCTGATACATTTAAAACACTTTTCTAGCAATTGCTGCACCAATGGCAGTGCATCCAAGTTAAAATTACACCACCCTGTATATTCAGAATTTTTTTTACATTATTAAAATTGTAAATTTATTTACATTATATAAATATCTCTTAGTATACACTAAGAGATAGTTTGCTCAGAAAGTGCATAACACTATTAAAACATACTTAAGCAATTCACACAAAATGTCTAAGATTTATTTATTTATTTATTTATTTTCTTGTAAAGCTTGCAATGTAATGGAATTTCTTTGTGTCTTTGTAGACGAAGTATAAATTTTCTGTATTTATTTTTAAAATGGAATGTCCTATAGTAAACTTTATTAACATATGCCAATCATGTAGAAAGACAAGTATATTTACTGAAGTTAGAGTGTGGATAGATGGGGACAGACGAACCAAAATCATAAAAAATTTCTGATTTTGAAATTGAGCTGTATTGGCTCAAATGAGACACTATTTATTGCTATGAACGTCACTGTTTAAAATGATCAGTCAGGGCTGACTCAAGACATGAGGGTAAAAAATAAAGCAAGCAATGCATATAGTACTTAACTTTGAAGGTGCTTTTCATGTGCTCATTAAAAGCTGCAGATTTAATAGTAATAGAAAATTTTTCGTTTGAAACTGCAGAAGTGTTTCAAATGCTTCTTGAGAAAGTTCTATCATTCTGTATCATTGGTGAATTAATTACATTTTATTTTATATGAAAATAAAAAGTTTTGGTCAGAGACACAGAGAGCCAACTTGGCCCCCGGAGAAATAGTAATAAAATAAAAGTTGTATTATTTTTTATGTTTTGTTTTTGTTTGAAACTTTGTACACACACATAGATTTATATGTATGTTTGTTTGCAATTTCATAAAAATATTCGCGAAAAAGTCATTATTCACTGTACGAATTCTGAATAAACTATTCAAAAGAGGGCGAAATTTATTTTATTGGACTAAAAGGTTGAAACTTGATTACTTTTACACTAAGTAGAAAATATGCAGTGAAAAGAGAAAAAATGCTAAAATGGCATAAAGATATTGCCAAAATTTCAAAAATTGCAGAGGTCAAAATTTAATAAAGATATAAAAGATTAAACAGGATTCCTTATACAATTGCTGAAAAGTCACCACAAAATGAAAGAAATTTAAAAATTGCATTAAAAAATTAAGAAAACTTCAAAAATCCCAGTAGTAATTCCGAATGAGCATTATTGAGAAGAGGACAACATTCACTGTACCGGGCTAAAAGATTTAAACCAGATTCATTTTACTAATGAAGCCCAGTAGCATAGTAATCAGCATGCCTGTCTGCCATGCTACAGGTCATGAGTTCTGCTCCTGTCTGGGCAAGGTTCACTCAACATTTCATCCCTTCGTGGTTGATAAAATGAGTACCAAGCTTGCTTGGGAACTAAACACTGAGGGTCTCGCATTGGGTTGACCACCTGGCTGGGACACATGCTGCATGGCACCTCGGGGCCCAGGGTCAAGTAAACAAAGTTGGGCACTTTAGGCCCTGATCCTTCATGGATTGTACAGCCACAGGTTTAGTTTTTTAGTTTATTTTACTAATGGGTAAAAATCACTGCTAAATTTAAAAACAAACTGCTAAAATTTACATAAAAATCTCTACAAATTCAAAAATCACAAATGTAAAAATTTATCATAGTGGGCTAAAACAGTGTAAGCAGAATTTTTTCATAAATGTTAAAAAATCGCTGCATCACGTGATAAAAAGCTAACAAGAACATAAAATAATGCATCAAGCATGGATTGTAAAATACTTTCCAACACATTCAGAATATTACAATAAAACTTCACAATTTAATAAGGTGAAAAATTATGTGTAAATAAAAAAATTGTGAAATCCATAATGCATTTGAAAAAGCACTTTCGGCAACTATCACCAATAGCTGGAAATATATCTGAATTTTTTTGTGCAGCCATGCATAAAATCTATAAATTTATCTTAGAATAACATAGGGCAATAAAATTTAGTACATAAGGAAATGCATAGCACAATTGAAAGTGCCCTTTCATCAGTTTCCATCAAAAAATGGAAATGTACTTCAGCAGTTTTGTTCAGCCCTGTATATGATCTGTAGAATTTATAAATCTAACTTATAACCCCTAAATCCTTAAATTTAAAATGAATGCCACAATTGAAAACATCCTTTCAGCAATTATTGTTCATAGACAGTACTAAAATCAACTTATTTTGTATGTCCCTGTACAGGGCCGTGCGAAGAGAAAACTGCGCCCGGGGCAACGTGTCAATTTGGCGCCCCCCCCCCCCCCCCCCACCCCCTCCTTCAAAATTGATAAAGGGCAGAAACAGAAATAAATTATATTGAATAAATATTTTGCATTTATTTTAGAACTTTAAAAGATTTAATTTTAATTCAGAAATTCCAAACAACTAAATAACTGGAAAGAAAATTGCACTTATTTGTTAATGATATCGTGATGCTTTGCGGCAGATTTTTCTTAACCTTTCTCACATATTTTTCCAGCCATTTTTAGTTGTTTTTAGTCTTTAAGCTGCAGAAAATGGGTAAAAATCGCTAACAACCAGATTAGAAACAAGTGGTCCCTTCAACCAATAAGTACTAAAAAAGCAAAACAAACAAAAAACCTGCAGAACATAATGTAAAAGATAAAAATAAATTATATTTTCAGTACATTAATTAAGGAAGATAACTGAAACAGTGTTTTAATTAATATAAAATAAAATATAATATCAGGCAAATACATTTACTTCCATTTTATTACTGTCTTCTATCTTTACAAGAAGAAAGTATTGGATTCATGAAAATTTTCGAATTCAGGTTTTCGACGGATATTAGGGGTCAGAGATTCCGAAAAACATGCTTTTACAAAATGTCTGTCTGTCTGTCTGTGTGTGTGACACAAATTTTGTGGGCGCTCTATCTCAAGAACTAATGTACGGAATTTAATAAAAATTTATATCCAGTTAGTACCTGATACAAATTGATGCTGATTAGTTTTTGGTGCAAATAGCTCAACAGGTGGCGCTGCTATGCTGCATTTTTTACGATTTCCGCAATGGCTCTATCTCAAGACCTAATGCACGGATTTTCATGAAACTTCAGATACAGTTTGTCCTTGATAGGACTTGCTGCTTATTACATGTTGGTGTAAATCTCTCAACAGGTGGCCTGCTGTGCTGCATTTTGCACTATTCCCGCAATAGCTCTATCTCAAAAACTAATGCACGAATTTTTATCTAACTTCAGATTTAGTTAGATGTTAACACAAGTTGTTGCTGATTAGGTTTTGATGTTAATCGTCCAAGAGGTGGCGCTGCTATGCAGGAATTTTCATGATTTTCGCAATAACTCGATCTCAAAAACTAATGCACGGATTTTCCTCAAACTTTCAGTTATGCTTTGACATAAGTGGTTGCTTGGTGGTTTTGGAGTAACATAGGTTTTGGTGTAAAACACCCAATAGGTGGCGCTTCTAGGCTGAATTTTGCTGGATTTACACAATTTCAGAGATGGCCATATCTTAAGAACCAATGCATGGAATTTCATATCTTTAGAATCCTCATGATGAGCAGAGATTGTCGTTTAATTTTGGCAGTGTGATAGCGAATTTTCAAGTATTAACATGTATGAGATGGAAGAAAGTTTTGGACTGGTACATCCGACTAGTTTTTCTTGCATTTAGGGTAGCAAAATCGTTTATTATTTTATGTGTAAAGATTGCCACACACTGAATTTTATAGAAAGTAAATTCAGGTTGCTTAATCATTCGACTAATAGTAGATCTTAAGTAGTTTTTTGCTATTTTATTGTAACTGAAATACTTATAAATTATGTACGCTGCCTCCATGTTTTTGTAATTCCTTGTTTTCCCTAAGTTAAAATTATGGAGCAACTAAAGGATTTCTAAATGATCCATTTTATAAAAGTTCTTATCTAATGGTAGAAATAAGGTTTTCGCATTTAAAACCTCGCTTAACAATTCTAGTCCATTCAAGTCAGCAATAAAGGACCAGGTCCAGGCAATATTAACAGATTTTCGATAACTGATTTTAGATTCGTACCACCAGAAACTCAAATTCTTGTTATATATTTCTCAGTTTCTTAAACCTCCAGTTCAGTTGCACGGTAAAGTGTCTCTACGTAACACGAAATCTTTCACTTTCATATAAATGTCCACTTTCATCAGGAGCTTCATAGTCAAAGTGTTCTGCGAATTTTACGTTTTCCGTTTTGCTCAAATGAGGACTCTACATTTACGGACATAACCAAATCTTAGCTTTCTTGTTCAAAAATTTCCTCTCTTATTGTCTAAAATGTGTTTTTTAGAGTTTCAATCAGTTTGCTGTGAATCAAAACATTGACAGTTTTTTTTTCGTGAGAATAATATTAACTTTTTCTATTTCATTTAAAATGCTGTGTCAAACTACTAAGCCGTAAATAAAGGGGGATTTCTTTATTTGCTTTATTAAGCTTTTTGCTCCTGAGTAAGTTTACTCATTTTACTTCATTTCTTTAAGGTCTTCCAGAGCTTTTAAAATCTGTTGCGATTGTTCGTAAACTGCAGATATAGCTTTATTTTTTCATGACCATAGAGTATCGGAATGTTTCTTTAAATAAACTGATAAGTGGGGCATAAGTATATCCCACCTTTCAGTAGAAGAGAAGAAAAAAAAAACACATTTTATGCAGTTCCGGACATTTTTGGACATACACCAGCAGCACGAACTCAAAGTTTAGAGAATGTGCAGAGCATGGTAAAAAAAAAAATAGACGAATTTATTTACTTCGACGATTCGAGCTTACACAACATTATATTGGGAAGCCATATTTGCACCATATCACAACATTGAGCTCTGAAGGGTTGATATTGGTATTGTTTATGACGGCCGGATCTTCAAGTTGGATATAGTAGGCCCAGTGTTGAATTCAGACACTTTCTCCGGGAGGGATTTCTGTGGCTCTGTGGGGGGGGGGGGGGGGGGGGGGGGGGGACATTATAGAGTTCCGGTGGGTAAATTGTGCTTTTTGACCATTGAAAACTCAAAATCTCAAATCTTCCGGGGGGGGGGCATCTCATTGCTCCAGGAGGGAATGTTCCCCTCTCCCCCAGCCCCCCCCCACCTGAAATCAACACTGAGTAGAAAGAAATGGGATGGGAGTGTCCTCTGTAAGGTCTTTCTAAGGGAACCTAACCCGTATTTAGGCAAGGTTCGAAGAAAACTACGGACAATTTCAAACGATTAGGCTGACGTGCGCGATTAGGTTGAACTCAGCACCTCCCGTCTACCATCTTTGAGAACAGAACCTCTCGTGCAGCTGTGAATGTCGAGATTGTCGGACATTAGCTTATCTTAAATTTCTTACGCTCTTTTTTTTTTTTTTTTTTTTTTTTTTGACTTGATGTAGTCAAGAAACCTTTCCTCGAATGAAAATTTTCTATTTTCGGTATCGCATAATTTGCGTCATTTGTAATTTGTGAGGCGTACTGGATTCCTAAACTGGAATGTGTTTAAAATTCAATAACTTGCAAATGGTGACAATTATTAAAAGAAATTCTTGCAAGAGAGTTATGTAAGATATTAGAAGTATTTTTACTGCGGTTCTCGGTTTTAGTTCCAAATAGCAGAGATAGGTGGCAAGCAATAAGCGCTCAAAAGAGGTATAAACTGAAATCCCCTTGGCATCATGCGAAGGAAGAAGGTTAAATATATAGAATAGGCCCCTAAAAATAAGATTGTATTGGAGAATGTGACCCACTCCATACATTTAACTTCTTCTTTTCGCATCAGTGTTGGGCGATTTCGGTTTTGGCCTTGATTGAGCACCTATGGCGCTAGATGTTGTCTTTATAGTGCTTGTGTGGTTATACATTGCTGGCATAATTGTCAATTCAGTATAAACTTCATTGATTTTCACGAATATGGTTTAATAAAGTATACTGCTGTAACCTGAGTTGACTATAAACCTGTTTAATTCTTCAACAAATCATCGATATTTATGTTGTAATGTGAAATTGTAAAACTGCTGTATAAGAATTGAAAAAGTCATTTGTAACGTGAGCAGCTAGTGGTCTGCCCCTCGGGATGGCACTATCACTCAGTCAGTCCATTTTAGGACGCGCGGTATATGGAGTGCGATCGAACGAAATTGAAAAATACCTTGCTCTATTAATTTCTTCTACAATCGTTTTTCTTACTTCATTGGCAAGAAAGTTCATAATTTCATCCTGAATATATTTCGCCAATTATCTTTTTCACTTTTGCTCTCTTCAAATTTGCTGTCGATTACATGATTTAATTTTAAACGTCTCTCAAGTTTCTTTTATCGAATGCATGCATTCCTGTGTTCTAGAGCATTTTTATGCTCAAGAATTTTAGGATTTAATTTCTTCTACATGAAAAACCCACAATCTGGATTGGCTAACTTTGGTGGGCGATCATGATAATTGGTGAATAATAAACAGCGAAAACAAAATATAATGATTCCCTTAATTAAGTTATCCAATAAGCCGCAATCACGGTTAATAATTTCTCCACTAGGTATAATTTTCTTGAACGTTAGTTTGGAAAATTGTCGTCCTTCTGCAATGGCAGATTTCATGTAATCAGCATTTTCATCCTGTGCTGGACCTTTTTTTAACAGCAAAGTAATGACCGAATGACTATAAGAATGATCCCATAGTGGAATCAGGATAGGTTAGCACAGAAACTTTCGTATACGATGTAAAAGGGGCCGCAGAGTGCAAAAGTTTAAGAAACACTGCAATAAAATATCACAAAAGCATATTATAAAATCATCAGATCTAAAGAGATCAATGCAAAGTAAATGTGAACGACGCAATAACTTGGAAATGCAAAATGTACATACTTCCATTGGGAAAAAAATTCCCGCTATGTAAATACATACATTTGGCTTTACAAAAAAAAAAAAAATAGAATATCGAAGAGTGAAAAAAAAAATTCCAATGAAAATGATCGACGACAATAAAAAAAAAAACGAAAATTGGTAGTACAAATTTGGCGCCCCTAAATTTCCGCGCCCGGGGCGACCGCCCCCTTCGCCCCCCCTTTCGCACGGTGCTGTCCCTGTATATGAACAATGAATGCTATGCACACCATATTTTACAGTAAACCTCTTGCAGTGCACCTCAGAAATATGTGTATATCAATTTCAATATGTTTGAAATAGTGTAACACAAATAAAATACACCACAAAAGATTTTTCCCTACAGACCATAATGTAATGGAATTATTTTCGGTGTCTGTGTAATGGAATGATGAATGCTATGCATACCAAATTCTGTGGTAAGCATCTTGTCATGCACTTCAGTGATATATTTAAATTTCAAAGTGTTTGAAATTGCAAAATCTCAATAAAAACCACCATAAATGATTTTTCAGCTATGTCATAATATAACGGAATTCTTTTGAATGTCCCTGTAGCGGAACTATAAATGCTACACACTTCATCTTCAAAACCAAACATACCATAGTAAGTCTCAATAACATTTATCAATTTCATGGCAGTCCCATAATATTTACATGAGTTAGAGCTCAAACAGGCAAACCAAATTCAAAAACACTTTTCAACAACATTGGAAAGTGTTAAAAATTCAAAAATTGCAGAGGACAAAGTTTGTTACACTGGGTATTATTGTAAGCTGGATTCTTTCATGAATGTCAAAAAGTCACTGAGGAATGCGAAAAAACAGAAAAATTCGCTAAAAATTCACAAATTTCGGGATACAACATTTATTATACTTAGGCAAAAGTTTGAAACCAAATTCCTTTTACGAATGTTAAAACATCACTGCAAAACACAAAAAAAAGTCTAAAAATAAATAAAATTATGATTTTACATCTTTTTCTTTCTTTCTTTCTTTTTTTCTTTTTTTTTGTCAAATTAAACAATTATAAAGAAAAATTCTTTTAATTTCCATCAAGGTTCCCAGCTATTATGTGAAGGGGAAAAAAAAAAAAAAAAAAAAAAAAAAAAAAAAAAAGATGATGCAAAGTAAAAATGTACTGAATTTTTCTTGTTTTATAATTTGGTTATAACACAGAATTAAATACATTTCAGACAAAATGAGAACTTGTTTTCAATTTACTTGAAGATTAATGATTTTCAATAATGATAATTATAATAATAATAATAATCATGATAAAATAAATATAAAAAAATTCCATGCATTTCAATCATTTTCATAGCTGAAAAGATTAAAAAAACTGCTCTATCCAACAGATTTACAAACTCACTTTTAAATGTAAAAGTTTAAAATGCAAAAATTGACAAAATTTTCAGAAAGATTTTTTTTTAAATAAAAAAAAAGAGGTTTCCATTTCTTAGTACATGAATAACAATGCACGCAAAATTTGTAATTTATAAACTGAAATTATTTTTATGAATGTATTAGACAGTTGTTTGGATTCTAGAAAGATTAGGCTAAAGAACAAACAAGGCGTTATTGTTTGCTTATTAATGCCATATATTATTCTTTCCATAGATATGTAACGCTTTTTGAAATAAAGAAATATATTTAATGAGTGAAAAAAGTAATATCAGTTTATTTCTTTTTGTATTAATTATTTATGAAAGCAAATATATTTTTTCCCCCCTGAAGCCAGGTAAAAATAGATTTATTTTGAAAAAGCACTATTCCAGTCATATCCATTCATTTTATTAATTATCTTGTACTTGCGATTTTCAAGTAAACATTAATATATTCTTTGTTTTCTTTTCTTCCATTCACCAAAAAAAGTATATATATATATCTTTTAGTGTATGGTTTAAACTCATTAGAATTTGTGGTATGTTACTATTGGTTTCCTGATAAGTATGCAAATGACTTGTTTCAAAGAAGGCGGAGCCATATATATACATATATATGTGTAATTTTACAACTAATGGATAGATAGCAGTGCCATCTCCCTTTTTTTTACAAAAAGTGGTTATCATTATCTCAAACATGCTTGATTAAAAATAATATATCACAGTAAAAAGTTTAAAAATAATTTTACATGCCTATTAAGTAATACATACTGCAACTGTGACAGGCCACAGACATCATTTGTCATGCTCTGCAAATGTATTATTTATAGGGGAAAATAATTTTTATTTAATTATTTACATGTATTGCTTATTATACCATGCCACATTTATATTATAAAAAATTTTCGCTGACATTGTTTTGTATGTTTCTAGGAAAATTACCTTTTTGTGATCTTTCTCATGGATTTGCCCTTATGTAAATGTTCATGGAGCATAGATATAAAATTCTTCTCATCGTTTTTATTTTTAAGTGCAAGAAAGTTTTTTCAATAAACATTATTTCAACTTTGATAATTACTGTATTTATATTCAACATACTTTTTGCTTCACCACTTTGCTTCCTCTCTTATGATTTCTGTGCTAGTGTTGTCAGCATTATTCTGTAATAGAATGTATATATACTTTATACCTTTATAAAATTCCGAGTAGCAGAGTAATGTATTTCGATATGATTATTGATTATGTATGAATTTTTAAGTGATAATGTGAGATGATAAATGTACATCTTCAAATTGAATTTCTTATGAATGATATCAAATAACTACTAAAGTAAAAATCATATTGATAATACACTAAGAACATGCACAATTACAGCAGTGAACTTAGCACTTAATATTTATAAGATTGCTAAAGCTAAGCATTTAGCTAACCATTGTTATATATTTAAAAATATATAAGATACCATTAATAAAAAAGATATACTATTTCAAAAAGAAATTTTGACAATTCAGAATAAAAATATATCATAATAGACGTACATTCATAATTACATACGCTTTTGCAGCATAATAATTTGAATGCTAATATAAAACCATTATAAAAAATACAAATTATCATCAACAATGACAACAATTACAAATATACAAATTATAAATGAATTTTTTTTTTTTTTTTTTTTTTTTTTTTGCAAATTAAAAATGATGTATTAACCTTTATAAAATTCTTAGTAGCAGAGTAATATATTTCGATATGATTATTAATTATATGTGAATTTTTAAGTGATACTGTGAGATGATAAATGTGCAGCTTCAAATGTTTTTTTTTTTTTTTTTTTTTTTTTTTTTTTTTTTTTTTTATGATATCAAACAACTACAAAAGTAGAAATCATATTGATATATATATGAGGGTGAGTCGGAAAATAAGTTTCCCCTGGCAACTGTGCACAGAGGTGTGTATGAAAGACAAAAATATAATGAAACATTAAAGATAAGACGTAACTTTATTTTTCTACTTAAGTGCCAAGTGAGTTGAGACATTTGTCATACCGTTTATAAGCTTCATAAAGCCCTCCGGGAAAAAAACAGGGCTCTGGATACAAAAGAAGCATTGAACGGCTTGTGTGACTCTAGCATTGCTTACAAAGTAGTAGTCAAGCATTGCTTTTGTCTGTAGTGGCTATGCATATCTGTCCAGGTCTCAGTCTGTCCAATACTTGCTGATGTCCCTCACTGAATTGGCGGCATCATCTCCACACCATTTGTTTAGACATCACATCTGGCTTATAGACTCCCACGTGGTGGTTATGGATTTCTTCTGCCGATAATCCACGTGCCCATTCATAGTGGACAACCGCTCTCACTTCCTCCTCTGACTACAAATTCACAATGCACTTTCTCTCCATATCTACTGGGAACAGAATGATGCAGAGCCCTGATTTTTCAATGAGCACTTTTTAAAGCTTATAAAGAGGTATGACAAATGTCTCAACTCACTTGGTACTTATGTAGAAAAATAAAGTTATGTTTTATTACATTTTTTGTCTTTCATACACACCTCTGTCCACAGTTGCCATGGGAAACTTATTTTCCGACTCACCCTCATATATATGGGGAATTTTCACAATCTTTTGACTTTTGGGAGAAAAAAAAACCTGGCAAAATTAAACTTGCTAAAATAACATTTTAATCTGATAGACGAATGAATGCCTTAATGATTCACAAATGATCAGCAGCGAAATTTTTTTTATTTAACTGAGGTTTAAGTTAAACTTGCGAGTTTAATTTTTCCTTACCATTTTACCCCTATAACTTTGTATTTTCTTCTAAATTTTTACTTATAATGAATTTGCATAGTACCCACATGACATTCAAATAAGAAATAATACAAATGTAGTACTTTTAATACAGAATTTTTGTATCACGCTCTCTTAAAGGGGTGTTAAAGAAGGGACGGTAAAGTAAAAAAAAGGGACGAAATGGTAAAAAAAAGAGACGGTAAGGATGGAACGGTAAGGAAAATTACCACTTATTTTTAGGAAAATCATGTTAAGACTAAGTGATAGACACAGTGTTCATTGATTTTTAGAAACAGTTGTTAACATTGGATTAAATTAATTTTTTTTTTTTATTATTTACCTCGAAAAGTGCAGGAATAAACCTTGGGGATGCTAAGACTACCAATAAAGCCACGGTGCTTGAAATTGATATTTAAATGCTGATTTATATTCTGCAGTAAATTTCCTGTCAAAGAATTTTAGATATTCTTTCTCTGGCATACTTCTGCATGAGCAAAAACTTGAAAAAAATTCTGTCGCTGCATCTGAAGTGATTTTCTGTATCATTTTAGAAGAGGGATGGTAAAAAACCTAAAACCCAGGGACAGAGTTCAAAAAATAATATCAACCCTAAAAATGTGTGCAGCTTAATTTTTAGCTACATATTTATATAAAACAATAGTTCCAATTTCAGAAAAAAATTACAACTAATTATTTTATTGAAACAATTTTATCCAGACAGCTCCAAACTTCAAAATCAGCATCAGGGACATGGGACGGTAGATGAGTTTTCCATGTGTTTGGACCCCCGACATCGTCCAAAACTTATTTATCTCATTAATATTGTTGTGCAATCATGCATTGGGATGTTTCCAAGTATATGAAATAAAAATAAACACAAAAAAGTGCATTAAATAAAAAAAATTATTGTTCAGGGACATGAAAGTCACAAGATTGTGAGAATGCCCCATATATATATATATATATATATATATATATATATGAGCATTAAAAAATAATGCAAATTACTATACACACATACAGAAATTATGCAAAATATTTAAAAACAGTGCATGAATATCATGTTAAAAATAGATTAATGTAACAAGGTTTCAGCAAATAAAACCAGATTGCAGAAGAAGAATGTAAACACACTTTCCCATGGATATAGAAAAATGATAAAAATGAGAAATTATGTTGTCAGAGATGAATTTTTAAGAAAAAACAAAATTTATGTAACGCTCTTGTACAGGTAATACCTGTTATTTACATTTTTGCAAAGCATTTGCTAAAGAACTTTGTAACTGGAAAAACAGTAGGGAGATGCAAGTATCTTAGATAGATGGCATCTATGATATTGTTAATAAAAACTATGTTGGGATTGAGGTAAATAGCATGTAGGAAACAGAAATACAGTGAAACTTCCATTTAACGAAGTCTCATCATTACACTTAAACACTTCGTTATGAAGAAAATTCGTTAAACAGAAATTAACTCAAATTCATTAAATTTGTATAATAAAATACATATGCATAAAATGAAAAATACACGTAAAATGAAAATATTGGAAAAAGGTATTTTAGTTTGGGCAATAACTTTTTTTAATGCAATGAAGACATATGAGAAAAATTTAATTAGAATAACATCTTAAAAAAACCCATAATAAAGAGAGGTGAACAGAAACTGAAGTGTAGCATAACTTTCTTTTTTTTCCATCAGTATTAAACTTTAAAAAAAGTTTGTAATATTACTTTGTATCGGTTTCTTATAAAAAAAAATTGTTCATAAAAAATTTTGTAAGTACCCGAACATTTCATCTGTAACATTCTTGTGAAACTGGAATCCCCTTCTTATTGTATCGAAGGCTTTTAGCATTTCTTTTTTTCAATGGAAATCATTTAATAAATAAAAAATTTCATTTTGATGCAATCAGCTGAAATAAATTCATGCATCCATCGAAACAACAACTTCTCCGTTTGAATGTTGTACACGTATCAAAGTGGAATAAACTTCATTATTTAGAGCTTTTTTTTCATAATATGGAGATTAATTTGCATGTTAATGATGTTCAAAGTCAAGGTTCATCAGAAAATTTCATTAAATAGGAACTTTGTTAAAGTAAAGTTCGACTGTATACTCAAAATTGTTTTGTTGATATGCTACAGCATAATTATATTTTATCATCTATAGAGCACACCATTTTAATTATTTTGTTTTCCCCCATAGCTATGGCATCTATTGAATATACTTTCAGCAAATCATGGCTTTTTAAAGATTCATACGAATTCTCTGTTTCTTCATTATATTTTAATTGCTTCTTAAATTCAATTTCACATACTCAATTAAGGATATTTATGAAAATTGTTTAGTAAAAGAAAAAAAATCAAATACAGATAACTTAATTACTAATTTTATGGAGTTTAGCTTATGCACAGTGGTCCCTTGCATACTGACAAAAGGTATGATGGATCCAAATGCATCATGTAATAAAGGATGTTCGGAAAATTATTTTAATTTTATAAGTAAATGTTTTGTATCTGTCCCCAAATGCTAGTTTATAAGCACATTACAATTTGAATGAATTTGCATTGGCAACTAATATACCACAATGTATAATTATTTATTGTAACACTTAAGAACTGCTTAAAAGTTATAAAGGCATGCTTTTTTTTAATTTTGTTGTTGTGTTTCAGAAATCTGAAGAAAAAAAAATTGCAACTTTTTAATATCTTTAATCAAAAGATTTATGTTAATTTGTATGATAATCATGATTTTCATTCTGAAAATTTTATATATAAAATTTTATATAATGATATGTCAAATAGTTCATGAATTTTTAGAATCTGAATCCTTAGAAAATATTATAGAAAACATCTACACATTCTTATTGCTAATCTGTTTTATTTTGAATGCTATAATACTCATTTTTTAAAATCATTTAACAAAGAAATTTTAAGTAATAGTTTTATTGCTTAATCCTTACATTGTTTTTTGTAACTTTTACAGTCATGGCCAAGTCCACGTCTATAATTGAAGAAACAAAATCTGAACAATTTTGCTAGACTTCTGGACTAAGAATTCAGATCAACATTTTTCTTTTCTTTTTGATGTTTCCGCTTTTGAGATGTTACAATCATTTTATTAAGCATGTTGGTGAGTACACATTTCATTATTGTTTTGGGGTTCAGGGGTGGAGTCCGGAGATTCCCATCTATTTCACATTTTGAAAATTTATTATATTTGAGTGCAAATATCTTTTCAGTTTTTTTTTTTTTTTTTTTTTTTTTTTTTTTTTTTTTTTTTGCTGAAACACATGCTATCACAAAAGCTTTTGTATTATTAAAAACATATGTAAAAATGCTCACTGCATGCATTTATAAATCACCGGGCTCAGCGAAACCCCCGATTTGTGCTCTCTGCTTCACCCCTGCTGATGAGCTTGCAGAGTTTTTAGTGATTCATTGTAAAATAATTTTAATATTTTATTGCAAATTAATGAGCTGCTTTGATGACTATATTTCATCCTAATTATTTTTTCATTCAACTGATCTATATAAATACTTTTAAATTTTTCCCCGTTTCTGTAAGTTTTGTAATTTCTTTTATTATTATTGTTGTACTTTCTTTTCACATTTATTTTTGTAATTTTCAATTGATAAACTGGGCAGTATGAAAAATACTTGTAGTTTTTGTTGGCATGAATGACATGACTAGTTCTGATTTACCTTCATTTTTCTCTTCATCTGACAGTCTATATTTTAAATTAGGCATGTTAATTACATCTTTTAATCTAATATGTATATATGCAGGGTTGTTCAACTCAGAGGGCTGTATAGGATATTGTATATCAGGGGCTAAAAATCTGTTTCAGATAGGGGGAGGTGATGTTGATGCCAAAAATTTTGAAATTTTGTCCAAGAGACTTTTGCAGGTGGAAACCTCACACCCACAAAATTTCACTATTTTTTAGATTTTTTAAAACAATGATCAAATCATAGAAGCAATGGAATGCCTGCTATGAAGTTAATGCCACAAAACTGAATGAAACCCAATTATTAAGAGCATTTAACATTTAGTTAAAATATAAAATAGACAAAATTGACAGACAGGCTTGAATTTTAAATAAATAGAAAATAACCTTACAGTACTAATATTCTGAATTGGTGTCATAGATTCTTTCACTGGTGTATTGCTAAGTATAAATATATATGATTAATTTAAATAACATGTTAAAATATAGTCTTATATGATTCCATTTAATATGCAGATTTTTTCTGGTCCCTTGAACTTGTTCCATTGGACTAATGCAAAAACATCACTTTTAATACAGGATCCTGCTTAAGGCTGTTCTCAAATTCAAAGAGGCAACTTTATGATATAAGTTTTAATTCATTTTTGTTCAGAAATGCATGAAACTGGCAGGTGTTATTATTCAGAAAGTATGTAATCAAAAGATGTTTTCCCTTTTTTTTTTTTTTTTTTTGTATACGCATTAGATCTTTCAGAACTGTCAAAGTTGGCTTTTTGAACTGAATTTCCCATCAAAAGCAAAAGCAAAAAAAAAAAAAAAAAACAGTCAACGAAGGGAGAAAAACTCCTTGTCACATGATCAAAAATGCTTATAATTTGAAAGGTAATACAGTACAAGATCCAAAATCCGGAACCCTCTGGACCTCGGTGATTCCAAATTTCAGATCTTTTTAAGTTTATTTGTCAAAAAAAATTAATCTCCCCCCCCCCCCCCTTGTCTGAAAGACAAAAAAAATGCATGTTTTATGTCAAGAAAGCATTTTTAATACTAAAAAACAATAATATTAAAACAGATATTTTAAATAGATTTTTCAAGGTAAAATAAAAAAATCTATCCACATTAAACACCCCCTTTCCCCACGAATTATTTACATCAGAAACACATTTACAATACAAAAAAATAAAAAATAATGCTTTAAAATGATAAAACTAAAGTAGATATTTGAGATAATTTTTTTTTTTTTATAAAAGTAAATAAAAACTTATCTGAATTACAAAAAATTTTACATGACAAACTTAATTTTTCTCTATGCTTTTTTACTGAACATGTCTGTTTTTTTGCGCTGCTTCATCAGTTTCGACTTTTTGGCGATAACCTTGTCCTTTATGTGATAAACGGACATCAGTTCCAGGCCTGTAACGATGCTCCGCTGCTCCAATCCCTTGATGACATCATCTAATGAACTGAGCACTTTTTCTAATGGAATTTTTTCCTCAACGGTGTTGCAATTATCATCATTGCTGTCGCTGTTTGAATCCACTTCATTTTGGTTCAGTACCATGTCACAGATTTCATTGTCTGTTAATTTGTTAACAACTAGTGCATCCTTATCAATGTCCATCACCTCTTCAATGTCTTTATAATCTAAATTAATTGAATTTTTAGCATAACTTATTAGATCAAAAATTTCGCTTTTGAGGGCACACGCTTGAGAATTACGGAAACCTTGAAAATCACTCTCATTATTATCATCAGTGAACAAAGTTGCTGGCCATAAATTGTGCCACGCATGTTTTAAAGTTTCTTCTGTAACACTGTCCCATGCTCGCACTAAACTCCAGTTGCATCTTTAACATTGAACTGTTTAACATAATCCCGCACACTTTTATGGTCATTTACAAAGTTCAACATTCTTTCGAGGAAATCACTCTTATATTGGCATTTCAGGGAACTCAGAATACCCATATCCATGGGTTGCAAAAGAGACGTGCAGTTTGGCGGTAAATATAAAACAGATACATTTTTACTTTCAAGTAGATCAGCAGGGGGATGGGCAGGACAGTTATCCAGTAGTAGTAGTATTTCTGCATCTTTTGAAAGACTGACAGATCTACAATGGGCACGTGCTTCCAGCACAGAGTGGTTTTTAAACCAATCTGTCATGATTTCTCATGTAATCCAGGCCCGTTTATTTGATTTGTAATGCACAGGGAACGTTTTAATCCCTTTAAAAGCTCGTGGTTTGGCACTTTTACTGATCACTACGAGCTTTAACTTGTGTGTGCCTGTGGCATTTGCACAACCTAAAACAGTTAATCTCTCCTTAGCATCTTTAACGCCGCTAGGTGCATCTTCATCTCCCGTTACTAACGTTTTCCTAGGCACATACTGCCAAATAAGGAAGTCTCATCTGCATTGTATATTTGATCTGCAGTTAGGTTTTTTTCAGAAATTATTTGATTGAAACCATCCGCAAACTGTTCTGCAGCTTCGTGATCTGCTGATGCATGCTCGCCACACACACGTAGTTGCCGAATTCCATGGCGTCTTTTGAATTTCATTAGCCATCCAGTAGAATATTCACAATCAGTTTTTAAATTCAATTCCTTGTGAAAATTCTTCGCTTGTTGCATTAACATCGGACCAGTCAAGGGTATGTTTTCACTATGACGTTAGCGAAACCACTCGATCATAATTTTGTCCAAGTCTTCATTTTTTACGGAATGCATGGTTTTCCTTTTCTCCATTTCAAGTGGTGTGTCACTGTCAACAAAAAATTCCAGAAGTTCTTTTTTCTGCTTTTGCAGATCATAGACAGTAGATTTCCCTATGCCATATTCCTCACGTAACTTGCAAACTGAGGTCCCACATTCCAATTTTCTTAGAAGCTCTACTTTCATTTTAATACTGAGAAAGTTATGCTTTCATTTACAACATGTAACATCCAAATTACTAGCTCTCTTTGACATATTATAAGCAATTGTTTTAACTTAAGAATAAGAAAATTGAGAAACACGATTAGAAAATTAAAAAAAGTGTGTTAACTCCAGTGTTGTAGTTGGGCGGGAACGCGTGGGAACGCCGTTCCCAGAAATATTTGTTTTGTTACTGTAAAAAAAATATATATATATCACGCACGAACACAAACTTTTCTTTTTTTTTAGGTGAAACGATAATTGTTATTTATTATAACTAACTATCTAGTTTATTGATACTGGAGATGAGCCGAGAGAGCTAAATCCTCTTCTCCAGACTGTGAAAACTATACCCATTCCAACACCTGAATGCGAAGGTGTATTCACATGTATGAATAACATCATAACCTATGTGAGAAATTCACTCCTTATTGAAAAATCCAGTTCACTTATATTCATAAGCCGTTTAGGACATCCCTTAAAAGAATTTTGTCCTGAACCATACCTGAAGTCTTGGTTGCGATGAGGAAGACGATTAGGAGACGAGACAGCTTGTTGTAAATAAAAGATCACAGAAAACATTTCTCATTATCATTCTTTAGGAAAACTTCTGGGATAGATGTGCCAGCTCCCAGTAAGTAATAACATATGGATTTATTTTGTTATTTCAATTAAATTTTGATTCATGATGGAAAATGTTACTATGAGATTGATTAAATATTGCATTTCGATGAATGCTATACAAATATAATGCTATAAGAATTAGAATATAATAATTATAACTGTTAAATTTTAAAAATCCACTTTTGGCTAAATGTTTTAAATTAGCTTTTTGCTTAGCAAAAATCCGGTATCATCAACATTTACTCTATTAAAAGGTGCATTCCCACAAATATTTTTTTCCAACTACAGCACTGGTTAACTCTGCGATCATAAGAAAGAGAATGATCAAATGGAGTCAAAAGTCAAGTCACCTCGAGTCAGTGTTTCCAAATTTTAAAATCGAAAAATATAAAATATTAGAAAGAGAAGTTGTTTGTTACAACATCCTCGGAAAAAATACTATGCTACAAATTTGACTTTGACACCATCGTCCAGATTTAATAATCAATGCATTTAGTTATTTATCATAAAATTCTGAAAATACGACCCCACTCGTTTGTAAGTCCCCCCCCCATTTTCAAAGACTTTCATTTTTCGAAAAATTTTCGTTATTGATTTTTTAAGCTTTGCAAATTAAAATATAAATATCTTGTTTTGGATGGTATACTTTAGTATTTTGTATTTTTTTATCTTTAGTTAAAAAGAAATGAATAAAAATAATCTATCCATGGTTTCTTTCTGCATAGCAAAACATATTATCCACTCAAAGTTGATGAACTCATTGAGTAAACACTCGACATCCGATTCCGCGGAGTGAGGTGAATAAACAAAAACAAACAACAGATAGCTTCCTACTTTTTCTCCGTTGTTTCTGTAAAGTGGGCATTTTTGGAAGGTGTTCTAACTTTCTAATAACTGATTAATTTAAAGAAAAATTTGTTACACAGCCCAATTTATTGTTTTTTCAACTTGCTGAAAATTTGAAAGAAATTGGCCAATTTACATAAGAGATGTGGATTTTTTTTTTCCTTTTGTTTAACAGTAAGGAAAAAAGTTTGGTTTTTCATTCTTTTTCTTTATTGTTTGCTTGCAACTCAATAGTTTTGCTTTTTCTGCACGTAAGCAACGCAAACTTGTTGACACTTTCACAAAGTCCTTTTTATATTTAAAAAAATATAATTTTAATAGTTTTTTGGCGTGCAAAAAATGAGAACAAAAAAATAGAATTTTGAATCATCACGGCTTTTTAAAAAGCCATCCTGGCAATGCGTGCTGATGTTGGTTTCACGGGATTTCTGCATTACAGCAGAACAGATCGTAAGATCATTTTGCCATAAGTAGACACGTGGAATGAAATGAGTATCTTGTTCTTTAACCCTTTGAATGCCAACATGATTTTTAGAGAATTAGCTACAGGTGCCATGCTGCTAGAGGAAAGTAGAAATTTAAATATATATATATATATTTCTTAGTTAAATTCGGTACATTTTATATACGAAAAATATTTCAAAAACAAAAAATAAATGTTATAATTCCAATAAATATTATTATAATTTCAACATAAGTGACAATAAACAAGAATCGACAAGTATGAAATAGAGATCGTATTAGTTCATGCGTGAGCCAGGAGCGCGATCGTGTTCCTGGCACTTTTGGCCAGTGTATTGAGCGCAATCCCACTTCTTGGCACTCAAAGGGTTAAAAATTGTTAGACAAGAGGAGAGCTTTTTGATCCGGTTTTAAGAATTCCAAATTTATAATATTTTTCTTTTCTTTTTGTTTCTTTATGTATATATATATATATATATATATATATTTAAAAAAGAAAAAAAAACGCTAGTTATCAAAATGTCCAGATTTTGGAGAATTCCGAATTTCGGATGTCCGGATTTGAGACTTTGTACTGTATGTTTATCAAAAAATGAGAAAATCATTTTGATTCCAAATCTCTTCCATAGTCATGTCTGCCAATTCAACCTTTACACTTAAAAATGTGTGTGTCATTGTGCCAGAAAGTTTTATGCTTATTGAGCTGTGAGCTTGAGAACAGCCTTAATACATGATACATTTCCGGTACCTTGAGACAAAAAAATCTTGCTTAATACAAGAATTCATAGATGTGAATTTCTTCTCTCTTCTCCAGAATTCCAATTTAACTGTATATTTAAATATCTGTCACTATTTCTAAATAGTGATATTCGTCTTATTTAATGGAAAATTAATTAAGACAAATAACACTAACTGAAAATAATAATAATTTGAATTTAAAAAAAATCCCACTGAATTAGCAACACTATAACACTTCTTTGATCCCATGTCCTGACTAATATTCACTCTCTCTCATTTTGTGTATGTTTTTACTGAAGTAGAAAGAGATTTAAAAAAAAAAATTGTCATCTTTTTGTTTCTTAATCTTACTTCTTTGTGTGGTATATGTTGTCCATTCTCAATTTTTTCTCTTGTACAGTGTACAAAATAAAACTTCCCTAGTACTGTATTCTTTTAAACACATTTGAAAAGAAAGATAAACATTTTTTCATTTACAATTCTATTTCTTCATTACTTTCTTCTGATGTCTGCCTGCTTTTGTTTTATTCACAGCCGATGAGTTACTTGCACTACGAGTTTCATGGAATTAAGTTGACTCTGTATGTGTTGAGTTTTTGAAAAATGATCAGTTTGATGGATAAGATGCAGTAAAACTCACAACAAAGCAAACTGTTTCTGGGAAGACAGTTTAACATGAAACAAAAATGATGCTCAACTCTAAGAATTAGATTACAGCTTACTGTTCTCAGTATTGAATTGCTATGTATTGCTATGTAATCAATGTATTGAGAAAAGAAGATGTTCGGCTAAATATCCATATGGTTCAACAACAGATATTCTGTATTTGGCCAATTGGCATTCAGTATTTGCCCAATTGAATATTCAGCAAAGGGACTGAATATTGAATACTGGAAACCAAAATACTGAGTTTAATAGAGAAGACTGGTAGATATGATTACCTGCTTGAGGTCTTCACTATACTTTTTTAAATAAACTATCTGTGGCTTTGATGTGAAGGCATAGTCATGCTTCTCTTAAGGTATGTGCCTATCTTCAAATCGCTGTTTTTGTGAAAAGTTTTGTTTTTATTATTTTAAATTAAAGTTCATTAGGATTAAAAAAATGCCTTACTTTTACTTCAGCGATAAATAGAAGCAAAGTTATAGCCCAAAATATAAATCTTTATACATAAGTTTTTGTGCTATATTAAAATCTTAACTTGCATTTTTCATCTCATTTCTTAAAAAGTTTTTAAGATGTTGAAATAAAATTTGGTCACAAGGCTCTGCTCATCTATTGGTATGTTATGAAGCAAAGTACAGCTTTTAAGTATGTATGTATTAATTTAAGAACTGTTTTTATTGAAAAATACACATTTTTTTAAATTATGTTTTGTAAACAAAATTTGGTATATGTTAGTAAATTTAAGAGATATTGCAAATAGTTTGCTTCATAACACTGGTAAGTGGTTTGTTAATATATTGTTGAAAAGAAAAGTGAAATACATTGATTAAATTTTGTTATAGAAGGTGTGGCATAAACGCAATTCTTTGCTAAAATTTGACTAAATACTTACTAAATTTGAAAGTTAATTAAAATTGCATTAAAAATTTATTTAAATTCATAGTTTTATTCCCAGTTTTAACTAAAAACACATCTTTTTAATGAAAATGTCATTTTTTTAAGTGCCCTAAAGGTAAGCACATACCTCAAGTGGCATAATCAGGTGTAATAATACGTAAAATTTTGGAGCTGCTGAAAAGATAAAAAAAAGTAATTAACACAAACTAATGAATGTTTTTTCCCCTATGATTAGCAAAAAAGAATTATTTATTAAACCCATAATTTACAAATATCCCTCATTAAGTAAATAAACCACCAACACATTAAAAAAACTTCAAAGAGGCAAACATAATTTTTTTACTTAAAAATTAAGAAAAATTAAACAGCAACAAAATACAATTTTTAAATATATATCTATATTATGACAAATGTATCTTCCCATGATGCTGATGCAATTTTGAGAATGGTAACATTTGTCGATGAAATTTTGGTTTTACAGCTTTCGCTACTGCAATTTTTTAAACCTCTAAACATCACACATTTTCCAATTTTACACTGTCATATAGCAAAAAAGTCTATTTTGAAATGATTTTTCTTTATGTATCTTAATTGACTGATTTATTATGCTTTTTTTTTTTTTTTTTTTTTTTTTTAATAAATTTCAATCATGAATTAATTAAATCTTATCTCGCATGCCAGCTCCATTACAGAAGAATAACCCATATGCGCTTAAAATAATATATATGGTTCAGCATTTGCCTCTGACTAATTTTCCATAACAAAATTAAAACTTCATCAGTCAATAAATAAAAGATGGTAATATATTATAAACACAAATTGAACAATATATAATTAAATGGTTTCAATTTTTATACAACCAAATTGGGAAAAAATTGTACTTTGAATTATAATTTGATTGAAAACTGATTTACAATACAGTCGGACCTCTATTTAATGAAGTAGCTAAATCCCGAAAAAAAGTTCGCTATATGGAAAATTTGTTAAATAGAGAGTCACTTTTTAAAATACTTTAAACTACATAAAATGTAATTCAAGTCCATAAACACTAAATATAATTAAAAAAAGTAATTAGTCACGCTTTTTTATAAATTATATCTATTTGTTTTATTTATTTTACCCATCAAAAAGAAAACTGCAAAGGAAATAAGAATGAAACAAAACATTGTCTGGAAATACAATGTATTTTCAGTTAAAAAAAATAATTTTACATTAAAATCACGATTTTTTATTATGGCTTTTAAGCTGTCTGGATGAATACCAGATTTTAAAGCAGAATTCTTTTTCTTCATGCCTGTATCCGCCTCATCAAGAGTAATTTTTATTTCTTTGATGCTCTAGCACTTTTGCTTTGACATTTTTTGAGCTACAAGAACCGAAATTATCAACATGATTGATCATGATCAACAATCTAGAAAACAGGAAACTATAGTTCAAAGACATGGGGCAGCTCCATTGAGGGTTAAAAGGGAATATTTAAAGTTTGGACTTCTTGGATGGAAAGCAAAGAATCGCAGCAATTTTACTACTCTTGGTGAGTTAGCTGCCTGGTAAGACCTGTTCGTGGTCATTGATCATAATAAAATGTGTTAAGAGAAAGAATAAGTTTGAAATGTCCAGTAATATTTTAAGAAATAGGGAGAAGAAAAAATTAGATCCCAAGGAAAAGTTTGTTAAATAGAGAATGCACTTCGCTATTTGGAGGTTATTTTACAATGAAATTTGCTAAATGTTCTTGGTTCCAAGTAAAAGTTCGCAAAATAGAGGTTCATTAAATAGAGGTCCGACTGTATTTTTTTTCAACAGTTTACTGATTAGGAGTCTTAAACACTTTCTAAATGAGTGATTATGGTTTTAAAAATCTATAACCAAAATTAAAATAGAAAAAAAGAGAGAAAATTAACCTTCTTTCTTAAATAAAGGAAAAATAAATAAAAATAAGGATTGCAGAAGAAAGAAAAAGTGAATGAAATGTTTTGGAGAAATAATTTTCGGTTCTCTTTTAAATTTTTTGCCTTACTTTTGTACCTTTTAGCCTTTGAATTTTTTGTAAGCCTAGCCTGAAAGTATAGTGAAAATATAATGGCAGAAATGTTACACAAAATGCAGTAATTATGTTCTGTTTTCTTTTAATATTAATTATCTATCTTTTTTGTAGATTAAAGCAAGCATTTTTACACAATAATTTTGTAACAAGAATGTAATTTAATGTTTATCTTTTTCCTCCGTTTGTTTCTTTTATCAATTATAAGCAGTTAATTTTGCCAGACTCCTTTTCAGAAGATTTTCAAGTGTAAGTTAATATTAAATGCTAAAAATAAATGTCAGATTATTTAAGAAATTTTTAGTAAATTTACTAGAGCAGACGATTTTTTAATTTCTTTTTGTTCAATTAGATATCGAGCTCAGCTATCCTATGCAAAAAATATTGTTTAAAAATATTCAAATTTAAATAAGAAATTCGAAAACAACCTGCCCATAGGTTTAGCATTAGCAAGCAGGTGATTTCAAGTGAGTGAAGAATCCCCTTAAGATAATAGTAAGTGATGCAAACTTTGAAGTTGTCTCCAACTAGAGTTAGCGATAGGTTGCCATTGATGTATAATTTAATTGTACATCCATGGGGTAGAGTGAGAGAGGGTGACCTCTCATCTCTGTAACAGGGTTCATACGGTCCTTGAAAGTCTTTAAAAGTGCTTACATTTTTCAAATAGAATTTTTGGTGCTTAAAAGTACTTATTTTCATGCAAAATGTGCAAAAAGTCCTTAAAAGTGCTTAATTTTATTCTTGTATTATTTCTTAATCAGAGGTGAAACTCTTCTGCATTTCTTTGAATTTTTGATTTAAAAATAAATCTTACCCCCCCCCCCCCCCCATCCCTTGCTTTTCCTTCTCCCCAAATTTCACTTCCTCCTTTTGCTCATTCCTCCACAATACCAAATTTAAAATTTAATTTTTGTGAACTTTTTCTACTCTATTTGTTACTTTATAGTGAATAAATAATCAGCCCTAAATTTCATTGACAATTCATTTCATTAAAATTTCATCTGAATTTCACCCTCTCAAAATTTTGCTTTCCCGTTTTTGTCTCCCCTCCCTCCCACAGTACTTAAAGTTTAAAAATTGTTTAATATAACACGATATTTGTCTATTGATCGTTTATAAAAATTGTAAATTTCAGAATTCACTAGTGGCAAACAATCGAAGATTTCGTAATTCAGTTGTGGCAAAAACTCGTGAATTTCTTCAATCAGCCGCATCAAAAAATAGCTGATTTCATCAATCGGTCATTGAAATGCATCATAAAATTTGTCAATCATTCATTGATAAAAATTGCAAATTTTGGCTGTCACTTGATGTAAAAAAAAAAAATCTTGGATTCCATCCGTCAATTGTGGCAAATAAAATCCTGAATTTCACCAGTCAGTTGATGAAATATATTGCAAAATTTGTCGATCGTTCTTTGATAAAAATCATAATTTTCGGCAGGAAAAAAATCATGGATTTTGTCAATCTGTCATGGAAAAAATCATGAATTTGTTAGTTTGTCACTTAAAAAAATTCGATATTGGTTGATTGTGAAAAAGGTGCAGAAAAAAACACTAATTTTGTCAATGTATGTCAGAAGAATGTCAATTGATCATTGAAATAAAAACGCAGATTTTGCCTGTTGGTTGTTGGGGGGAAAAGAAAAATTCAAGAATTTTGTCAATCATTTGTTTAAAAAAAATAGCAAATTTCTTTACTCAGTCACAGCAAAAAATTGTGAAATTTCTTGATTGGTTATTGATAAAAATCTCGAATTTTGTCAATCGGTTGCAAGAAAAATCCACATAACTAGTCAATCAGTCACATAATTTCACACATTTATATCGATCACGAATTTTGCTCTATAGGGATAAAACAAATGTACTTCATTATAAATTTATTACAAAAAAACATTTATACTTTAAAGATAAAAATAAATTAAGTAATCTTGTTTTCAATTATGTTTGTATTGATAAATGAAAATGTTATAAGGCGAGCGGATTCAGAAAATAATTGTAAAAAATATTTTAAAATATACTTTGAAAAAAAAATTTAATTGTGTACAACTACTGAAATGTTAATGTATTATTCCTGAAGAGTGATATATATTTCTAAAATAGTCAGACATGAACTTTAAATAGTTTACTCCTGATATAGTCTTTAGAATGTTTATGTCTATGATATTAGATATGTAAGTCTATTAAAACATGTGTAGGTGTATTTACATATAAATAAAAATTCCTATAAAATTCCTATATTTTCTTCAAAACCCTTCCTATGTTTCCTATAATATTTTTGAAGAAAGTCACTTCTAGGCCTGTGCTATGCTGGATTTTTCAAGATTTTCACAATAGTTCTATCTGAAAAAGTATTGCACAGATTTTCATCAAACCTCAGATTCAGTTAGATGTTGACATAAGTTGTTGCTGATTAAGTTTTGATGTAAATCACCCAACAATTGGCACTGCCATGCTGCATTTTGCAGGATTTACATGATTTTAGCAATAATCATACTTCAAGAACTAATGCACAGAATTCCATATCTTTAGAATCTTCATGATGGGCATAAACTGACATTTAATTCTGGCACACTGATAGCAAATTTTGAAGTGTTAACATACATGAAATACAACAAAGTTTTGAGATGGCACATCCAACTACTTTTTTCTTCTGCATTTGTTATTTTAAAATTTTCTAAATTTCTACTGCCACACATTGAAACTACCCCCTTCCTGGCCATTTGAATGTTTAAAACTTGTATTTACAAAAATGGAACTCTTTATTAAAAAAATGCATATTATAACTTATTAGTTTATTTAATTTGCAGGTCCTTACATTTTTTTGTTTTTGGTCTTTAAAAGTCCATGATTTTTATTTAAAGAAATGTGTACAAACCCTGTGTAACATGGCCTCTGATTCAATGGATGAACTGGACGCTGTAATAAAACTTTCATAATAAACGCTGTAATATCATTGTGCCTAATTTCACAGAAGGCAGATATTCCAAAATACCGGGCAACCACCCAGGGCGTTAAATACTTGGCAGAAAACACACAAAATTATGATTCATATTTATTATTATTATAATTATTATTTAAGTTATTATTTATAGTGGTGCTGAAAAAAATATAGACCAGGGCACCTTAACTATCAAAGCCTCTGTCAAACTGGTGTTTTATCATATTTTCTTTGTTTCGTATGAATTCAGTATGAATGATGGAGATGAGAACAATATATATCACCCTTTGCTAACTAACATAAAAATACATAAAATTCTGTTATTTTGTTGACCCACTGAAGTAAAAATATTTCTTTTGCAGATGTATTTTGAAATAAATCCCAGTCACTGTTTGAAGATGAACAACTCAGAAGTGAAGAAAAATAATATTAATAAAATTTCTGTTTGTGGAAAGATTTCTGATTTTTATGTATTTTTTTATTTCATAATAAATGTCAGAGTTTCATTTATTTGTTTTGTAATTTGTTTGTTTGGCATTTGTTTGTTCATTTGTTTGTATTTTCAAATTCTAACCATTACTGTAATATGTAACTTCAGTTTAAAAATTATAATATGAAATTTCCATGCACATGTGGTGTAATGACGACTGCCAACTGCTACTTATTTTTCAGCAAATATATCTAAAGCTGACAAACCAGCAGCTCTGGAAAATTTTGATAATTCAAATTTATGAGAAATATATATGTTGCGGCCAAAGCCTGAAATTGGCCATTTCGCAAAGTGGCCAACTTCTTTTTAAATTCATTGGCTAATTTGGGAATTGGTCAGTCAGTTCACGAAATGGCCAGAGTTTGTCAGCCAGTTCGCGAAGTGGCCAGAGGCCATCAGCCAGATCACATAATGGCTAGAGGCAATTGGCCAGTTTGAGAAATGGTATGGGGCAACTGAACAGTTTGTAAAATGGCTAGGGGTGTGTGTCTAAAGTCAAAATTAAATGTCATGAGCTGATTTTGAAGTGTCTGTATAGTTTCTATTTAATCTATCTTAACATTTTTTTTTCAATGGAAGCTTTTTCCCGAGCCCGAACAAGCTTATGTTTTATCTTTTTTTTTTTTAACTTAATTGTTTTTAATGAAATTTCTTCACAATGGTGGCAATTGGGTTACTTCCATTTTCCCAAATAAAAAGGGATTAATTGGGATTATTATATTTTATTGATGCTATATTTTTATTACAATAAAAAAAAAAAAATCCATTTGGAAAAAGATGTGTTTAAGATCATCAAGAGCGTCGAAGTAAATTATCATCATTTACCAAAGAAAACATGATTAGCTTATTAACCCGGCAGGAGGGGCACCGTGAAACATAACACGAGAACGGGCATGGGGTGTCAGCACACCCCAAACATTGTAAATAGCATATATACCATTTTTTTTTTTTAGAATTCTATCTGTTAATGAAACTCGTGATAATTACAATCTTTCCCATGAAAAATAATAGCTGAAATGTTAAATTATCGTTAATTTAAAAAATTAATGAAAAATAAATTAAAAGCACTCGCATTTATTTTCCTTATTTGAAAAACTTAATTTTTCTTTACAATTTTTATCATAATAAAATTATACATTATTGTGGATAAAAATAGTGAGATTTATAAATTTTTATAATAATTAGGGTGTACTCAGAAACTTTAGATTTTTTGCAGTTTTTACATACAGCTTCAATTTCTAAAAGTCTTTTTAAAATTCTATAAGACTAAAAAAGAGTCTGAATTCGCCGTTTTCATATGCTACACACGGAAGGTGACATTGGAAGCAGGTACTGATGGACCTGACCACTTCGGTTAATAGGGAGAGACTGCAGTTGAATATTTTCAGGCATGGGATGTCAAAACACCCCGTGCCCGTCCTGCCGGGTTAACGATGTATGGACATGAAGAACACTGAATCCCAATATAATAAATGCAAAAATTGATACTCTAGGATGATTATGCGACGCTGAAAAACTAATGTAAGTAACAGAATCGAAAAAATAAATTTAACTTTCAGATGGACTTCAGGGTTTGATCCAAGCAAAATTTGGGGCATTAGGGCCCCTTCACAAAAATCCATTTAATAAAACTGGCCCTTTCACAAAACACACCCTTACAAAAATTTCATTCCATAAAAATGTACTCTTCATTAATTATTTTTATTTTGTTAGGTTTTAAAATGTGTAATTTGCAAACAAAACAAGTTCACCAAAAAGGAGAACTTTAGCAGGAGGAATTAAAGAAATTATTAATAAATGCTTGGTTCAAAGTCGAATAACCGAATTTCATCTTTCATTACAAAATGTTATTTTTTACAATAACTTTTACTTTTCACAAAATGCCCCCCCCCCCCCCCCCCCACTTTCAGAAGCATAGAATTTTACCTCCCACCACGTGCACATCAGTGGTACCTACTGCCATAGCCTTGGATCATCACTTCGGATATTTGACGGCCAGAGTCCAAAATACACAGCTCATTGGGCTTAAGAAATTTTTCTTTTTCCATCCTGTATCTTTCTGTGTTCATTTTTGGGTTATAGTTAAACTGGAAAAACTGAAGCAAATTTCCAAGAAATCTATAAAATAATTTTTCACATATTTGCATCAGGAGATGAGACTTATCGTTTTTTAAAATTATGCTCTATTGTCAGGAAACAAGAATTTTCTTTTTGTAAAAAGAGTGTGCTTCACAATGTTCTTGAATTTGCATATCATTATTTCAAATAGTAATTTCTGTTTTTAGGGAGAAAATATTACTATTTGGAAATAATGGTACTCAAATCAAAAGATTTGTGAGAATGTTGAATATTCTATCAAAATATCTAATGTGAGTCTAATAAAATATATATATATATATATGTTTGCTATATTTTGAAAATTTTTTGTTAATTTATTTAATGGAAGTGGGTGCACTCAGCAAACTTGAATGACAAATCACAAATATTGCTTTAAATATATTGCAGTTTTCATTTAATTATTCTTTTGCCAAAAAGCCAAAGTTAGCCACATTTGTATATATGTAAGCTTACGGGATATTCCTAAAATTGAAACATGTTTTAATCTTTTGAAAAATCCTATTGAAATATGTAGCCTAAATTGCAGAAGTGTTCAAAATAAAGTTCGAATTATGATTATATTAGTCAATTAGTTCTGTCAATTATTTTCAAAAAGTTACACTTTTTGAATTTTTATAGGGTCCATGTGTCATATAGGATGTATTTGGAAAATTTTTCTCCATGCTCTGTGCATATTACAACAGCCATGATTCAATTATTCTATATCCAATATCCACCAAGTTATTATACTTGAATTTTTTTTAAATTTCACAGTTTTCTGGTATAAGAGGGACAGTTTAAATTTTCAACATTATTTTTTATTTATAAAAATATGGTTCAGATGGTGACCTCATTGCATTTCAATGTTCAACTAAAAGTGTATTTTGCAAAAAGAAATTTTTTAACTGTTTATTTAATTAAAAATTTGAGAAAATTTGAATTTTTTAAAATCCTACTACATTTTTAAATATTAATAATTTTACCCAATTATG
This sequence comes from Maratus speciosus, assembly GCA_963932465.1. Classification (NCBI taxonomy): domain Eukaryota; kingdom Metazoa; phylum Arthropoda; class Arachnida; order Araneae; family Salticidae; genus Maratus; species Maratus speciosus. The sequence continues at coordinate 90,093,416 of OZ010796.1, read as the reverse complement.
TTTTTTTTAGATTTTCAAATGTGTATTGCACATGCATGGATTTTTGGATACAGGGTGGTTATAATTAAAATTACCCTGTTTAGATCTATGTAGAGTCCGTTCTGGTAGACAGATATCGATGAAACTTGGTATCATGGAAGTAGGAATACATGGAAGGGAAACAAACCCCTTTCCCATCAGAAGCAGGGAGAGATTCGATGCCACCGGATTTCTTTGAGGGTCCCTCATTACCCAGAATTGCCTGAGAGAATGGCAATAGTTTGGCGCGCTTATCACTTATTTGTCCCTTCTTACACTCGACATTTTGTTCTTTTTAACGTTTCAGCACAGAGTTAAAAAGAACGTGATATTGTGTTTGTTTACAGTAGATTATTTGACGTAGTGGTGGAAGTGAACATTAGATAACTATCCTTTCAAAGCTAATTTAACAGATATGTATCTTGAAATTAACTATAGAGAATTAAGACTTTTTAAAAATAATATTAATCGGCTGCTTTTATATTTCACTAGATATTTCCAATAGATCTAATTTATTTTAAATAACTCACCAAAAGTAAACTTCGTAGAATCAGTTTAAATTTGATATATATTTTTAAACTTTATTATTAAAAAGCTTATATACAAAAGACAGCAACTTATAAAAATAAATGCAGGCATCACCCTCCCCTCCCCAAGTTTAAATGAAGTTTACTGGATTTACTTACGAAATTTTTAAATATTATATTCAGTTGTACATTGAACCCAAGTTATAAATAGGTCACCTTAAATTGTCTTTCTACAACATTTATTCGAAATAACTAAAAAAACAGTTTCAAAGATGTAATAAGTACTTTAATTTGAATGAATATTCTGTTACAAGATTTGCATACATCTCCCTTGATTTTTTATTTTTTTTTTGGGGGGGGGGGGGGGGGGGAATTTATTCTTTACAAGTGGCTTCATAAAAAAGATATTGTTTCTGTTCTTTTTCAAAACTTCTGATAGTAGGCATGAAATTGGGAAAGTAGACACTCTTTAAAAGTTATTTATACATTAAAATGAAATATAACTATATGTATCATTAACCTTATGAAAACATCCTTTCATTTGTAAAGTCTAAAAAACTTCACTCTGGAAAGACAATTTTAAATGAATCCATTTAGATGACTTTCAGATGCTTATAATAAGCTCACCCCCCTTTTTTTGTGGGGAGGGGGGGGGGCACAGCAATTTAGAAAGAAGGACTTGAATAGACAAATATCCAGATCTCTTCCCCCCCCCCCCCCTTCCTCTCTCTCTCTTACATGCTTCCAATATTTTTGAAAATCAATTCAGAGAATTGATTTATTTAGTCTTTTAATTCAGAGAATGTTCAAAATTTCTTCAACTCTTTCATGCCTGTGTTGGTTATTTTAATAAGCATTTAATGTTTTTTGCTGTTAAATTTATGTTTTAAAAATTGTTTTGAAGGGAAATTCTGAAAAAAAAATCTTAGTTTAGCTTATGGTTTTTTTTTTTTTTTTTTTTTTTTTTTGTAGACCATTTTTATTAAACCTGATATAGGCTGCACAAGCACATCTGTTCCAAAAATTGGTTCTTTCTCAATTCCGTTCTGCAGCCTTGATATCCAGGATCACTTTCCCGACTGCATTTATTTACTTATGTTAATGCAGTTTAAAACTTTCTGATACATTCATAGACTCAAAAACAAAATAGCAGGAAACTAGTATGTTCAATATAAATAATTTGTGATCAAATAGATTTTATTATTTTTAGATATCTCAAATTATTACTCATTGCTGCCTTATAAAGAGTTTTCTTCATTTTTGCATCTGGAAATCCAATTCAAAATAACAAGTGCAACTAGATTTCATTGTTTTTAAATAAGAACAGCTACTGAGTTTATGTAGTTATAAAAAAAAATGTATTAAGTAAATATGCAATTAAATTAGGTTTTAATTAAATCATAATGCTACAGCTACAGGACTGCCACATGCAGCTAGTTTTTAATTCTAACTGGCACCACTTTCTCAAAACAAAAATCATTAACACACACTTTGACAACATTTGCAAGAGAAGTATACTTCAAAATTTATATTAGAAAAATACTGGCGCAAGCCTGTGGCAGCCCTGCAGTTAGTGCTAGCTTGTAGTGTATGTGCATAAGGTGTTTAGTTTTAATTCATGGAGAGTAGTAAAATTTCGGAAAAACTTAAGGAATATTACATTTTACAAAATCTTAGAGGCAGTTAAAGATATTTTTAATATATATTACACATTTATTTAAAAATTATATAGTTATATTGCATTAAGATACTTTTCTTTGGAAAGAGAAACTTTAATATACATTCAATTTTTCAAAAAACTAATAAATGATTACATTTTTTGTTCTTTGGAAATTAATTTTTTGTTCTTAATCTCATGAATTTTGGTAGTGTTTTTACTGAGGAATTATGCAATCGAACTATTTTTCACTTTTTTTTTTTTTTTTGGAGATGGTGAGAAAATGCTGTCAAAATAGACATTTTTATACCAAATATCCAGGCACAATAGCACGGAAAAAGAAAGATGCAATTTATTTATCAAAAATGAATTGAACTATTCGATAATAAATTCATTTAATAATCATGCATAAAAGTGTTACACCATTATGTTTACAAATGTGCACGAGAGCAAGTCCTTGGAGAGATTTTTGACCAATAGTAAATTATACTTTATATAGTGAAATAATAGCAATATTATTAGCAAAAATATTCTACATTCTTTAATTTTAAAAGATCAATTTTTAGCTACAATGCAAGACAAATTTAAATCTGCTGGACTATACTCCTTCAGCAACACCTAAAGGTGCATTTTCACTGGTCTACCCAAGGTCTAACTTACCTAACTTTTTACCTAAGCACAAGATTTTAGGTCGTTAGAACGCGATTTTGTAGGTTTGATTCGTGATCAATCCTAAGCACGGCTTACCCAAGCGCAGCCAATTAAAATAGAGTGTTTTGGTAATAATGGCGGTGTTGTCAATGTATTAAGTGATATTTATATTTTATATCGTTTTATTTATTTAAAATTATTCTGTTTTTACGTCAAAGAGGAATCTATTTTTTGTGATTGAAGCAAAATGGTAAGTTTTATTGACATGTTGGATAGATATCATCTTTTATTATTGTCTTTTAATTTAATAAATTGTGGGTAATCCATATAGATTCTTTAAATTGTTGTTACTTTTGATAGGATAAATATCGCTATTTTTGGTAATCATTCAGATACATTTTATTAATATTAGAATACTAATTAAGGATTTTGTTGCGGATATAAGGATGAAGATATGTCCAGTTCTCAAAATTATTTTATTTTTATTGAACGTTAATAGTATACAAAGATTAAAAGTGTTTTTTAAGAATGTTTGTTTCTTAAAATGAATTACTTGCTTCATTGATTATATTTGGTTACTTGATAGGGTATTTCTGATCAATTTAGATTTAAATTTCCCTTTACTCACTTAAAATAATTGTAATTGTTAAGAAGGATATTGTTTACGTCCATTGATATTTAAATGGAAAATTAGTTACAGGCAAACTTCAATTCAGTTTTGCTAATAGTAGGTATTTGATTATGCATGTTTAAGTGAGCATGTAAACAAAGTTTCTATAAAATAAACAAGCCATTGTATTTTGTATTTTCCTGTTCTCTTTTAAGCAAGAAACATCTCAAAAGGAGTAAAGAGCAAAACAGTTTGCTCTTTACTCCTTTTCAGATATTTACTTGTGAACTTTGTCGTGTAAAGAAAACACTGCTAATCTATTTTCAATTTTAATGTTTTTCACCTGCAGATGTGCTATTTTTCTTTTTGTTGTTAAGATTAATGCTGAAACTTTAATGAAGATTTATAACTTTGTATGAAGTTTAAATCAATTGAGAGATATTCAGACCATGTGTAGCTTTTCTATGTGCCCATTTTGAAGAATTTGTACACATTACCATTCCAATTCGATAAGCAGTTATAAATGCATATTCAATGTATTTTAAGTTAAATCTGCATGTGTTGTTGGCAATTATTTTCATTTATTAAAAAAGTATTGCTACCAAAATAATAGGAGATTCTCCATTTGAAATGCTTATTTATAAAATTTTGTTTAAATTGTTATTTAGGTGCATTTCTTTTACCAGTATGGCTCAGGGTTGCAAAAAAGCCGGCTAAAATTAAAAAAAGCCAGGCCGGTGACTTTTATTGGTTTTAACCGGCTTTTTTTGGCCATAATTGGCCTTTATACAATAAAGCATTGTAATTATAAACTACACATTTTAAAGCGTTTTTAATTAGTTTTAATGACATTTAATTGATTTACAGTTTAATAAGTAACCCAATTTCTCAATAATGAGGACATTAATACTGGAATAAAACTTAGATGATTTTGCCAGTGATTTGTATTCAGAATTGCAAATATGTCAGCTAAATTTTAAAAGGGCCATACCAACTGCCAATTTTTTCATTTTTACTGCTTTATAAAATTAAAGAGGACAATGGTTACTTAGTTATATGTTTTATTACTTAATTTTAAGAGCTATTAATATACAAGTCTTATTTTATTTCTAGCAAACATTTAAAATTATACATAGTCATATTAATAAAAACACCACCATTTCTCACTATTAAAAACATTATGAATAGCATATGCATGAATATGCATAGCAACAAGCTTTTCAAAATTTTATTTTGAGAATTTTTTTTTTTCTTGTTTAAATGCTCTATTTTTTATACACTTATGTACCAATCTCCTCAAATAAAACATCTTTTCTAATTCCTCGTTTCCATTTTGATGTGTTACATTTTGTCATTAAGGCTGTTAAATCCAAAAAGGCAACTTTCTGACATAAGTTTTAATTTTTTTTTGTCCAGAAATGCATGAAACTAGCAGATGTTGTTGTTCAGAAACTATGTAATTGCACTGTTTTTTTTCTGGGTTTTTTTTGCAAACGCTATAGATTTTTCAGAAAATAGTGTCAAAGTGAGCGTTTTGAGCCAAATTTCTGCACAAAAGAAGAAACCACTCAGAAAAGGGTGAAAAAACATGTTTGTCACGTGATCAAAATATCTTTATAATTCAATAGGTAATTGATGGATCAAAAAATGGAAAACACAGGTTCAATTCCAAATCGCTTCCATGGTCAGGCTTTCGAATTTTACATCTTTCCATTAAAAAATGAATTTGTAAATGTGTCAAAACATTTTGCGCTTGTTGAGCAGAGCAGTTAAAAACAGTTTTAATTAAATATAATCTTTAAAATGTGTAGTATGTGCAGAGCTATATAATATAGAATTTCAAAACACCAGTTCGGAGCCTAACTTGTATCCTTTTCAATCCCAGAAGCAGAATTTTCTGAATCAGTCTGCAGCAAAGTAAAATTTATCTGCGGCTTAACAATACTAGAATAAGCTTATGCTATCATAAGAAGTAACAGAAATTCATAAAATAAGCAAAATTTGCATTTATAAAGAAAATATAACAAGGCTACAACAAGAACCATAAATCTAAAAGACTTAAAGTAAATTTTAGCTATTTTTTAAGCCCAGCATTTCTTTTTAAGCTGGTGGATTAATCTGCAAGCTTTAAAATAATCTGCAGCGCCCGCTTCCGTGCTGCACTGTTTCTGCTACAGGGTTTTCAATGTTTATATATATATTTTTTCAGACATAATGCGTTCACAGTTGTCTTCTAGAAGTTACAAAGACTTATTTATTTGATAAAGTTTAATAGAAATCTATTATTTTTTTTAGTAGAAAATATTTATAAGTGTATTAAAAATTAATTGATCCAAATTTAAAACAAATTTACTGTAAACCAACTTTAAAAAATAAAAACTGGCTTTTTTCAATAAAAGCCGGCTTTTTTTAAGTGGTTAAAACCAAAAAAAGCCGGCCGGCTTTTTTTGGCCTGGCTAAAAGCCAGCAACCCCGGTATGGCTACAGATTTATCTTACAGCATAGGTCATCAGTTTAAATGTACCTATTTATCTATTAAAGTTAAGAACTATTTATTCATTTATTTATTTTTTTCAAAAATCATTACTTATTATTCTTACTATTTTTGAAAATGGAATTCATTATCAAAAAATAAAATGCTCTCTGTGGGAGATTCTTTGAGTCTATATATGTTTGAGTGTATATTAGAGTTTTAGACGAATCATGAATTCATGATGTATATAAATTCAGTGGTCAAAATAGTATATTAGAAGTAATGAAACTATAGTAGGTCCTAGTTTTGTCATTGTTTGTTGTGTAATATGCTATTTTTTGGAAAATATAATTTTGCGAGTAATGTAATAAAAAGAAACTTGTTTGTAAGAAGCATCCATATTTTTGACGTTACATCCAGAAACTGTATATATCAATCAATACAAAGTATACCAGTGGAGGTAAGCGTCTGGCAGATCAGCTGGTGCGGGGATGGATCTTCAAATTTGAATGCTTTCAGAAAATCACAGGTGTGTAGTTTTATTGTATAATAAGTGACTACCATTAGTGATCGTCTGCAAGCAACTGGACTTCAGAAAAGAAGATTGTAAAAAATCTGTGAGTACCACTTCTATGTCAAAAGAGGAGACAGTAAAGTAAGTTTAAGTAACATCAAAAATAATATTTGTGCTCCCTACAAACTAGTCTGTTTTTAACGAGTAATTAAATTACATTTTCCAAAAATAGCATGCTGCACTACAAACTATGAGAACACAATATATTACTCAATGAGTAAGTACAAAAATTACTTAGCTGAAAATATTTTTAAATGCCCATATTGCAAATATAATGTAAAATAAATATTTATATGTTTCAGTCTGGGACATAAATAAAGTCTGCTGCTAAGTAAAAAAAAAAAGTGTGGGCCAGCCTTACGTATATCTTCATTTTGTTTGTTACCAGGGCAATTGCACTATTTGGTTTTATTTTAAAAGATGAAAAAAAAAGGTGAGGGAAAGGGGAGATATGTTTTTAGATAATAAAAGTTTATAGTGTTTTCTTTTTTAAAGTATAAAAGTGTTCTTAAAAGATGCAAAAATGGTTTGTTGTTTATATTCAAATGAGACTAAGTGTTTTTGAAAGTAAAATAATAATAATAAAAAAAAGCATTTTTAAAAGATAGAGAGTTTGTTGTTTTAAGACGACAAAGTGTCTTTGCGATTGCCACTTTAACGAGTTTTATTTATTATTTACATTTTATTTTCGTTAAGCCTAACATGCATATAAACCAGTGTTTGGCGACATTTACTACTTAGCGGAAAAGGGGTTTTCACTCCAAGAAAAATTCCAAGGGGGCAGCCCCGGGAATTTATGACATCTGTTTCTATAGTTATGATGTCTTCATTATTGTTAAAGTAACAAACGAAAATTCAAGATTGACCTCGAGTGAGACGAGATATATTGTATTTATGATGACTCTATAAGTGGATTATGGTTTTCTGAACAAAAATAATCTGTCTTTGTACCTATCATCAAACGCAAAAATTTTTCCATTTTGTTTTAGAAACTCTTTTTTGTGAAAAAGCGAGAAACATATTATTTACTAAACAAAATTTAGGAACTTGTATTTGTACGTCATTAATTCCTATGAAAATCCTAATTAATCATCATTTTAATCCTCATCTGGTTATTTTTTTTAAGTTACAGCAAACAAATGATCTAAAAACATCCTATTTTATTTAAATATGAACTTGTTTCTAATTATTTTAAATATATTTATAAGTTGACAGTTAAAAGTAGAAATTGTGAAAAGTTTTTGAAAATGTGTTTCAAAAGGTTTTTTTAAGTATTCGGTTCGGCCGAATACTTTGATATTCAGCTTAACCAGATAGTTTGATATTCGGCCTAACTCAATATTTGGTGCATCCCTAACCAAGAGTAGACTCGTGTTACCTAATACTCCAGAACTGTAAAAATTGTGTGCGCCTGAGTGCTTCTTTTGGCAATAAATTTTAGTATTTTTAGGAACTTAATTATAAAGTGATTAATGAATTTTAATGCATTTTTCTGTCACAGGTGATAAATCACCAAATATTCTTTATGGTTAAAATATGCATAAAATCGTGTCATTAAAATGTGCCAACTGGCAGTGAAACTGTAGCAACGAAATATTAGGTAAGAAATGAAATATAAATAAAAAAATAAAGAGAATTTTTAATTACAATAATAAAGAAATAATTTTTTTTAATCTGCTTTTATCAAATGATAATTTAATATTAAGTAAATTATAATTAAACTTCAAAAAAATAATTTAAAAATTCTCAATACATAGTTTCAAAAATGTTTTTTTCACCTTTTCTGTTGTCATACCTGAAAAAAAAAGGAGAAAAAATAATTATTTTAATAAATTCAGTAGTTCATGCTTTCTACCTAGTCAAAGTGGTGAATTTTCCATAATTAGTCATGCCAAATTAATGTAATGTAACACAAGTTTTTTTAACCAACATGAATTACAGTCCTGAAATTAGGGATGATTTTTATAAACATTTAATGTTTATTAAAAAGAGGTTTAAAAAAAAACTATTTGTACTTTTATACTTATTTAGTAGTAACTCTATCATTTTTATCATAATTTAACGTTTAAACTTACAGAGAGGCAACACAATGTGTTTCATTGGCATGTTATGGTTGGAGATATATTTATTAGTGAAATCATTGCTATGCCATTTGACCCAATTATCCATTATAGCCATTGACCCAGTGAAATTTATCAAATTCACAACATTTTTGGGTAGGTACTTCATGTCAGCTGGGCACATGAAATAAACCAGGGCTGAAACTAGCCTTTTTTCATCCCGGCGCAAACATAGATTTTGCCCCCCTCCCTTCCTGGCTTTTGCAAAGTAAATTTAAGAAGAGAATTTTAATCGCTGACTTATTTCAAATTTAAAATATGTAATAAAAAATACGTAATACTGAATTACGTAATCAACTTTGTCAAATATTGATTCATTAAAACTTTGAAAACGAAATCCAAGGGAAGTCACATGAAGAAACTCTCAAGCTAATGTTAAACTTATAGGAGCATTCTTTTCAAATTTCTCGCTTGCACTTTAATATTTTTAAATGATTTTTTTCCGTTTGGAACAGCTGAGGTTGTTTCTAACAGGATAAATGTTTACTTTTTAAATTTTGGTTGCAGTTTTTTTTTAACATATATATAAAATTACTTTCACTTTTTGAACCGGTTCTAAAAGTTTAAGTAGTCTCATAAAAAAAACTTGAACCAAAATCGAAAATGTACAACCTAACAATGTTAAAGATCAAACTCAGTTATCTTAAGGGAAAAAAAATATATTAAAATGCAAGAGAGAAATTTGAAAAGAATGCTCCCATATTTAACATTAGCTTGCGAGTTTCTTCGTGTGACTATAGTTGGGGCACGTTTAACTAGTCTATGGGTACTATGCTACGCCAGCCTTTTTACTAACTTTGGCGTTGTAGGATCGCAGGATTTGGCTGCTTTGTCGTTGTTTGGGGGAATAAATTTGAGCGAGTTCATGTTACCAATTCTTTTGTTTTTTCATGTTCCACGCAGATTGTTCCGCATTCTTAAAAGAATTTCGGTTCCATTGTTTTAGCCTAATGTACTAAATTTTGTCATCTGTGATTTCTGAATTTTTAGTGATTCTTATGCGATTTAATGTTTCTTTTTTGTTTTTGTTTTTCGCGGCGATTTTCTACATTATTAAAAATACATCCAATTATTAACTTTTAGTCCAATACAATAAATTTTATCCTTTTTTCAATGAAGTTTATTTGGAATTTGCGTACAGCAATTTTTGTGGGGTTTTTTTTTGGGTTTGCGCAACGATTTCTCAACATTCGCAAATTGAATCTAGGGGTCGATCCAGGCAAAATTTGGGGCCAATTTAGGGCCCTTTCCCAAAAATCTATTCAATAAAATGGGCCCCTTCACACAAATAAATTTAATAATATGGACCCCTTCACAAAAATAAATTTAATAAACTGGGCCTCTTCACAAAAATGAACTTAATAAAACAGGCCTCTTCACAAAAATGAATTTAATAAAACAGGCCCCTTCACAAAATTCCTTTTAATGAAATAGGCCAGGCCCCTTTCATAACAATCTTTTTCATAAAAACTGTTTTAAAATATGTAATTTGTAAATAAAACCAGGTCACGAAAAGCAAAAACTTTAGCAAGGGGATTTAAAGACGTTTTTGTTAATAAATTCTTGGTTCGAATTTCAGTAACTGGATTTCAACTTTCATTGCAAAATGGTATTTTTCACAAAAATATTATAAAATTCACAAAAATAACTTTTACTTTTCACAAAATGGGCCCCAAGAATAAAAACCTGCATCGATCCCTGGAATCCTATTTTTTTCCAATATAGAAATTTTTTTTATCCTGCAATTTTTGAAGTTTTAATCATTTATAATGCTATTTTCAGCGTTATTTCGCGAAGATATAAAATTAACGATGATTTAATGTACAAAAATATTCAGAGAGAACTAATTTATAAGAGAAAAATTGTGTTTTAGTTCAGACACCCTTCCACCCAACCAGGAAAAAAAAAGGACATGAAATTTTATTTTAAAAGTGCGCGAACAAAAATCATATCATATAAAATTAGCTAGCAAGAAGCTATATCATATTAAATTAAACAGTTTTTTTTAATACATTCAATATAGAATTTATTGTAAATCACATGAAACGTGTATAAAATAAAAATTGTTTTCCCCCTTATTTTTATAATAAAAATAAATGGTCTTCGCCGATTTGTTTGTAATAGAAATCTTCTTTGGAAAATCATAAAAGAAAACAGGAATTAATATTTTTAGCTTTTCTTTTCTAAATCAATTATTATTTAGTCCTAGATTTGAAAGCTTTCATTACAATAATAACAATAAATAAATCTACCGGTGTAATAAACTCATAGTAATGAATGCTAAAATTCAAAAGCTGTGCAGTGTTTTATTATGAAGCCGAATAAAAATGTTATTGATATATATGTTAACATTTTAAATAAAGATAAAATTCTTATTATTTAGCATTCAATTTTTATGTTTAAAACAAAAGAAAAATTTGAAAATAATCTAATTATATCCTTACAAATTTTATTCCAATTTCATATTCAATATAAATTTCATCCTAAAAATTATTATAATATCACTTTTTTCAAACTTATCTATTAAAATAGAAGGAAACACACATACACACCCTCTCACAATGTTCGTACAATACTTTATTCACAATTTTTTTTCTCACAATGTTTACAAACAAATGCACATTTTTAGTAGCATTGAAGAAGTTGTTTTAAACTAATCCAATATATTTAGATATTTTGCAATTTCGTTTCCAGTTAATTGATTTATGTCAAATTAAATTATAATTTAACTTATCGAATCAAATTAACTTACATTTATGTATAAAAATGTATGCATTATGAATAGCTGGTGAATTTTTTCTTGTTTTTGTGTCTAAAATACTGTTAAAATATTGAATTTATATCATTGTTTAAAAAACAAATTAATTTAACGTCTGATCAATTCTTTCTAAGTAAAATAAGAATAGTTTAAACTTCTGTATGCGGAGGGTTGGAAATTATATCGTGAATGTACTTAAGAAAAGCCGCATTTAAAAAAAAAAAAAAAAAAAAAAAAAAAAAAAAAAAAAAAAGGAGGTTTGTTTTAATTCACACAAAAGGAAAATTCTTGTTATTTTACATATTCTTTCCATGTGCTTCATATTTATTTGAGGTGAAATTGTCTAATCCACCAAAATTTTCTATCCAACGCGATTGTCCAGTAAATTAGATAAATAAATAAAAATCCATTCTTAGACAACAATTGCTTGTAATTAATTTACCGGAAACTAAGAAAAACTGTTCGATTTCAAATCCCTTCAAATATCATGCCTGCAAGTATCCTGTTTTTACATTTAAACAAGTTGGAAATTGCTCGTCAAACGTGGCAAATGAGGTGCGTTCTTACTATAACTAGTTTTATAATTATTTTTTGCACCTCATATTGTACTGAATGTATAATTTTTTGCACTTCATAAAGCGCATAGTCTGATACATCATTAAAATGCACTTCCAATAATTTTTTCCCATTCCCCGTAATGTAACGAAACACTTTTGACTGTCCCTGTAATTAAATTATGCATCCGATTTTCCTAAAATTTGAAATGGCTCGACAAAATTTTGCAACAGTTATATCTTTACAATTTCAGATCATTCGGAAGGCTCTAATATCACTAAAATGCACTTGCAATAATTTTTCCCATTGGCCGTAATGTAAAGAAAAACTTTTGACTGTCCCTGTAATTAAACTATACATCCGATTTTCATAAAATCTGAAATGGCTCGACAAAATTTTGCAACAATCATATATTTGAAATTTCAGACCATTCGGTTGGGTAGTTTTTGCTCTGTTACATGCGGACAGACGGACGGACAGACTGAACGACGACTATAAGTGCTACGTATTTATATAATTACGAACGCACCTAAAAAGAGCCTTAAAATATAAAGTTTCCGGTTCTTGAGCGGGGAAAGATAATTTTTTTGAGAACAGCCTTACAATAAAGAGCTTCTTTTATTCGTTTTAATTTGCAAAAGAAAATTTTCTTTGTTGTTTTAAATGTTTCATCCATATGTTGGGTATGTACTTGGGGTGAAATTTTCTGAAAAATTCGAATCCACCGAAAATTTTTCTCTATATGTAATAGCTTAAAAAAAGAAACTTTTGATTGGACATCAAAAATCTACAATCTCTGATAATAAAAAGAGGCAATATCTATTGACCATCACCCGGCACAGCTCTGTTGGGGGTCTAAGGTTGCTAGTTATTTGCGAGCACCGCGCCAAGTACTCGCCAAAAAACTTCCTTGCGAATAAATACATTTCCTTGATTATTATTAGATATTTATCATAAAAATGAATATATGCTAAGCTCAATCGATTTCGTTTAATGAGTCAATCATTTTTCCTGTGAAAATGAAGAAAAAAAAGAGATTTAATATGCCATTTCTTTCATATTCAGTACAGAACTATTTATTGTTGCGGACTTACACTCCTCTCTAGTATAATCACCATTGACAACTTAGGTCTTCCTTAGGTATAGATGAATGTTACAAACAAATGAAGGCCTAGATGAATCATTAGATAGCCTTTTTTTGTCGAGTTACTTTAATGACGGCATCTTTTTGCTGCATTTGTGTGTTATTTTGCGATAGTCACATCCCATGCATGCTTTACTGCAGATGTTTAAGAGTGGATCGTAAATGTGGAATTCTTAAGCGGATGCGAATGACGTCATTTTAGATAAAATAAAAGTGTGTGCTTTAAGTAAATGAAATATTTTTTGTACTATTTATGTATACATATTTTTTTTTTTCATCGGGGCAAGACTAAATTCTGAAAAAGCAGAATTCCTGTTTTCTAGTGTTTTTCTATTCTGTTTCCCAATGCTTTCTAATGTGATGGCAAGTTATTAATTTCTATGGTATTTCCCACGGGATTACCTTGAGACATGAAAGTCCGGGTTCCTCCGATATTTCCTTTTTACACACTGCTCTCGCATCTCTGTGTGAAAAGAGTAGTTTCGGCCAACCCCACCCCCACAGGCACCTACCAACATTAATAGTATAGAAATTTGTTCATTTTGCTACTTAAGAGATAAAATTGATATTCAAGATATTAATATAGACTACTTTTATGAAATTATATTAGAATATGGATTAATTTTGTTTAATTTCATTTTCAGTTTGAAGAGTGTGAGGATCAGGTCGGGTTGTCTTAAAGTAGAATTTTCGGGATCGGGTCCATTATAACACAAACTGCAGGACGCACTAAATATAAGCATTTGCTATGTTTTTATTCATAAAGTCAATCAATCTACTGGCAGCAACGTAGATAAAACTGACTTTAAAAAAAAACTGTTTTCAAAACACTCTTGGCAGTAAATAAATAAAACTATCGGCAATATTAAGCTATACTAATAAAGCACTAAGTTTGCCTGTGTGCGATAGCTAGGAAAATCTATTGCAAGTAGAGGTTTGAAAATGTGCATGAGGATAGTCCAAGGCTTGTATGAATGCAGACACTTGAGCCTCAGATATTTAAATAATTAGCTGAGATATTAATGACAAATAACAAGTAAAAATTAAATTTAAAAAATCAAAAAGCCCGACTGAGTAAAAAGCAAACTAGTCAATCATGTCTCATAAATGTGAAACTATTTTTTATATTACTTACCTATTTTTTTTTATTTACTTGCATTGATGACTTTTAAGTTGTGTTTAATTGTTAGTTCCTATCTATAAACACTGTTTTGATGAAGCCTATAGATGTCTATGAAGGTTAGAGTTGCAGTAAACTACAGATCCTACCTACACAACTTCCAGATCCTGTAATATTTAAACGGAGCTTCTGACTGTAAAATAGTCAATGAAACATCATCTTCATTTTGAAAGAACTATCCAATGATATGCCACTCAATAGGGTGCGTAATTTTTTCGTCTCTACCGCCATTTTGTATTTTACGACCACCACTTTGAATTTATAAAAACAACACCTAGCCTATAACCATCGGACGGTTATGACGAATCGATAGAGACCTCATTCATTAAAATCCATCCAGCCGTTGGGATGTTTCGAGGGTATAAAGAAATCCACATACCCAGATACGCATGAAACACATAACCCTTCTTGACAGCCGGGTAAAAATGAACAATCATCAAAAAGATAATTTTTTTTCTCAAAATGGCATGTAACACCCACACTGCAATATCACTAGCAGAGACGATCCAAAGCCTCATCAGATAAACAGTTTAAAATACTGAATATAAAATATCCGCCAAAGTATAATACTTTTATCTTTCTAAAGGCAAAATTCGTTAAAAAATATGAATATTAACGCTGTGAAAAAATTCTTTTAAAAACATGTTTTTCCAGATCTTTCCAAACTTGGATCGGCTCGATTTTTCAAAATGCAAGAAAATAAAAAAATACCTACTTAATTTTGGTATAACCATTTCAAGAAAAGAGTTTCGAACGAAGTTTCAGGGTTTGGTTATATAATGTTCAGCAATGCTGAAAAATCTGCATCGGCCTTGGAAATAAGAAAGTATGAAAATAAGAAAAATTCCAAACTACATACTTATATATGAGAGAATTTCATTTGAACGGTGCAATCTTTTTAACAATACAAATATTAACCCTTTTCAACCAAATGCCTATCTGAAAGTTCCTTTTGGTGAATTTAAATTTTTTTAGCACACTTTGAAATTCTGAATCCACTATTTTTTATCAAAATATGGAAAAGCAGATAACTCTTACTTAAGGATAGTACATTTTACTTTAAAAAGACATATTAGGTTTTTAAAAATATTAATATTAACCCTTCCAGAGAAATTAGCCTCTGAGAATTACTTGCAACTTCATCTACTATTACATTATTGGAAATCCTGTATCCGATTAGGAAAGCAAAATACGGAAAAACAAAACATATCAAGTTTAACTCTTTAAGACCGAAAGATTTTTGGTAGAAATAAAAAGTTTTGGTGTTTTCCCCTAAAAAATATATCCAATGCCAGGTTGTATCAAGGGAGGATCTACGCAATTCTGTGGGTGCATGCTCGACTTTATATCGCACAAAAAGTAGGAAAATATTTTTTCTTTTCTTTAGGATCATCTACACAATTGCGTAGGCCAGGTCTTAAAGGGTTATGAGCATAAAATAGCTCGTTTTAAAAAATAATACAGTGAAATCTCATTACAACAAATCTCTGGGGAGCACTGATTAAATTTACTATACTGAAAAATCCGTTAAATTGAATATTTTTATAATGAAATAGGATTTTTTTTTCAGCAATTGAAATATTTGTTAAACTGAAAAATTCGTATAAGTGGCATTCACTGTGACGCATTTCTACTGTATTAGTTAACATTCTTTTTCTAAGGCTAAAAGAAACTAAATCTCGATATTTTAACACAATTTCTTTACACAATAATCTGATACATCCATTATATAACATATGAAAACCAAATTTAGAGAATTAGAAGCATTTAAAAAAATAAAATATGGTTAATATTTGCTTAGATTATGAATATTGCACCAGTGGCTTTTGCAACAAAATATCAATATTTTTGCATATATATATATATACAGGCCTTGATAATATTATAGTTATAACACATAAAAATTTCAAAGAGTTTCGGCAATAAAAACTATTTTAAAACATAAATAATGGATCCAATGACTGTCAATGTTATATAAAAAGCCCCCATTTCTTTTTTTTTTTTTTGGGGGGGGGGGGGGGGACGAGAAGAGATTTAGATTTTTTTTCGATGTCTTAAAAATATCACTATTTTATTTGCTATTGTGTTTGCTGTAGCGTTTAAAAAAGGGTCAGACATTAAGTGACAGTTTTCTTTCTTTACCTCACCTTTATTTTTCTTTACTCTGCCGTATTAAAAATACAATATTTTAAACAGGTGATTCAATGATTTTTTAAAAACCTATTTACTTTATTTAAGGAGAAGAAAATAAGAACATAATAATCAAAGTAGTGGGGCTCCCAACATTATGTTTGTTTGGAAAGATTTTCATATTCAATTCATACAACACTGACTTTAGGTATATTTAAGGTTAGTATTACATGCCTGGATTGTTCCAGTCTTTCGTTTAAAAATATAAATAGACCAGAATGCAAAAATCCTTACTTACCCAATAGTATGCTGCCGGCAGCAGGGGTTCCTCTACTCCAATACATTTGGATAGATACGGTACATACTCCGGTACATTTGGATGGATTTTCATTTAAATATATAAAATCCTTCTACACCTCGAAACAAGCTTTTTTCCATTTTCTTTAACTGAATTTTTTATGCGACTTTCACAGTTTTTTTCATATTGACTGTTCAAAATTCATAAAAAGAATTCAGTTTCAATAATTTAGTGCAATATAGTGATGTCTGTGTGATGCGGGTAGAGGGAGTCGCTGAAATATAGGGGGCCAAATTTATACTATTAACCTCGATTTTCCTACCTGTTTTACTGTAAAATATACAGGGTGTATCTAAATGCTTCAAAAAACTTAGGGGAATGATAGTACTCATCAAGATGAACAAAAAATGCAATGGAACATAGGGTCGCAAATTACGTTTAAAGGGTGATAAACGCAAAACTAATAAAAATATTGAAATCTCGCATACTGCTTTTCTGCAGAACTGGCTAGTAGCACAAAGCTGGCATTCCTTTCACTTTGTGTATATCCAGTCAGAAAGAGATAACAAAAACTTGGAAGAAATCCAAATAAATCTTTGAGCAGGAATCCACATATGCTAATTTGAGCGTGTCCGCCAGTCGTTCCTCCGTAGATGTACCTACTCTGTGTAATAAAGTCAGCGGTCAACACTTTGAATAATTATTGTAAAATATTTGTTTTCTCTGGGCATCACGAGCTGTGTTGTGCCTTTTCTGTGCAATAAATAATTTTCTGGAGTGTTTCTTTCGTGTCCAGTTTGTCCATTTCCAGACGCTTTTTCTCGATTTTCGCCCTTTAAACATCATTTGCGACACCATGTTCTATTGCATTTTTTGTTCGTCTTCATGAGTACTATCATCCCTCTAAGTTTCTTGAAGCATTTCAGATACACCCTGTATATATATGTATCAGGAATTTTTTACCCATGAAAGTACATACATTTACCGTTTCAAAGTTATTGAACTGTACCTTAATCCACACACCAAACAAATTTCTGACTAAGAACTTCTTTTTTAAAACTTGTCTTTATCTCTTTTGTTACCTTCTCTTTCCTGAGTCTATAATTTTATTTTTGTACTAGAGATAAAAACATAACTTTCAAAATAGTGTGTGGTTTCTATCTTGGAATCCAAAAGGGTTGCACTTACACTGTTGTACCGTACTGTTAGATACATTTTTTTCTACACTCAGTTCCCAAATCCTCTTTGCCAAAATATAAGTGCTCTTACATTATTTAGTTGTTTTGAATTTCTTAACTAAAATTAAACTTTTAAAGTTCCAAAATAAATGTGAAATATGTATTCAATAGAACTTATTTCTATTTCTGCCTTTTTCAATTTTGTAACACCTGTCACAAAGAGAATGTGGTGGCGGCGGTGCAAATTGAAACCTTGGCTCAGATACAATTTTTCCTTCACACGGTGCTGAATATAGCAAATTTTTTCTCTGTAATTTTTTAGCTTTTCAAAAAATGTTTATAAAATTTTTGGCATGTAATAGATATTTTTTCATATTCACAAAAAAATCTTGTTTCAATCTTTTAGCCTAATATAGTGAAGTTTTCTCTCAGCAATTTTTTGGCATTTGTTTTCTGAACGAGAACTCCCTGTTAAAGTTTGCTACTGCTGCGATTAAATTGGAGATGGAAGAATGTAAATTGATTCCTATAGGAACGTGAACGATTGCATCAAAATAAAATATCGCAATAAGTAAGGGTTCATTTCATTTGAGAATGGAGCAGATGTCGCCCAGATGTGTATACATTTTATAAGGGAATGCAATGTCTTTGATTTCTTTTTAAATTTGTGAAAAATAAGTATATTAATACATTTGAATTTTTTAAAAATATTTTCCAAATGATTCCCCCATTCAGCAATGTAAAATTTAACTTTGGATGGCAAAACATGACTGTAATTTTTCGTGCAATTTCGCTATCGAAACATATGTAAATGTTCCCCTTGAAATGAGAACAGAGAAAATTTACGCATGAAGCATAGATTATGAAACACTTTCATTGTTTAGTAAGGTAAAGAAAATACCCAAATAAACAAATTAGGAAACACATAGCACATTATTTGAAAACTAGATTTCAGCAAGCACCATCCATAGCGAAAAAGGTATTCAAATTCTTTTATACAGCCCTGCATATGATCTATAGATTTCTATATGTAATACATAGGAAGGGAAAATTTAGTTTAGTTAAGAAATGCATAACCCTGTTAAAAATTCACTTTTGCCAATGGACGGAAAT
Organism: Maratus speciosus; assembly: GCA_963932465.1. Taxonomy (NCBI): domain Eukaryota; kingdom Metazoa; phylum Arthropoda; class Arachnida; order Araneae; family Salticidae; genus Maratus; species Maratus speciosus. The sequence continues at coordinate 90,074,430 of OZ010796.1, read as the reverse complement.
GTACTTAAATTCATTTCTAAAGTTACTAAAAATTTCTTACAGATGTTTATACCACAAGACAAACTAAAATTAATTTTAGGCAAAAAAATGCTTAAAACTACTAGCATCACACTTCCAGAAATTACTATCTACAGACAGCAATGTATCCTGTTATTTAGGTAGCCTTGTATATAAATTTATTTATATTCTTCAATTCAAATATAGTTCAGCTTGAAAATGAAAAACTCAATAAAAAACACTTTTAAACAATTTACACCCATACTATTTATTGCTTACGAATTTTTTTATGTAGCCTTGTATATGATTTATAAAATTTATGCACACAACATAATATACAAAAACTTAGTTAAAATTATCAATGCATACTATAACTGAAAATGCTGTTACATCAATAATCGATAATATACAGTACTCTGCCCACAATATCTGCTGTGCTTTCCTGTAAATTAATATTAAATACTATGCACATCATATTCTACAGCAAACATCTTGTAGTGAACCTCAGTAATATGTATCAAATTCATTATGTTTGAAATACATAAAATAATTAAAATACACTGCAAAAAGTTTTTTTTGTAGACCATTATGTAATCGAATTCTTTAGTGCAACACTTTCAATTAATGATAAATGCCTTGCACTTCATATTTTACAGAAAACATGTTTTAACACACCTTAGAAATGAATATTAGTTTAATTATGTTTGTAATAAAGAAACATGATTAAAATATATTGCAAAATATTTTTCTTTATAGATCATAATGTAATGGAATTCCTTTGAGAGTCCATGTCAATGAACTATAAATGTACACACTTCATTTGAAATATGCCATAGTAATTATCATTAACATATACGAATTACATGGTGCTCCACATATACGAAAATTAAAGCACAGAAAGATGGCAGAGAAATTGAAGTTATAAATATTTTTCAACTGTTTTTTGACTCCCCTGCCCTCTCATGCTTAGTGAAGTTTCATAAAAGTAACTTTTTAGCTCACCTGGGGAGAAAAAATGAGTAAACCTTCATTCAGATGAAAAGTATTTTGATCTTTAAACTTCCTTTTATGCACATACACAAAAAAAAAGAAGAAAATGAAAAACACTAATGAGAAACATATAATGGTGGCTTTGTTTTTTCATATTTCGCTATCAATGTTCTTGAAGGAAATATGAATTAAATAAAAGAAAGTTTTCTGCCTTCCGTGTATGAAACTAGATATATTCATTAGTATACAGCAGTACCACGTGCGTTTTGTGATGCATATGCATTTTTCAAAGTAGGGAAGAGTGGGGAGGAATGGGACACTTTTTACAAAAATAAGAACATCAACTTAGTTTGACACAAAAACAAAAATTTCAATTTATAGAATAGAAAATGAATATATTTCTAATGTTTTTGAACAATATGGAAACATAATTTGCAGAAACAATTTCATAATTAAAGAAATTGTAAGATTCAAATGTGTCCCATACCTCCTCACTAACAGGGAGATATGGGACAGCTATAAAACAAGGTATGATAAGTACAAGTAGTCTAGTGTCGGCTATATATACAGTCTAAAAAAGATTGTAAGTTGATAATGTCTGTGCCACAATATCAAATTCTAGTATCTTCATTCAGGATTCCAGAATTCAGGATTGTCAGTCACAGATGACGTTAAAAAAATCATCAGTTAAATTTATTTACATTTTGAAGTAAATGAATATATTATCAATGTTATAATTAACACATTGAATGCCAAGTCTATTTTGTCTGTCTTTTCGTTTGGGCCACGAAATAAGATTCCCACTACCAGGGGTGGAAAAATGCATCATTTTACTTGCCACTGGCGAGTGAATTTTTTGACAGGGCGAGTGACTTTTTAGGTAGTCTTTGAAAATTGCAAACTATAGAGGTATGTCAAAAAGTTTTTTTATTTAGTAGTTAGCTGTATTTTTCAACTTTTCTAATTACTGCGATATAAACATGGTGTGAAGTTCTACTTTATATTAAACTTTCATCTCTTGTTTATATTTCTTAATTTTATAGGAAAAAAATATATGAAAGTGCATTATAGTAATAGTAACCATCTATTTTTGAGTTACAGTTTAAAATTTTTATGACAAAATTACGCATGTTGCATTTTACTGGCTGTTGAAATAAATCCTTGGCTGATAAGATTTTCTAGAAATTCCTCACCCCTGCCCACCACACAATCAATAAGTATAAGTCACCGATGACTGACACGGCTTAAACGGAAAGTTCAGTGTCAGTCACCAGTGACTGACATGGCACTCAACTTGTTAATATATTACCCTCTAAAAATATATACATTTTAGCAATTAACATTCATCATCTTATTAAAAAGAAGGAATTGGACTTGTCCCATACCTCCCTTTGCTGGAATGTCCCATACCTCCCTTTGCTGGAATGTCCCACTCCTCCCCACTACCTTCTTGTATAAACAAAAATGCTGCTTTTAGCTTTTAGGCTTACTTTAAATTATGGATAATATACAGTAAACGTTCCATAAATAGGGAAACTATTACATCTTTACATAAACAAGTCATTAATGTATAGAAAGCATAAAAAGTATATGAAGCAAATTTACTTTTGATTTTGATTCTTTAAATAATCTTTTTCTGTATACAAATGCAAGCTTATGCAGATCAGCAACTTTTTTCTAATGAAGATTGGGCTACCATTGCTTCATCTAGTGTGTGATTGATGAAATGTTTAGAATGATGCATAAAGAAAAAACCTACTGTCCCATTCCACTCCACTCTCCCCTACTATCTTTTCCATAATAATTAGTAGCTTGTGTTAAGTGTAGGAATTAGAATTAAATGGATGTAACTAATTTTTATTTATTTTTTCACCTTATCAGATTACACATACATAGGTTTAAATTTATGCAATATAATCATTTTAGATACTCATGAAGGTATATATTTGAATTTCTTACAGTCACATAACTTACATGATTGAACAAAACTTCTGATTGTAGATTCGGTGAAAATATTTTGAAGTAAAAAAATGAATATTCTTAAACTGGTGGTGGGCAATTCCATTGTAACAGACTAACTGTCATAGAGGGAAAAATGCCTGTACCTTATTTAAATAATAATAATTCTGTAATTCAAAGATAGCTACAAGTAGCATTTGACATTAGAAGATAAATTAATATTGTTATTATGAATAAATTACTTAATGTAGATAATTATTATTAAAAAAAAATGGTATTGTAACAGATAAACAGGAATTACCGTGCTTTTCGGATAGCTCAATGTTTATCTGTATTATGAAACAACATACAATTTATTATAACAAAAATGTATTTTCATTCAGAGGGAGTTCATAAATGAACATCTTTCACAAAATTTGAGTGTTGCCACAATATATTTATGAAAAATATGTCATCTTACCTGTAACAGACCAACATTGAACATCTAACAGACAAACAAATTAAATACATAAAAAGAAGCTAGGCTGATTATAAAGGATTTTATTGATTTTGACTATTCAAAATTTTATAAAATGCATTGTAAATTAAAAAAAAATATATATATAGGTTTAATGCTATCAGAAAAAAATATATATATTACCCATTTGATGTAAAAAATGAAATACTGAAAATGGTAACATTGGCTCGGAATTGCCCTGGTACTGTTGATCATATAAATTTCTAACAGTGATGATATATTTTTTAAATTATTCATTAAATAAACAGTTTTTAAATGAATTATTTCTATTTTCAGTAGATCCTGATTTTTATTAGCATTAACAACATATAGATAGCAATTTTCTGTTTCATAAAGATCTGATTACTCTGATAAAGTTTTAAAATGTAAACAAATCAGACTTGAAATGCACGAAGTAAACAAAGCTTTTTGCCTTAAATTGTATGGATTTTTTAATGCACTGTGTGTATATATAAACAAAGTTTATCAACACAAAACTTTTAATTAAAAAAATAAGAAAGCAAACATCTACAACACTTGCTTCTTTAGATCACAATGGACATGATATAACAAACGAAATAAATTTTGATTCACGATAATCGTAAGAGTCTAGAGTTGAAGAGTGGAATTTCGACTCTTCGACTCAGTATCGGATTTTAACTCTTCGAATCCGGGCTGGGTTGTTTGGCAGAGAACGAGAGAGCGGAGATCTTGAAGCAGTGTAGATGTATGTTTAGGAAGATGACGGTGTGAATGAAAGGAGAGGGAGGGACAGAGACAAGGGGGCGGGCAGTAGGGTATTTTGTTAAAGATTAATGAATTTACCATATGCTTAGGGGAAAGAAGATAAAAAAAAAAGCAGATGCTACCTTTGTATTTTTTGGTAAAAAAAGAAGTAGGACTAGTTAGGGAAATATTTTCATCTGTTTTCATATCATGCAATATAAAAAAAAAACTGAGAAGAAAGAGAAATAAAATTCTACTTTAGTAGCAGGTTGTTTAAAATATACTAAGTTACTGAATTTATTTTATAATAGATGTATTTTAGGTAGCAGGGAATTATCGTTTATTTGTTTGCGTATATAATGTTATTTTAATTCCGTTTTATAAATAAAAATGTTCGCAGGTAATATTAAATGCATATAATTTACATATATTTTTTTAAAGTTTAGCCAATCGATTTTTTTAACATTCCTTTTTAAAACCCAGATAATTAAGATATTTTCGGAATCCTGTCGCTTCCCTGCTCCCCCCCCCCCTTTTTTTTTCTTAAAGAACTAGGCTGTGTGCGTCTTTCTATGGATATATCTCAATATATTATCATGGTTCTAAAAATAAAATTTTTAGAGGGAGTAAATCAAAAACTATAAACATGAGAAAAAAAGAACTTTTTAAAACTCCCCCCCCCCCCCACCTCCGGGTGGACGGGCGACTGATTTTTGAATTATTTTTTGCTCGGAAAAGCGTAAAATTTACAGATGTAATTCTTATTCAGGAACTAAGTACTCGAATGGCGTTTTCCTTTTTCTTTGCCAAAATATCCTTCAAAAACTGCTGTCAAAGTTGAAGTTTTTAAACAAAGTTTGGTACATGATAGCACGGGGAAAAGAGAAAAACTTGTCGTTACGTGACAAAAATCGTATTTTTCTTGATAAACAATTTATTTATGTAAAAAAAAGGAAAACTCTATTTGATTCCAAATCGCCGCAGTAGTTAGGCCTATCAATTTTATAACTTTGTAGTTAAAAGTACTGCCGCTGAGCCCCGCAAATTAAAGTTTGTGTGTAAGAAAAAATGCGGTTTTCTCCAAAACTATGTGGCCGCGGATAATCGCTATAATTTTCCAGCAAAGTTTGAATAAACTACTATTGCCCCTAGTTTGTTTTTTTCATAATTTTAGTTTTAGTAGATTCGGAAATAGGCTGGAGGGGGGGGGGGGGGACATACTTTTGTATCATATTTTTGACAATATCTAAAGTTAGAACAAATATATTTTTGATTTCGGTGTTACGACGTCTTTCCAACAATACCCAAACGATACACATACACACACACATAAAAGAAAAAAAATCAAGTAACTAAATAGTCCTTTTTTTTCGAAAAATTTTTGTGAATAGCTTAATCTATAAATTTGTTAACAGTATCAACTTATATTAGCTCCGTTTTCACTTTTTAAGTACGGAATCCTAAAAAAATCAATGAAGAAGAGATCTAAGAATTTAAAATGTTGTGAATGGGGAGGATATCGGATATTTTAATGGATTCTTGTTCTTGTCAGCAGTAAATTTCACTTACCCCACACTCTCCGCGAGCGGGCGCGCGCACACACACACACGCGCGAAAAAAAAAAATCCGTTTCCCGTTTTGTTTTCAGCACAGAAAATTTAAACCTTTGAAACTTGATATATATAAAAAATACCACCTCAAAACCTTCCACACCCAGTTAAAAAGAAGGTAAATTTTAAGACATGGTACGGGATTAAACAAGGATATTTCTATATTTTACAGTTTGCCTTACAGGTGTGCACTGGCCCAACCCGTGGGCAGGACTAGGGCCATTTTTTCGCAACGCTGAGGGTCGAACAGGACCTTACTTTTTTTTAAGGCTTTGGGCCGGGCCTAGGCATTGCTCTTTGCAGACCGGGCTAGGACCTTTCTTTTTTCTAAAAGATTGCGCCGAGCTCAACTTAATTTTTCAGTACCGATTCGGGACTGGCTTCATTCTTCCAAGATTTGCAAGGGCCGACATTTTAAGTACCGGTCTCGCCCCACCCCGTACGAAGATTAATGTCTCGGCCTGGTCTGATCCGTGCAAAATCAGTAATATTTGTCCCGGCCCAAAACTTTTTGCAAAAAATGCATATATTTTTAAATTGTCATTATTGTACAACTAAAATTTAAAATTTATTCTTTTTAAAGAATAGCAATTTCTAGGCAATAAACTTAAAATACAATAAAACTTGCGAAAAGGAACCCGTATATGACGAAATCCTGTCTTAAACTAAAAAATGTGTTGATACATGAAAAATGAATATAATAATATGTGAGGAAAAGTATATAATACATTTAAAACTGCTTAGAAAGAAACTTGTCTATAACGTATATTTTTTATTTCCTAAGCAATTTCGTCTTACGTGATTTTACTGGTATAGTAGTTATCAGATTCTTAAGCCTCAAATACATAGAATATGGATTAACGAAATTAATGTTAACTGAATAATTTACATACAGATAGTGATTCATTAAAAAAATAAATATCGCAACACACGATGTTTCTTTAAAAATGAAGAATATAAAAATGAAAAGGAAAAAGGATAAAATAAGTATTTTTAGTCAGGACTCCTCGTACGAAACAATTTTTAATACTATCGACGTAAAAATCCATGTTTTCTAGTTTTTAGTACCTAGATTTTAACTTTTTTTTGGGGGGGGGGGAGGGGGGGCCAAGACGAGATCGGCCCGATATTTTAAGTTTTCTACCGGACCAGTAATTTTTTTTGTACGGGATGGAGTTTTAGATTTTATACCGGGGAGGGTAGTTCATTATTTTTCTACGGGTTTTTTCTATTAGCAAGACGAACTTTTTTTTTCTGTGGACGGGGCCTGGAAATTTTGGCCAGTAGAGACATCAAGTTTGCCTGTTTCCAGTTACCATCCAACAAAGTTTAATATAAAAGACTTCTATATAAAATCAAAACCAAAATAATTCAAGCTTATGCTGAAATATTTTCTCCTGCGCGATAAATTTGATACGAAAAGTAGAATTGAGTCATGTTTACTACCAACCAACCAATCTTACTTCCGCAAGTGAGTCGACTCTCAAAATGAGTGGAAATGCCCATCCCTACTGTATTAAAAACAACTGTTCGATGGCCAAACAGTATTTCTTGAGGTAACTAATGAGCTTGAAGCAACAGATTCAGAAAAATTGAAGCAAATATAGGTAATGTTTTGCTTGTAACTTTTTGTGGTGTAAAAGTTTATATTAAATTTGGATAAAAGCAATGTTTATATTGTGGTCTTTAAATGCTTGCTTTTTTAACCCGTTCAGGACCGGCATCTTTTACACGAATTTTATTCGTCTGGCACCACTTTTTATTAATTGTTTGACTTAACTTTATAAATCCCGAAAATATCGTAATTAAATAAAATTCATTTTACTTTTCTATTTTGCTGGTATCAGTCTCAAGCGTTTTAAGCACTTTTTGAGGGTGCATATATACACCCATGGTCCCGAACGGGTTAAAAGCAGTTATACAAATTATTCTTCGGTCTTCATTTCTTCTAACAATATCGGAAAAAATGCGTATAAATTCGTAATTCATTTTAAATAGGACTTGGGTTTAAAAAATAGTTGACTGTCAGCAAAATTAAGTGTTACTTTTAATAAAATTGTTTTCCGTAACGTAATTTTATAACTTATTCCTCTACAGGGTGTATCAGTATAGCGGTTACAAACTTTCAGGACAGATAGAATACACCTAGACGATGGGAAATCACATAGCAATGCAGGATCGGAAACGCTTTCCTGGCGCGGTAGTGACGACACAAAACACAAGAATGGATGGACATGAACAGCTTGAGAAAACATGATTATAATTCTTAGTACCGCAAAAATGCTGGGACAAAGCTATACAGTTCTGAGGAACTTGTTGCACGCATCGTGGCAGCTGCTGGGGAAGTCCGGGGCACTCCCGGTATTTTCGAAAACATTAGATTTTTCATGCGCCGGAGATGTGAGATCTGCATCACTGCCCGGGGTTGTCATTTCGAACACCTTCTTTGATGACGATCGTTGACTCTCTTTTTGTTCTTATTTCTTAGTACTTTGCTGTACTAAGAATACTAAACATGTTTTCTCACCCTGTTCGTGTCCTTCCTTTCTTGTGCACTAGGAAAACGTTTCCGATCGTGCATTGCTATGTGATCTCCCATCGTCTAGGTGTACTCTATCTGTCCTAAAAGTTTGTAACCACTGTACTGATAAACCCTGTATACAGTATACGAAATTGGAGTGCCTAACTATAATTTTCAGAAAAACTCCAAATTCTAATTCATTAAACTATTTAAACATAGTTAAAAAAAAAAAAGGGGGGGAGAAAAACTACATTTTTTTTTTTTTTTTTGTCTGTCTCTTTTTACGGTTTAGGTTCAGAAAAGATTGCATCATTGATAAGAAAAAAATAATCACCTAGTATTCCATTACATGTTTGTCTAAAAAAAAAAAGTTACAACAATGCATTTAATCTAGCGCCAAAAACATAAAACGGAAATTTGCATTTCATTCCGATTGTTTATAATACTTTGATAGGATATACCACAAATGGTGGTACAGATGTCATATACGCCTCATATTGGAGCGAGTTTTTACCGTCGCTAATTTGGCGAAAACAAACAGCATTAACAACAACTTCCGGGTTACCATATCAAGCAAAATAACGACACTTTGGCGCCAGTTAAGTATTGCAATGTTTCTGACATTGGCGTCAGAAAAAATTGCGCCTATACGGAGCATGTATGACATCTGTGCCAAGTGGTTAGGTAATAATTTTGGAAAGGTTTTAGTGTATACATATTGTTCAACGCTACTTAGTCATAGAGCAAAAAAAAAAAAAGTTAAAAAATTAAGTGAACCTGATTATGAAAGTTTAGCCTTTTTTTTTTAAAATCTACAGAACGTATTTTGATACAAGTCACAAGGGGCACTGTTACATGACGTTTCAGGAATGGTGTTAGTATATAACATTTCATTATATGTTGATTAGTTATAGAGCTATTAATTCCTGTTGTCATAACGGTCTCATTACCCTACCAAAAGTGCATTGTTAGTAATCAACTAAAAGAATTACTTCTTAATGGCTAAATTTTGTCCAACGCTTAAGGTAATATTATATCACAATGGCATTCACATCGTTTTCAGCAATGAGTAAGGTCCAGCTGAAGGTCCATATTGTTTAAAATGCAAGTTCAAATTCACCAATGCTCATTTGGAAAAATTGACCAGAGCAGCGGGCATAGCCTGCTAGTTTTATATAAAACTGAAATTGCTTTTCATAATATGATAATGTTTTTACATGAAAGCAAACCACTTTGCTTAATTATTTAATGAATGCTTGTTTGTCTTTTCATAATGATTTAGAATTTTCGAATTTTATAAGAAATTTACTTTTATTATTGAAATAATACAGATTTAGTATCAATAGTGGATCAATTAAATTAGACAGTAATAGCCATAATAGTTAGACACTGTTCACACACATCAGACAGTGTTAGACACAACACTGACACAATTAGACACTGTTCATTGCTCTAAATTATAAAAATAGTCCTCCAAATTCCCTTTCACTCTTGAACACCGCCTCTCTTCAAACACTCCAGGGGGACGGGGAGGGCGCGAGTGTGAACGATGTTACCTTCTTTGGAGCTGTCCATAAATAATGTCACACTTTTTTTCAATATTTCTGACCTCTCCCCCCCCCCCCTTGTCACAAAGTGTCACACTTTGCCATATCCCCCTCTTGTGACCTGTTACATTATGTTACAGTGTACCAGGGTCGTACTGGCCCACCGGGCAACGAGGCAAATGCCCGGTGCGCCCACCGTCACTTTTTTTTTCTTTTTTTTTCCGTTTCAGCACGCTTAAAGTTGTGTATTCTGAAAGGCATACAATTTTCAAGATTTTTCAGTTGGAAAATTAAATGTAATGCTTTTTATTTTTTAAAGTATAGCATAAGCACACTGTGTGTGACCAAAGAAAATTAGATAACCCAATTTCGAGATAACATAAGTTATTGACAGTCAGATATGCCATTGTTACACATGGTGTCCTGACCAGACTTTTTTTCAAAGCCTGTACTAATGATAAATTCCAAGAAAAATTATATTACGTATTCACTTATTTAGATATACGCCTAAATAAGTTCTGCTCTAAGAATGCTTCTAATAAGTGACTAATAAGTCTGTGTCTAACAAGTTTGCATATTTTCTGCGTCTAAGTATTTAGCGTCCCTGGTGTTGCCAGGTATTTTTGTATTTCTGTCTTTTGTGCAAATACAAACGACGAAACACTGTATAAGAGACAGATTCTCATTTTAAATGGATTCATTAACAGAGACTTTGATAGTCATGGCACCCTGGTCCAGATTTTATTCAGTAACTCGAAGAATAGTAACTTCCACGTAAATTAATATTAGTATTAATGACGTATTTAGCATATTTTCTGTCAAATATTTAGCGCCCTGGGTGGCTGCCCGGTAATTTGATGTTTCTGCTTTTTGTGAAAATACAAAAGATAAAAAAAAAAAAAAAAAAAAAAAAAAAAAGAAAGAAAGAAAAAAGGAATTTCAATTTAAGACAGATTTTCATTTTAATTTCATTCGGTCCCATTGTCAGAGGCGGCTTTGGTAATAACGGCGCCCTTGGTCAGATTTTTTTTAAAGCGTTTCTATATAAAAATAACTTTCAAAAAACTAATATCGTATTTTTGTAATCATGGCGCCCTTGGTCAGATTTTGTTTCAGCGTCTCTGTAAAAATAACTTTCAAAAACTAATATCGTGTTTTTGTAATCATGGAGCACTTGGTCAGATTTTGCAGCGCCTCTGTAAAAATAACTTTCAAAAAATTAATATTGTGTTTTTTAATCAAGACGCCCTTAGTCAGATTTTTTTTCAGCGCCTCTGTAAAAATGTCTTTCAAAAAACTGTAATCGTGTTTTTGTAATCATGGCGCCCTTAGTCAGATTTTTTTCAGCACCTCTGTAAAAATAACTTTCAAAAAACTAATATCGTGTTTTTGTAATCATGGCGCCCTTGATCCTTTTTTTTCAGCGCTTCTGTAAAAATGCCTTTCAAAAAACTATTATCGTGTTTTTCTAATAATGGCGCACTTGGACAGATTTTTTTCAGCGCCTCTGTAAAAAAGAGTTTCAAAAAACTAATATCGTATTTCGTAATCATGGTGCCCTTAGTCAGATATTTTTCAGTGCCTCTGTAAAAATGTCTTTCAAAAAGTTATTATCATGTTTTTCTAATCATGGCGCCCTTGGACAGATTTTTTTCAGCATCTCTGTAAAAATAAATTTCAAAAAACTATATTGTGTTTTTGTAATCATCATCATGGCGCCCTTGGTCATATTTTTTCAGCGCCTCTGTAAAAATAAGTTTCAGAAAGCTAATATCGTGTTTTTGTAATCATTGCGACCGTGGTCATATTTTTCTTTCAACACCACTGTAAAATTTTCTTTCAAAAAACTATTATCATGTTTTTCTAATAATGGCGCCCTTGGATAGATTTTCTTACAGCGCCTCTGTAAAAATAAATTTCAAAAAACTAAAATCGTGCTTTTGTAATCATGACGCCCTTGGACAGATTTTTTTTCAGCGCCTCTGTGAAAATAAATTTCATAAAACTATATTGTGTTTTTGTAATCATGGCGGCCTTGGTCAGATTTTTTCAGCGCCTCTGTAAAAATGCCTTTCAAAAACCTATTATCGTGTTTTTCTGATTATGGCGCGTTTGGTCAGATTTTCTTCAGCGCCTCTGTAAAAATGCTTTTTAAAAAACTATTATTGTGTTTTTCTAATCATGGCGCCCTTAGACAGATTATTTTTAGCGCCTCTGTAAAAAAAAATTTCAAAAAACTACATCGTGTTTTTCTAATCATGGCGCCTTTGGTCTGATTTTTTTCAGCGCCTCTGTAAAAATAAGTTTAAAAGAACTAATATCGTGTTTTTGTATGGCGCCCTTGGTCAGATATTTTTCAGCACCTCTGTAAAAATGCTTTTCAAAAAACTATTATCGTGTTTTTGTAATCATGGCGCTCTTGGACAAATATTTTTCAGCGCCTCTGTAAAAATAAGTTTAAAAAAACTAATATCGTGTTTTTGTAATCATGGCGCCCTTGGTCAGATATTTTTCAGCACCTCTGTAAAATAAGTTTAAAAAAACTAATATCATGCTTTTGTAATCATGGCGACCTTGGTCAGATTTTTTTCAGCGCATTTGTAGAAATAACTTTCGAAAAACTACTATCGTGTTTTTGTAATAGCAACCCCCCCCCCCCCCCCCATACGCACACTCCCCACAAACACACACATAAATTACTACTTACAACACTTAGGTCTACTAAAGTGGTGCATTCCATAATTTCTTAATGATAATATAAGTTAGACCGCCAAGGCTATTTCTTCCCAGGATTTTGCAATGGAAACATGTAAATTTTACTTTTGAAAGAAGAAAATGTAATTTTTCATATCTGTTTAAAAATTCGCATTTAAATATTTAGCATCCGAAAATGCCAATATCTAAAAACGTTTTTTTTCTTTTTTTTAAACCGGATCTGCTTAACCGCTTTAAACTTCAAACACCACCCCGATTTATAAATTGAAAAATACACATGTAGTAATAAATAACCAGTAAAATTGTAAAAGTCGTTTTACAAAAGAATGGATTAATATAAGTAAGAGAAGTGCAAATGTGTTTGTGTTCAGTTTTCAATGCTGTTAGTCAATAACGTGGGAGTTCCTAAGAAGACAAATTACCATTTCGGCGCAGTTTCAACTACATATGGGTTCTATAAATACCCAGTGGTTTCTGTAGTAATACCAGATGTGACACTTTTTATTTATTATACCGTATTCTGAGATTTCTGGAGCTCTGTATATTTCTGGAGAAAATAGAAATCAGATGTGGGGGTATTTTCCCATGAGATACTAATTAACACATGACACATACTCGGCATACATGCATCTGCGAAGAATGAATCGTTAAACACGAAAAAATAAATTATTGAATTAAGGGTCCTGTCCCTGCCGGCGAAGACACAATCGAGCTAATGCTAATCCTATGGGGAGGGATTTTTCTAATATCTCGTTTGCATTTCGACATTTTTAAATAATTTTTTTTTTGCATTGGATACCCGAGGTCCGTCTCTACAGCGCACCTTTTCCTCTTTTTCGATTTTGGTCGCAGATATTTTTTAGAATGACACTTTCATTTTCAGAACCGGTTTTGAAAGTGAAAGTAACTTGATTAGAAATATCTGCGACCAAAATCAAAAAAGTAAAATAAAGTGCACTGTACAGACGGACCTCGGCTATCCAATGCAAAAAAAAACAAACAAAAAAAAAAAAACAAAAAAAAAAACATTAATTAAAAATGTCGAAATGCAAACGAGATATTAGAAAAATCCCTCCCCATAGGATTAGCATTATCTCGTGAGTGTCTTCGCCGGCAGGGACATTCTACTTCAGTCAAATGAAAAGACTCGTTCGCTAATGCTAATCCTATGGAAGAAATTTATAAATATATCTCGGTTGCATTTCAATATTTTTAAATGATTTCTTTTGCATTAGACAGCTGAGATCGATCTGTACAAAGGTTGTTTTTCTACTTTTCGATTTTGTTTACAGATATTTCTTATGGGGACACTTTCATTTTCGGAACCGGTTTCGAAAATGAAAATATCCTCATAAAAAAATCTGCAATGAAAATGGAAAAAATAAAAAACGGCCTGCATACATATCGATCTCAGCTATCCAATGCAAAAATATCATTTAAAAATATTGAAATGACACCGAGATATCTTTATAAATTTCTTCCATAGGATTAGCATTAGCGAACGGGTCTTTTCGCCTGACTGAAGACTCTTAAGCAACTGTTATAGCAGTTTTATAATGTTTTGTGTAATAACACAAGTGGTGTATTGCACAAAATTCCTCTTCACTCGAGAATTCTTAATTGTTTTTCTTTTTAGCTGCCCAAAACTTTTAACGACATTATTAAATAATTTTCATTCATACATACATCAAATTTAAAAAAAATCCCAATAAGGTGAAAACGAAAAATAACTTGTGAATAAACTTTATCATTTTTTAGATACATTTCTTTTTTTAAAGATATCGAGTAAAAAATAACTGTAAAATAATGAACTTAATTGCAGTATTCTTAGTATATTGCAGTATTCTTAGAACTTAATTGCAGTTTTCTAGTAAGCTTAATTGCAATAGGAAAAAACGTGTTATTCTTCTTCTTTTCAATTTTTTTCCACATTACGCAATTAAGGGGGCTGGTCACTCAGCTTCTGATTTCCCCTCACCTAATGTCAAGTCTATGGGCATTGGATGCATTCGCATATTTAAAATATCTCCTCGGGAAATTGATAGTTTTAAGTCTATTTTTTGTGTACTCTTCCTAAAAGATGTCTCTTTTTTTTCTTTCTCCTCTCAATATATTTCTAAAGTATAGATTTAATTTTATATGAAGTGTTAAAATCTTACGAGTGTGTGAAGTGTTAAAATCTTGAGTACACAGAAAAAATAGATTAAAAATGTGATTTTCCCGAGAAGATATTTTAAATATACGAATGCATCAAAGGTCCATAGACTTAACATTACAGAGAAGAATTTCGAAGCTGAGTGACTAGCCCCCTTAAGTATTTCTATTTTCTTTGACTTTGTTTTTTATTTTTTAATACAATGCTTAAATATAATTTTGATACATATTACTTTTAAAAAATGCAAATATATTTGAAGCTATTGCCGCTCTTCTGGTGCTTTTTTTTTTTTTTTTTTTTTTTTTTTTTTTGTGCGCGTGAGTTACGGCGACTATTGTTGTTTAAATATGGCTTATCTGAAATTAAAATAAACAGTAATTTTTTAATTAAATATAACTTATTTTAGTGACTAGACGAGACAAAGGGTGGAAAATATTCAACTTTTATCGTAGAAAAATACTGATTTCTGATGATTAAAAAAAAAATAAAAACCTTAATGCACTGCATTGCATAGCTATACAGGGTGTCCGGTCTCAACGGTGTCCAATGGCTAATTCCTAAACCGTTAGTCATAGACATATAGTTCCAATTACAAAAATGTTTTAAATCAGGTAAAGAAATATTTTAAAAGAGATTTGGGTCAATAAAACATTTCTTAAAAAATTACGAAATTTAAATTTTTATACGGTCCCCCGGTCCTATAAGTTATATTTAGTAATTTTTTCCTATTACACTGACAAATAAGACAAAAAAAAGTCCCATTCATATAACGCTAAAATTGAGCGAGTTATGAAACTTTAAAAATGCATGACTTATGCCTCTTTTCTACTCTGAAAACAAATGAGTTCGGCTTGGCTTTGAGGGATCATATACTAAGTGTTTAAAGTATTCGAAGATCTTACTTCACGTGTATCTGCGCTTTGAAAAAAAATCCTACAAGTATTATGATTAAGTCTCAAATTGGCTAAAATAACGTATGTTTTATTTTGTCAGGATTTGAGACTGTTTCTCTTATGATTTCTTTTAACAAAAATTATGTTTTTTTTAATAAGTTTTTATGTTACTTCAACAATCGTATGTATGTTTTTCCAGTTCAAAATTTGTACTCTAACTTTAACCCACTTTTAAATATCCGATCGAGATTGCATTTTACATACTGGCGCAAATCCGATAACAATCTAATATTATTAAGATTTTCGGTGGTTACCATTTATACTTATTTTACAGGATAACACAAAAAATTTCGGATAGTTTTCTGCCAAGGAGTTTAAGAAAAAGTTTTAGATTAGATAGTACAAGACTGCGATTGTTGGGTTTTTTAACTTTTATGTATTTTATAGCACTGAATCCGAAAATTACCTTAATTTTTAACCATCATGTCAGGATATTTCGCAAATCATAAATTTTCAAATTTAAAGAATAACAAAAATCGAATACTATAAAGTAGAGGAGATGGTTGTGTTTTTTAGCTTTTGATAATTGATTTTTACGCACTTTTTAGCACTGAATCTGAAAATGACCTTCACTTTTAACCATCACGTTAGAATTGTTTTGCAAATCGCAAATGTGTAAGTTAAAATATAGCGAAAATCTCATACTATAAAACATATGTAAAACATTTTTTATTTTATTTTATTTTATTAGCAAATTTATTCGATATTTTTGCTTATCCTGGGATTCTTACAGCTAAACAGCTGAGTGGTCCGATGAGATGGGGGGAGGAAATTCAATTTTAACATTGAACTTCTTAACTTTGAAATTTGTAATTTGCGAAAAATCCTGATATGATAGTTAAAAATGAAGGTCAATTTAGGATTCAGCGGTACAGAATATATAAGAATCAATTATCAAAAGCTAAAAATCATAACATAACCCAACTTTTACAGGCTTGTGCAATCTAATAATATTTTAAAATACGTATCATTTTGTAAAGAATTGAGGCTGTTAATTTAGAATAAATTTATTTAACAAAAATTCTGTTTTTTTCTTTCTTCTTAAATGTTTATTACAAATTGTATATTTTCCATTAATATGCCAGAATGATTGAAGATTTCAAATTTATATTGCAATGTTAATTTTACTCCCAAATATTTTTTATATCTGACGAAATTATATTTCGACTAAATTTGTGAATGACCCGCCCCCCAATTTGCAGCAAAAAATATGCTCCAACTTTAAACAGCTATTACTCGGTCAATTTTAATCGTAGAATAAAGGGACTTTTTTTGTATTACTTGTCAGTGTAAAAGGAAAATTTCACTAAATATAACTTATAGGACCGGGGGTCCGTATAAAAATTTAAATTTCGTAATTTTTTAAGAAATGTTTTTATTGACCCAAATCGCTTTTAAAATATTTCTTTACCTGATTTAAAACATTTTTGTAATTGAACAACCCCAATTGAATAAAAACACCCTGTATAAGAAAAAGAACTGACAAAATTAGAAGTGAAACAATCCAGTATTTTTAAAGTAATCGTGTCGTGGTCATCTATTTAAAAATGCAATTTTGAGGAAAACTAGTTTTAATTTTATGTTATAATTATAATAAAACGCTTATCGTATTTTTTTTTTTTTTTTTTTTTTTTTTTACTTACATAAAATCGTTTATTCCAGATTTTGGCTGCATAAAAAAGTCTCAATTCTGTTGATAAAGCCGCTAAAATAAAAACTCGATTTTCCAAAATTTATAAGTTATGATTACGAGTAAATCCTCGGTTCTCAAAAAAAATATTTTTTAACGTCCGATAATGCGAAAATTCCTGCTCATTTACAAACATAAAAATAGTGTTCGACAGAAACTGAATTTCGATTACCTTCCTAGTTTCGACCGAAAACGAAAGCGAAACTGTTTTAAAAATAAATTCAAAGTAATTAACATAAACATACATATATGCATGTTATCTGAATAATGTTTTGCGTAGAAACGGCAAGACATAATTATTAATCAAAAATAATTTGATTGAAATAAAATTAATTAAATATAAGGCGCTATAAACATAAAAAATTATTAAAAAATAACGAATTTAATATTAGTAATACCTTCTAGGTTTATCACCTTGTATGTGCGGCTCTTTGGATGAGAGTGCCGTTTAGGGGAGGCTAGGGAGATGCAGTTATAGTAATACCGAATATTCGGCAGTATTTTCGCCGAAACTAAGGTTTTGGGCTGAAAACGAAAATGAAACCGAATATTCGGCCAAACTTTTCATAAGAATGAGACTTGCAGGCTCGGTTATTGGAGTGATTTGTAATACAATAGATTCTTTTCTTTAAATTAATTAAATCTTGAGTTGAAATTCATTGTTGTCTCGTGACAACAGTTCTCTTCCTCTTCCCCCACTGTCGCGTCCGGAAATTCGGTTCAAAACGCCACCTTTGACAGCATTTTCTGAAAGATGTTTTGCTTTTCTCAAAAAAAAAAAAAACAAAAAAAAAACAAAAAAAAAACATAAGACTGTTCGATTACAAAGTTTCTGATGGGCAATAAAAAATAGCTGGTATTTTCGGCCACGTGAAGCAGTCAGCAGTTGTAATGAATTTAAATGAAAACCTTTAAAACAAAACTTATCATGCAATAAAATTCAAGTAATACTACTTTTCAAAATAATACATTCAAAGTAATACTTTTAAAGAATTATTACTTTTCCGAATATTTTCTGCTCCAGTACCGAAATCAGCTATTTATTGTCCACTCCACAGAAACTGGAAATGCATGTGTTTCTAATTTTCAACCGATAGCCGGTGTAAATAAAGTGCCCCTGATGTGAAATCTGCTTCGTTTGTTTCGTTCTATCCAGTGTTAAAGAACTACTCCGTCTTTATATTATTTGCATGTGTCCTGAGTTATTTACTTATTTTAGTGTAATCTTAAACATTTTTCGCAAGCTTGTGCTTTATACTTTTTAAAAATAGTGTACGGTGTACAGTATTATAAAATATCATCACCATCACAGCTCAGATATGCTGATGTTGCATCTTGCATAGCGAGAACTGTGAATGGTCCATGGAAAAACAATATAAGGTAACATTATTTATTATTAATTTTTTTTAATTGTGTCTCTTTCACAAGAGTGTTTATTAGTTTGAATTTTTGCGAAATCTTCAAAATTTGTCTAATATATTTCTTATTTTCTCTGTATAACTCTTGAGGAAAAAAAAAAAAAAATCTGGGATGAAAATTAAATGACATTTTTAATGTTTCCCGAAATATGATTTATTTGTTGCTACGAGCTAAATTGAATAATAACGAAAACTGTAGTAATAATGTTAAAGAATATTTGTCTTTCATGCAATTTCAGACTAGAGATATACAGTTTATAAACTGTTTAAATAGCGGGATTCAAACCAAACGCTTCTGTAATGATATCTTTTTAATGTTGAAAAAAATAAAGAAAGAAAACAATTTTTAAAAATAATTCACGCAAAATAAACTTCATTCTTGCCCTGAACAAAAATAATTTTTCTGAAATTTTTTACACCATAATTAGTATTTGTATCATAGAGATTGTATTATATAAAATATAATTGAATTGTATAAAATAATGTTTTGCACTTTTGAGTTTTGACCCAACTAAATTGTTTTTGTTTGTTTTATTTTAATATTTTATTTTTTATTTGGAGATAATTGTATGGAGATTGTTATTCGGATATTCGGGGTAAAGTTTGAATTAACTCATTAGATAAGGTGAGCGGAATTCGAAAATAGAGATAGCTTTTTTAGAAAAGTGTGGTGGAAAAAAACACCTCTAAGTTGGCAACATTGATCTAACATCCGAAGTGCAATGTTTTGAGGGGAATTATTTTTGTGCATATTACATTTCTATAGTATAAAATACTAATTTGGGTGTCATAATTATTTTAGGAGTAAAGTTTTCTCTATAGCAATATACTCGTATATATTTTTTAAGTGATTTTTTATACATAATTTATATAGTATGTGTGCGCTCCGAGAGATGGTCTCTTAATGGAGGTCATGTTTAAATCTAGATTTTAATTGTTGAAAAGGTAACAATTAATTTTATTAAAATTTATTTTTCACATTAGGGAAAAATATAAAAGATTAAGTATCAAAACAAAAGTTAATTACATAAGTTAATTACTGCAGAGTGTAAAAAATGAATATATTGACGTTTTCTTTGATTATACGGTTTTATCTTTTATAACTTTTATTTCTAAGTCCTTTCAAAGTTCTGTAAATAGATGATTTTTTTTTTTTTTTCGGACGGGAACAAATAATGACGATTTCATTCATTTATTTATTTCTTTGAGAAAGTTTATTGACCGTCATACTTAATTTGTCATCAGAGTTAAATTCATTGCCTAAAAAGACACAAAGGGGTTTAAACACTTAAAAGTTACCGGAATAAAAAAAAAAAATCTAAACTTAGTTTAGAAGTTTGATGAATAATGCGCTCACTGGAATTATTTTTCTAATAAAACCTTCTTCAAGCGACCAGGAAAAAATGGAATTTGTTTTATTTTCTTCAAAGAAATGGGTCGCTCATGGAGTGAGTTCAAGTGGGTTGGTCTCTGAATGGAGGTAAAATTCGTATGGAGCCTATGAGAATAAATTTCGTTCCATGCAAAAATGATCGTTCAGGGAGGTAGTCGCACAGGGAGGTTTCACTGTGTATGAATATATATACATATATATAAGCATTTACGCCCTTTTGTAAGGCAATCGGCGCCCTTTTAATCCATTTTGCCACCGCCCTCTCAGTTATGCCAGTACGACCCTGAATAATAAGGATAAAAGCAATAAAAAATGAATTTTTTGCCTGGTTCAAAGTTACCCAGCCATTTAGGGTAACTTTGCAACATATGATAAATATTATCTAAAATAATTCATTATATATACAAAAAAAAAAAAAAAAGTAATATAGTTAGGACAACTTTAAACCCCCAAAAATGTTTTCAGATATGTAAAGACTTCGAATTTACATTTCCCAACATCACAAGATTTGTATAATTTATGATATTACAACAAATATCAGGCATAAGAAAAGTGGAAGAAGAGAACCATGAACATTTAGAAATTAAAAAACCTGTTTATTGTTCATATAAAACATAAAAATGCAGTGAAAAATAATTTTCAATGTTTTAACTCAATAATATATCCATAGTTACAGTAATACATACAAGTACTAGTATTATTCAAACAAGAATAGAAAACGTCAAACGTATGAAATGTCAAATTTGAGTAGCTCCGCCCCTAATCACGCCTCTAAATGCATTTTATGTATTTTACACATATTTGTGAAAATATTTACATGTTATATCTAATGCATACTTTCGGCATTTATATAAAATGTACGTGCAAATATGGGAAATTTTCGACAGTAGCACCTACAATCAGTCAATTATAAGCATCAGTGTAAGAGCCCTGAAAATGCGATAAAATGCTAGTGCCTTCTTATTTTACATTTTATTAACTATTAATAAATAAATAATCTTAAAATGTTAACACATTTACAACATTTAGATAATAATAATTCTGATAAATGAGTATTGAGTATATTGTTACTTAATATGACAATTTAATTGGATTACAACAACTTCGAAACAGTATTCAAATTTAACTTGAAAACAGTACTTCACAAAAGTAGTTAGATGATGCAATTAATTGCGCATAATGTTGCTAATTTATTTTCGAAAATAAAGAGAAGAAATCCCAGTTTAGAACCTTGCCAACAGCGCTCAATTCTGGTATTTATTTAGTCTTTTGGAGTCAAAAATATTGAAAAATAGGATGTGGTGCAAAGTTACACCCCATGGTTCAAAGTTACCCTGAATGACTGTAACGACATGGAATTGTGTCACACTGCGAACTGAACAGGATTCACCAATTTATTTCGAAACGCTGAAAATTTTAAGTAGAGATCTATGACAATATCAAACATGCTTCTAATTTTTCAGATAAAATACTGTCAGATTTCCAAAAAAAATTCTTGATATTTGGAAATAAACATCGATAATGATCAGATTTATGAAAATTTAACCACTGATATAGCATATATGTATAACTGCAAGTGTTTAAAAAAATGTTTCGCTCTGAAAGGAAAATAACTTAAACGTTAACAAAACGATTAAAAACTCTAATATTATAACAAGTTTCACACCAGATAAAATATATTTCTTTTCTTTAGATATAATAAGTTGAAGTTAAGTGCGCTATTCACACACTTAAATTTGCTGCATATATATTGAAAGATTCGCTTTCATTCGAAAGCGATGAACGGAAATGTCAGAAGAAAACTACTTTTTCCAACTGTATGGCCATCCATAATTGGCGCAGAGCTGGATAAGCTAAGAAATGCCCATATTAAAAGATGCCGCAAAGTAACGCCTCTAGTTGCCGCGATGAGAACTAAATTGTTCGGTAGTGGGTGGGGCGTCTTACGATTAGCTATTGGTCCTGCTTTCATTACCTGGAATTTTCGTTCATTTCGCTGGAATATAACAGTAACGAAAATCAGAAGTTTTCAATCCTGTTCCTTTTTCAAAAAATTCTTATTCCTTAATCAATTCCTTACAAATTCATAGGGTGATGAAATATTTAAATTTTTGAGAAAAGTAATAGCATTCTGTTTTTTTTTTCTTTCTGTTTACTTCTATAATTTGTAATGGCGCGAAGAATACTACCAATATTCTACTTGTACTTTTAGTGTAATATTAAAAATTAACAAGTCGAAATCGCACGTCAAACTTGGCAAATGAGATGTGTTCGTAGTATAACTAGTTTTATAAATATTCAGCTCTGGGTGCAATAGCTGTTGCACTCTTAGGCAAAAATGCATGATTACAAAATTGATGACGATTCTATAGATTCAATTCAGTCATACGGAAATAGTAGGATTCCCTCTTAAGGAGGACGTATCACTCTGGCAACCTAGAATCATGACATATCATGGGATATCATTTAATTAATGACGTAGGATAGGATTTAATAGAATGAAGAAAACTTTTATTAATAGCTTTTTAAGTTTGGATTCGATTGTCATAATATGTGAAAGAACTCGACACCATTCTGCAACGATTCTACTATTCAATTTCAAACCATGCGGTTGGGTCGTTTTCGCGTTGTTCCATGCGGAGAGATGGACAGACAGACAGACGGACGGACCAGACGACGACTGTGGGTGCTACGTATATAATTACGAACGCATCCACAAAATATATATACCGTGTTTAATCGCGTAAAAGTCGCACCCCCATTTTGAAGCAGAAAAAATCGTCAAAATATTTTCTTCGCATAAGGAGACAAGGGACCATATTTTTTTTTGTTGTTGTTTTGTTAATTTCACCTTAAATATTATTCAAGGGTACATTATATGCATTATGACATGCATTTATCACAAAAAAAATTTTTTTTAATTTATTTTTGAGAAGAAAATGGAATTTTACTCGTTGTTTTAGAAATCTTCGAAATGCCCCCTGCGTTCTCCATATCAATGAAAATCCCCAATATGTTTTATAAAAGTTTGGTTCATATATATAAATAAAATAGAGCATCGAATTTTATATATTTGAATTTAAAGGTTAAAAAAAGAAAATTGAAAAATTTGAAAAATTTTTCGAAAAAATTTTCCAAATTTTTGAATTTTTTTTATTTTTTGTAAATTTTATCTTAAATAATATTCAAAGGTACATTATATGCATTATGGCATGCATGTATTACAAAAAAATGTAAAAAAAAATTTATTTTTATAAAAAAAATGAAATTTTACGCGTTGTCTTGGAAATCTTCGAAATGCCCCCTGCGCGTTCCATATCAATGAAAATCCCGAATATTTTTTTATAAAAGTTTGATTTATATACATAAATAAAGTAGAGCATTGAATTTTATATATTTGGTTTTAAAGGTTAAAAAAATTAAATTAAAAATTTTTAAATTTTTTCGAAAATTTTTTCAATTTTTTCTTTATTCACAACCCTTATTTTATTTTATTTTATTTTATTTTGTAGCAATTAAAGGATTTTTTTCTTTATTTTTCAGATAAGGAAGAAGATTTTTCAGAAAATGCTGTCAAAGTTGGCGTTATTAACCGAATTTCCAGATGCAAAAGGGAAAGAAAGGGAAAAAAACTGCCATCCCCTAAGAAAAATCGATTTTAAACCAAGATGCAATTCATTTACTGCAAAATGAAAAGAAATGTTTGATTTAAAGTCACTTCAATAAACATGCCTGCAAATATGATGCTTTTATGTCTAAAAATGAGTCAGAAATTTTCGCGTTGATGAAATGGAATTTTTTTGTTTTGTTTTGTGTGTGGGGGGTAGGGAGGCTTAGACTTCTGAAAATCAAACTGAGAACTTTCTGACACATTTTCTAATCCAGTTTTGTTCTTCACCGTAACAAATTGGCATGTGCTCTCATTCAGAACTATGTAATCGAGCTGTTTGTTTTTTTCTGTTTTTCGTTAACGGCAGAGATTTATTTTTAGAAAATCCTGTGAATGTTAGCATTTTGAAACGAATTTTCGGCCGCGAAAGGGCAAGAAACGAAAACTATTGCCGTCCTGAGACAACAAACGCTTATAACTCAAGATGTAGTTCTTTTATCGGAAAATGAGAAAGCTGCTCTACAGCTGATTACAAATCACTTTAACACTTTACTCTCGAAGGCTCCGCTGCGGAGACATAATCTTTCTTTGCAAAATTTCTTTTTGGCACGAGTAATAAAGGAAAATAAAATGTACCTTATTCAATCAGAGTATTTTTGAAATTGTGTACTTGAACGAAACTTCTTTTAAAAAAGTGGTGTCGATCGAATAAAATGTGTGTAAGAGATGCCGAGCGCAAAAGATTAACACATAGTGCCATCTCCTCCGCCTTTTTTTACCACAAAAATTTAATAAAGATTTTTGCCTTATTTAATCGGCAGATTACAGCGATTTAAGAAGGTAAAATTTACTATAATATTTTGTGGTACAAAAAAGCATAAGATGGTGGCAGCTATGCTTTAACATCATGCTTGGAAACGTCAAGTTTCAAGAAATTCCTCTGAAAGTCTGGCGTTCATGAGCGGGGAAAATATTGTTTGTGATTCGTGATGCGTCTTAAACAAAATGCACCATCAACTGTAAAACCTGAACCAACTTAAACTTGTATTTAATACCAATATTTATGTTTTGAAATTTCTAATGCGAGCTCTAACTTAAAATGTGACTAAAGTATAGATTGAGTGCTTTTTATTGGACCCATTCGTTTTAAATTAAGGCCTTGAAACAAATATTTCGTTCATTCTTTTCCCTCAATTTATTTTTACTTAAATATAGAAAAAAAGAGGGATACTCTTTTTCTTCTTTTTAGACTTTATATTACTTTTTGTTAACTGGTGAAGTTTCATTCCTTTTTGACTTTTTGACAGGAAATGAGAAAATGTTAAATAACATATTTTAAGAAAACTATCTGTAGTAGTATATTGATTTTTAAATGATTCTCAGTGTTGCCTTTTGAGTTTTTATTAAAATTCATTGATTGCTATCATTTTTTTAAAGCGATATTCGTTTTATTTAATGATAGATTAAATAAGACGAATATTAGTTTCTCAAAAAGTGGTAGCAATCAAGCAATTTAAATAACAAAATCCCTCCAACTTTGAATTACAGTCATTCAGGGTAACTTTGATCCACATTTGCTCTATTTTCATGTGCCACACTCTTATTTTAAGAATATTGTTGCAACTAGGGGCCTAAAAGGGAAGAAATGATCCTAAATTATTGTTTGACTATCAAAAAGTAAGGAATAATAACAGGGTCGTACTGGCCCACCGGGCAACGAGGCAAATGCCCGGTGCGCCCATCGTCACTTTTTTTTTCCTTTTTTTTTTCCGTTTCAGCACGCTTAAAGTTGTGTATTCTGAAAGGCATACAATTTTCAAGATTTTTCAGTTGGAAAATTAAATGTAATGCTTTTTATTTTTTAAAGTATAGCATAAGCACACTGTGTGTGACCAAAGAAAATTAGATAACCCAATTTCGAGATAACATAAGTTATTGACAGTCAGATATGCCATTGTTACACATGGTGTCCTGACCAGACTTTTTTTCAAAGCCTGTACTAATGATAAATTCCAAGAAAAATTATATTACGTATTCACTTATTTAGATATACGCCTAAATAAGTTCTGCTCTAAGAATGCTTCTAATAAGTGACTAATAAGTCTGTGTCTAACAAGTTTGCATATTTTCTGCGTCTAAGTATTTAGCGTCCCTGGTGTTGCCAGGTATTTTTGTATTTCTGTCTTTTGTGCAAATACAAACGACGAAACACTGTATAAGAGACAGATTCTCATTTTAAATGGATTCATTAACAGAGACTTTGATAGTCATGGCGCCCTGGTCCAGATTTTATTCAGTACCTCGAAGAATAGTAACTTCCACGTAAATTAATATTAGTATTAATGACGTATTTAGCATATTTTCTGTCAAATATTTAGCGCCCTGGGTGGCTGCCCGGTAATTTGATGTTTCTGCTTTTTGTGAAAATACAAAAGATAAAAAAAAAAAAAAAAAAAAAAGAAAGAAAGAAAAAAGGAATTTCAATTTAAGACAGATTTTCATTTTAATTTCATTCGGTCCCATTGTCAGAGGCGGCTTTGGTAATAACGGCGCCCTTGGTCAGATTTTTTTTAAAGCGTTTCTATATAAAAATAACTTTCAAAAAACTAATATCGTATTTTTGTAATCATGGCGCCCTTGGTCAGATTTTGTTTCAGCGTCTCTGTAAAAATAACTTTCAAAAACTAATATCGTGTTTTTGTAATCATGGAGCACTTGGTCAGATTTTGCAGCGCCTCTGTAAAAATAACTTTCAAAAAATTAATATTGTGTTTTTTAATCAAGACGCCCTTAGTCAGATTTTTTTTCAGCGCCTCTGTAAAAATGTCTTTCAAAAAACTGTAATCGTGTTTTTGTAATCATGGCGCCCTTAGTCAGATTTTTTTCAGCACCTCTGTAAAAATAACTTTCAAAAAACTAATATCGTGTTTTTGTAATCATGGCGCCCTTGATCCTTTTTTTTCAGCGCTTCTGTAAAAATGCCTTTCAAAAAACTATTATCGTGTTTTTCTAATAATGGCGCACTTGGACAGATTTTTTTCAGCGCCTCTGTAAAAAAGAGTTTCAAAAAACTAATATCGTATTTCGTAATCATGGTGCCCTTAGTCAGATATTTTTCAGTGCCTCTGTAAAAATGTCTTTCAAAAAGTTATTATCATGTTTTTCTAATCATGGCGCCCTTGGACAGATTTTTTTCAGCATCTCTGTAAAAATAAATTTCAAAAAACTATATTGTGTTTTTGTAATCATCATCATGGCGCCCTTGGTCATATTTTTTCAGCGCCTCTGTAAAAATAAGTTTCAGAAAGCTAATATCGTGTTTTTGTAATCATTGCGACCGTGGTCATATTTTTCTTTCAACACCACTGTAAAATTTTCTTTCAAAAAACTATTATCATGTTTTTCTAATAATGGCGCCCTTGGATAGATTTTCTTACAGCGCCTCTGTAAAAATAAATTTCATAAAACTATATTGTGTTTTTGTAATCATGGCGGCCTTGGTCAGATTTTTTCAGCGCCTCTGTAAAAATGCCTTTCAAAAACCTATTATCGTGTTTTTCTGATTATGGCGCGTTTGGTCAGATTTTCTTCAGCGCCTCTGTAAAAATGCTTTTTAAAAAACTATTATTGTGTTTTTCTAATCATGGCGCCCTTAGACAGATTATTCTTAGCGCCTCTGTAAAAAAAAAAAAATTCAAAAAACTACATCGTGTTTTTCTAATCATGGCGCCTTTGGTCTGATTTTTTTCAGCGCCTCTGTAAAAATAAGTTTAAAAGAACTAATATCGTGTTTTTGTATGGCGCCCTTGGTCAGATATTTTTCAGCACCTCTGTAAAAATGCTTTTCAAAAAACTATTATCGTGTTTTTGTAATCATGGCGCTCTTGGACAAATATTTTTCAGCGCCTCTGTAAAAATAAGTTTAAAAAAACTAATATCGTGTTTTTGTAATCATGGCGCCCTTGGTCAGATATTTTTCAGCACCTCTGTAAAATAAGTTTAAAAAAACTAATATCATGCTTTTGTAATCATGGCGACCTTGGTCAGATTTTTTTCAGCGCATTTGTAGAAATAACTTTCAAAAAACTACTATCGTGTTTTTGTAATAGCAACCCCCCCCCCCCCCATACGCACACTCCCCACAAACACACACATAAATTACTACTTACAACACTTAGGTCTACTAAAGTGGAGCATTCCATAATTTCTTAATGATAATATAAGTTAGACCGCCAAGGCTATTTCTTCCCAGGATTTTGCAATGGAAACATGTAAATTTTACTTTTGAAAGAAGAAAATGTAATTTTTCATATCTGTTTAAAAATTCGCATTTAAATATTTAGCATCCGAAAATGCCAATATCTAAAAACGTTTTTTTTCTTTTTTTTAAACCGGATCTGCTTAACCGCTTTAAACTTCAAACACCACCCCGATTTATAAATTGAAAAATACACATGTAGTAATAAATAACCAGTAAAATTGCAAAAGTCGTTTTACAAAAGAATGGATGAATATAAGTAAGAGAAGTGCAAATGTGTTTGTGTTCAGTTTTCAATGCTGTTAGTCAATAACGTGGGAGTTCCTAAGAAGACAAATTACCATTTCGGCGCAGTTTCAACTACATATGGGTTCTATAAATACCCAGTGGTTTCTGTAGTAATACCAGATGTGACACTTTTTATTTATTATACCGTATTCTGAGATTTCTGGAGCTCTGTATCTTTCTGGAGAAAATAGAAATCGGATGTGGGGGTATTTTCCCATGAGATACTAATTAACACATGACACATACTCGGCATACATGCATCTGCGAAGAATGAATCGTTAAACACGAAAAAATAAATTATTGAATTAAGGGTCCTGTCCCTGCCGGCGAAGACACTCTCGAGCTAATGCTAATCCTATGGGGAGGGATTTTTCTAATATCTCGTTTGCATTTCGACATTTTTAAATAATTTTTTTTTGCATTGGATACCCGAGGTCCGTCTCTACAGCGCACCTTTTCCTCTTTTTCGATTTTGGTCGCAGATATTTTTTAGAATGACACTTTCATTTTCAGAACCGGTTTTGAAAGTGAAAGTAACTTGATTAGAAATATCTGCGACCAAAATCAAAAAAGTAAAAAAAAGTGCACTGTACAGACGGACCTCGGCTATCAAATGCAAAAAAAAAAACAAACAAAAAAAAAACAAAAAAAAAAAACATTAATTAAAAATGTCGAAATGCAAACGAGATATTAGAAAAATCCCTCCCCATAGGATTAGCATTAGCTCGTGAGTGTCTTCGCCGGCAGGGACATTCTACTTCAGTCAAATGAAAAGACTCGTTCGCTAATGCTAATCCTATGGAAGAAATTTATAAATATATCTCGGTTGCATTTCAATATTTTTAAATGATTTCTTTTGCATTAGACAGCTGAGATCGATCTGTACAAAGGTTGTTTTTCTACTTTTCGATTTTGTTTACAGATATTTCTTATGGGGACACTTTCATTTTCGGAACCGGTTTCGAAAATGAAAATATCCTCATAAAAAAATCTGCAATGAAAATGGAAAAAATAAAAAACGGCCTGCATACAGATCGATCTCAGCTATCCAATGCAAAAATATCATTTAAAAATATTGAAATGACACCGAGATATCTTTATAAATTTCTTCCATAGGATTAGCATTAGCGAACGGGTCTTTTCGCCTGACTGAAGTAGACTCTTAAGCAACTGTTATAGCAGTTTTATAATGTTTTGTGTAATAACACAAGTGGTGTATTGCACAAAATTCCTCTTCACTCGAGAATTCTTAATTGTTTTACATCTTTTTAGCTGCCCAAAACTTTTAACGACATTATTAAATAATTTTCATTCATACATACATCAAATTTTTAAAAAATCCCAATAAGGTGAAAACGAAAAATAACTTGTGAATAAACTTTATCATTTTTTAGATACATTTCTTTTTTTAAAGATATCGAGTAAAAAATAACTGTAAAATAATGAACTTAATTGCAGTATTCTTAGTATATTGCAGTATTCTTAGAACTTAATTGCAGTTTTCTAGTAAGCTTAATTGCAGTAGGAAAAAACGTGTTATTCTTCTTCTTTTCAATTTTTTTCCACATTACGCAATTAAGGGGGCTGGTCATGCAGCTTCCGATTTCCCCTCACCTAATGTCAAGTCTATGGGCATTGGATGCATTCGCATATTTAAAATATCTCCTCGGGAAATTGATATTTTTAAGTCTATTTTTTGTGTACTCTTCCTAAAAGATGTCTCTTTTTTTTCTTTCTCCTCTCAATATATTTCTAAAGTATAGATTTAATTTTATATGAAGTGTTAAAATCTTACGAGTGTGTGAAGTGTTAAAATCTTGAGTACACAGAAAAAATAGGTTAAAAATGTGATTTTCCCGAGAAGATATTTTAAATATACGAATGCATCAAAGGTCCATAGACTTAACATTACAGAGAAGAATTTCGAAGCTGAGTGACTAGCCCCCTTAAGTATTTCTATTTTCTTTGACTTTGTTTTTTATTTTTTAATACAATGCTTAAATATAATTTTGATACATATTACTTTTAAAAAATGCAAATATATTTGAAGCTATTGCCGCTCTTCTGGTGCTTTTTTTTTTTTTTTTTTTTTTTTTTTTTTTTTTTTTTGTGCGCGTGAGTTACGGCGACTATTGTTGTTTAAATATGGCTTATCTGAAATTAAAATAAACAGTAATTTTTTAATTAAATATAACTTATTTTAGTGACTAGACGAGACAAAGGGTGGAAAATATTCAACTTTTATCGTAGAAAAATACTGATTTCTGATGATTAAAAAAAAAAAAAAACCTTAATGCACTGCATTGCATAGCTATACAGGGTGTCCGGTCTCAACGGTGTCCAATGGCTAATTCCTAAACCGTTAGTCATAGACATATAGTTCCAATTACAAAAATGTTTTAAATCAGGTAAAGAAATATTTTAAAAGAGATTTGGGTCAATAAAACATTTCTTAAAAAATTACGAAATTTAAATTTTTATACGGTCCCCCGGTCCTATAAGTTATATTTAGTAATTTTTTCCTATTACACTGACAAATAAGACAAAAAAAAGTCCCATTCATATAACGCTAAAATTGAGCGAGTTATGAAACTTTAAAAATGCATGACTTATGCCTCTTTTCTACTCTGAAAACAAATGAGTTCGGCTTGGCTTTGAGGGATCATATACTAAGTGTTTAAAGTATTCGAAGATCTTACTTCACGTGTATCTGCGCTTTGAAAAAAAATCCTACAAGTATTATGATTAAGTCTCAAATTGGCTAAAATAACGTATGTTTTATTTTGTCAGGATTTGAGACTGTTTCTCTTATGATTTCTTTTAACAAAAATTATGTTTTTTTTAATAAGTTTTTATGTTACTTCAACAATCGTATGTATGTTTTTCCAGTTCAAAATTTGTACTCTAACTTTAACCCACTTTTAAATATCCGATCGAGATTGCATTTTACATACTGGCGCAAATCCGATAACAATCTAATATTATTAAGATTTTCGGTGGTTACCATTTATACTTATTTTACAGGATAACACAAAAAATTTCGGATAGTTTTCTGCCAAGGAGTTTAAGAAAAAGTTTTAGATTAGATAGTACAAGACTGCGATTGTTGGGTTTTTTAACTTTTATGTATTTTATAGCACTGAATCCGAAAATTACCTTAATTTTTAACCATCATGTCAGGATATTTCGCAAATCATAAATTTTCAAATTTAAAGAATAACAAAAATCGAATACTATAAAGTAGAGGAGATGGTTGTGTTTTTTAGCTTTTGATAATTGATTTTTACGCACTTTTTAGCACTGAATCTGAAAATGACCTTCACTTTTAACCATCACGTTAGATTTGTTTTGCAAATCGCAAATGTGTAAGTTAAAATATTGCGAAAATCTCATACTATAAAACATATGTAAAACATTTTTTATTTTATTTTATTTTATTTTATTTTATTAGCAAATTTATTCGATATTTTTGCTTATCCTGGGATTCTTACAGCTAAACAGCTGAGTGGTCCGATGAGATGGGGGGAGGAAATTCAATTTTAACATTGAACTTCTTAACTTTGAAATTTGTAATTTGCGAAAAATCCTGATATGATAGTTAAAAATGAAGGTCAATTTAGGATTCAGCGGTACAGAATATATAAGAATCAATTATCAAAAGCTAAAAATCATAACATAACCCAACTTTTACAGGCTTGTGCAATCTAATAATATTTTAAAATACGTATCATTTTGTAAAGAATTGAGGCTGTTAATTTAGAATAAATTTATTTAACAAAAATTCTGTTTTTTCTTTCTTCTTAAATGTTTATTACAAATTGTATATTTTCCATTAATATGCCAGAATGATTGAAGATTTCAAATTTATATTGCAATGTTAATTTTACTCCCAAATATTTTTTATATCTGACGAAATTATATTTCGACTAAATTTGTGAATGACCCCCCCCCCCCCCCCAATTTGCAGCAAAAAATATGCTCCAACTTTAAACAGCTATTACTCGGTCAATTTTAATCGTAGAATAAAGGGACTTTTTTTGTATTACTTGTCAGTGTAAAAGGAAAATTTCACTAAATATAACTTATAGGACCGGGGGTCCGTATAAAAATTTAAATTTCGTAATTTTTTAAGAAATGTTTTTATTGACCCAAATCGCTTTTAAAATATTTCTTTACCTGATTTAAAACATTTTTGTAATTGAACAACCCCAATTGAATAAAAACACCCTGTATAAGAAAAAGAACTGACAAAATTAGAAGTGAAACAATCCAGTATTTTTAAAGTAATCGTGTCGTGGTCATCTATTTAAAAATGCAATTTTGAGGAAAACTAGTTTTAATTTTATGTTATAATTATAATAAAACGCTTATCGTATTTTTTTTTTTTTTTTTTTTTTTTTTTACTTACATAAAATCGTTTATTCCAGATTTTGGCTGCATAAAAAAGTCTCAATTCTGTTGATAAAGCCGCTAAAATAAAAACTCGATTTTCCAAAATTTATAAGTTATGATTACGAGTAAATCCTCGGTTCTCAAAAAAAATATTTTTTAACGTTCGATAATGCGAAAATTCCTGCTCATTTACAAACATAAAAATAGTGTTCGACAGAAACTGAATTTCGATTACCTTCCTAGTTTCGACCGAAAACGAAAGCGAAACTGTTTTAAAAATAAATTCAAAGTAATTAACATAAACATACATATATGCATGTTATCTGAATAATGTTTTGCGTAGAAACGGCAAGGCATAATTATTAATCAAAAATAATTTGATTGAAATAAAATTAATTAAATATAAGGCGCTATAAACATAAAAAATTATTAAAAAATAACGAATTTAATATTAGTAATACCTTCTAGGTTTATCACCTTGTATGTGCGGCTCTTTGGATGAGAGTGCCGTTTAGGGGAGGCTAGGGAGATGCAGTTATAGTAATACCGAATATTCGGCAGTATTTTCGCCGAAACTAAGGTTTTGGGCTGAAAACGAAAATGAAACCGAATATTCGGCCAAACTTTTCATAAGAATGAGACTTGCAGGCTCGGTTATTGGAGTGATTTGTAATACAATAGATTCTTTTCTTTAAATTAATTAAATCTTGAGTTGAAATTCATTGTTGTCTCGTGACAACAGTTCTCTTCCTCTTCCCCCACTGTCGCGTCCGGAAATTCGGTTCAAAACGCCACCTTTGACAGCATTTTCTGAAAGATGTTTTGCTTTTCTCAAAAAAAAAAAAAAAAAAAAAAAAAACAACATAAGACTGTTCGATTACAAAGTTTCTGATGGGCAATAAAAAATAGCTGGTATTTTCGGCCACGTGAAGCAGTCAGCAGTTGTAATGAAATTAAATGAAAACCTTTAAAACAAAACTTATCATGCAATAAAATTCAAGTAATACTACTTTTCAAAATAATACATTCAAAGTAATACTTTTAAAGAATTATTACTTTTCCGAATATTTTCTGCTCCAGTACCGAAATCAGCTATTTATTGTCCACTCCACAGAAACTGGAAATGCATGTGTTTCTAATTTTCAACCGATAGCCGGTGTAAATAAAGTGCCCCTGATGTGAAATCTGCTTCGTTTGTTTCGTTCTATCCAGTGTTAAAGAACTACTCCGTCTTTATATTATTTGCATGTGTCCTGAGTTATTTACTTATTTTAGTGTAATCTTAAACATTTTTCGCAAGCTTGTGCTTTATACTTTTTAAAAATAGTGTACGGTGTACAGTATTATAAAATATCATCACCATCACAGCTCAGATATGCTGATGTTGCATCTTGCATAGCGAGAACTGTGAATGGTCCATGGAAAAACAATATAAGGTAACATTATTTATTATTAATTTTTTTTAATTGTGTCTCTTTCACAAGAGTGTTTATTAGTTTGAATTTTTGCGAAATCTTCAAAATTTGTCTAATATATTTCTTATTTTCTCTGTATAACTCTTGAGGAAAAAAAAAAAAAATCTGGGATGAAAATTAAATGACATTTTTAATGTTTCCCGAAATATGATTTATTTGTTGCTACGAGCTAAATTGAATAATAACGAAAACTGTAGTAATAATGTTAAAGAATATTTGTCTTTCATGCAATTTCAGACTAGAGATATACAGTTTATAAACTGTTTAAATAGCGGGATTCAAACCAAACGCTTCTGTAATGATATCTTTTTAATGTTGAAAAAAATAAAGAAAGAAAACAATTTTTAAAAATAATTCACGCAAAATAAACTTCATTCTTGCCCTGAACAAAAATAATTTTTCTGAAATTTTTTACACCATAATTAGTATTTGTATCATAGAGATTGTATTATATAAAATATTATTGAATTGTATAAAATAATGTTTTGCACTTTTGAGTTTTGACCCAACTAAATTGTTTTTGTTTGTTTTATTTTAATATTTTATTTTTTATTTGGACATAATTGTATGGAGATTGTTATTCGGATATTCGGGGGTAAAGTTTGAATTAACTCATTAGATAAGGTGAGCGGAATTCGAAAATAGAGATAGCTTTTTTAGAAAAGTGTGGTGGAAAAAACACCTCTAAGTTGGCAACATTGATCTAACATCCGAAGTGCAATGTTTTGAGGGGAATTATTTTTGTGCATATTACATTTCTATAGTATAAAATACTAATTTGGGTGTCATAATTATTTTAGGAGTAAAGTTTTCTCTATAGCAATATACTCGTATATATTTTTTAAGTGATTTTTTATACATAATTTATATAGTATGTGTGCGCTCCGAGAGATGGTCTCTTAATGGAGGTCATGTTTAAATCTAGATTTTAATTGTTGAAAAGGTAACAATTAATTTTATTAAAATTTATTTTTCACATTAGGGAAAAATATAAAAGATTAAGTATCAAAACAAAAGTTAATTACATAAGTTAATTACTGCAGAGTGTAAAAAATGAATATATTGACGTTTTCTTTGATTATACGGTTTTATCTTTTATAACTTTTATTTCTAAGTCCTTTCAAAGTTCTGTAAATAAATGATTTTTTTTTTTTTTTTGGACGGGAACAAATAATGACGATTTCATTCATTTATTTATTTCTTTGAGAAAGTTTATTGACCGTCATACTTAATTTGTCATCAGAGTTAAATTCATTGCCTAAAAAGACACAAAGGGGTTTAAACACTTAAAAGTTACCGGAATAAAAAAAAAAATCTAAACTTAGTTTAGAAGTTTGATGAATAATGCGCTCTCTGGAATTATTTTTCTAATAAAACCTTCTTCAAGCGACCAGGAAAAAATGGAATTTGTTTTATTTTCTTCAAAGAAATGGTTCGCTCATGGAGTGAGTTCAACTGGGTTGGTCTCTGAATGGAGTTAAAATTCGTATTGAGCCTATGAGAATAAATTTCGTTCCATGCAAAAATGATCGTTCAGGGAGGTAGTCGCACAGGGAGGTTTCACTGTGTATGAATATATATACATATATATAAGCATTTACGCCCTTTTGTAAGGCAATCGGCGCCCTTTTAATCCATTTTGCCACCGCCCTCTCAGTTATGCCAGTACGACCCTGCATACAGTCCAAAAACGAATTGGAAATTGATTCCCTAGTCTTTCAAGAAACGATCTGAAGTTCAGACTAGAGTGCCTCTGCAATAGAATGGCAACATACGATGATCAGACTGTGTTTAGACAGATGCGTTTGTGTTTTGTTTTTTTGTTGTTGTTGTTTATGACGGCCGAATATATATACGAGAAATAAGGACCTTAGGGGGGTTGTGTTTTCCGGAGCTCGGAGGCCTTTCTAAAGGAACGTAACCCGTATTTACGCAAGGTTTCCGAAGGTTTGAAGAAAATCACGGAAAACTTCAAACGATTAGGGCGGCAGGCACGATTGGGTTCGACCCAGAACCTTTCCCTCTCGTCAGCTTTGAGAGCAGAATTTCCCTCTCTATTATAACTTTTTAGATATTAATTTCTTTTTCGAACTCCAACAACTGCGATTTGTAAATGCGGGGAACGTAAACCTCTGACTGATCTAGAAGTTTATGCTCAAGAGATTTGTAGTCTTATTTTCGAATAAGGCAGAGAAACCTGGTTCTATGAGACAGTAACGAATGTTACCCAGAGAAAATGTAGTAATAAGAAACTTTCAATAGAAAGTGATGGGAGAGATTTTTCTGTTAGTGACGAATATAATGTCTGATAAATTCATAATTTAATTATATTCTTTCAATCACAATCGACTTCTTTTTTTTTTACATTCTTTTAACAAAGATTTGTTTAAATGTAATTTTTTATCATTAAGTTTGTTAGAAATTTAAAAAGAAATTATGTTGAAAACTAATGACCTACTTTTGAAACTAAACTTATATTCTTTGAATAATAAAAAAATAAAATTATTTTAAAAGTGTGAAATTTGAGACCATTTTAAAAAGATAAATATAGTATCCATCAGGGTCGTACTGGCCCACCGGGCAACGAGGCAAATGCCCGGTGCGCCCATCGTCACTTTTTTTTTCTTTTGTTTTTCCGTTTCAGCACGCTTAAAGTTGTGTATTCTGAAAGGCATACAATTTTCAAGATTTTTCAGTTGGAAAATTAAATGTAATGCTTTTTATTTTTTAAAGTATAGCATAAGCACACTGTGTGTGACCAAAGAAAATTAGATAACCCAATTTCGAGATAACATAACTTATTGACAGTCAGATATGCCATTGTTACACATGGTGTCCTGACCAGACTTTTTTTCAAAGCCTGTACTAATGATAAATTCCAAGAAAAATTATATTACGTATTCACTTATTTAGATATACGCCTAAATAAGTTCTGCTCTAAGAATGCTTCTAATAAGTGACTAATAAGTCTGTGTCTAACAAGTTTGCATATTTTCTGCGTCTAAGTATTTAGCGTCCCTGGTGTTGCCAGGTATTTTTGTATTTCTGTCTTTTGTGCAAATACAAACGACGAAACACTGTATAAGAGACAGATTCTCATTTTAAATGGATTCATTAACAGAGACTTTGATAGTCATGGCGCCCTGGTCCAGATTTTATTCAGTACCTCGAAGAATAGTAACTTCCACGTAAATTAATATTAGTATTAATGACGTATTTAGCATATTTTCTGTCAAATATTTAGCGCCCTGGGTGGCTGCCCGGTAATTTGATGTTTCTGCTTTTTGTGAAAATACAAAAGATAAAAAAAAAAAAAGAAAAAAAAAAGAAAGAAAGAAAAAAGGAATTTCAATTTAAGACAGATTTTCATTTTAATTTCATTCGGTCCCATTGTCAGAGGCGGCTTTGGTAATAACGGCGCCCTTGGTCAGATTTTTTTTAAAGCGTTTCTATATAAAAATAACTTTCAAAAAACTAATATCGTATTTTTGTAATCATGGCGCCCTTGGTCAGATTTTGTTTCAGCGTCTCTGTAAAAATAACTTTCAAAAACTAATATCGTGTTTGTGTAATCATGGAGCACTTGGTCAGATTTTGCAGCGCCTCTGTAAAAATAACTTTCAAAAAATTAATATTGTGTTTTTTAATCAAGACGCCCTTAGTCAGACTTTTTTTCAGCGCCTCTGTAAAAATGTCTTTCAAAAAACTGTAATCGTGTTTTTGTAATCATGGCGCCCTTAGTCAGATTTTTTTCAGCACCTCTGTAAAAATAACTTTCAAAAAACTAATATCGTGTTTTTGTAATCATGGCGCCCTTGATCCTTTTTTTTCAGCGCTTCTGTAAAAATGCCTTTCAAAAAACTATTATCGTGTTTTTCTAATAATGGCGCACTTGGACAGATTTTTTTCAGCGCCTCTGTAAAAAAGAGTTTCAAAAAACTAATATCGTATTTCGTAATCATGGTGCCCTTAGTCAGATATTTTTCAGTGCCTCTGTAAAAATGTCTTTCAAAAAGTTATTATCATGTTTTTCTAATCATGGCGCCCTTGGACAGATTTTTTTCAGCATCTCTGTAAAAATAAATTTCAAAAAACTATGTTGTGTTTTTGTAATCATCATCATGGCGCCCTTGGTCATATTTTTTCAGCGCCTCTGTAAAAATAAGTTTCAGAAAGCTAATATCGTGTTTTTGTAATCATTGCGACCGTGGTCATATTTTTCTTTCAACACCACTGTAAAATTTTCTTTCAAAAAACTATTATCATGTTTTTCTAATAATGGCGCCCTTGGATAGATTTTCTTACAGCGCCTCTGTAAAAATAAATTTCAAAAAACTAAAATCGTGCTTTTGTAATCATGACGCCCTTGGACAAATTTTTTTTCAGCGCCTCTGTGAAAATAAATTTCATAAAACTATATTGTGTTTTTGTAATCATGGCGGCCTTGGTCAGATTTTTTCAGCGCCTCTGTAAAAATGCCTTTCAAAAACCTATTATCGTGTTTTTCTGATTATGGCACGTTTGGTCAGATTTTCTTCAGCGCCTCTGTAAAAATGCTTTTTAAAAAACTATTATTGTGTTTTTCTAATCATGGCGCCCTTAGACAGATTATTTTTAGCGCCTCTGTAAAAAAAAAATTCAAAAAACTACATCGTGTTTTTCTAATCATGGCGCCTTTGGTCTGATTTTTTTCAGCGCCTCTGTAAAAATAAGTTTAAAAGAACTAATATCGTGTTTTTGTATGGCGCCCTTGGTCAGATATTTTTCAGCACCTCTGTAAAAATGCTTTTCAAAAAACTATTATCGTGTTTTTGTAATCATGGCGCTCTTGGACAAATATTTTTCAGCGCCTCTGTAAAAATAAGTTTAAAAAAACTAATATCGTGTTTTTGTAATCATGGCGTCCTTGGTCAGATATTTTTCAGCACCTCTGTAAAATAAGTTAAAAAAAACTAATATCATGCTTTTGTAATCATGGCGACCTTGGTCAGATTTTTTT
The DNA here is from genome assembly GCA_963932465.1 of Maratus speciosus. Taxonomy (NCBI): domain Eukaryota; kingdom Metazoa; phylum Arthropoda; class Arachnida; order Araneae; family Salticidae; genus Maratus; species Maratus speciosus. The sequence continues at coordinate 90,035,238 of OZ010796.1, read as the reverse complement.
CAGCGCATTTGTAGAAATAACTTTCAAAAAACTACTATCGTGTTTTTGTAATAGCAACCCCCCCCCCCCATACGCACACTCCCCACAAACACACACATAAATTACTACTTACAACACTTAGGTCTACTAAAGTGGAGCATTCCATAATTTCTTAATGATAATATAAGTTAGACCGCCAAGGCTATTTCTTCCCAGGATTTTGCAATGGAAACATGTAAATTTTACTTTTGAAAGAAGAAAATGTAATTTTTCATATCTGTTTAAAAATTCGCATTTAAATATTTAGCATCCGAAAATGCCAATATCTAAAAACGTTTTTTTTCTTTTTTTTAAACCGGATCTGCTTAACCGCTTTAAACTTCAAACACCACCCCGATTTATAAATTGAAAAATACACATGTAGTAATAAATAACCAGTAAAATTGTAAAAGTCGTTTTACAAAAGAATGGATGAATATAAGTAAGATAAGTGCAAATGTGTTTGTGTTCAGTTTTCAATGCTGTTAGTCAATAACGTGGGAGTTCCTAAGAAGACAAATTACCATTTCGGCGCAGTTTCAACTACATATGGGTTCTATAAATACCCAGTGGTTTCTGTAGTAATACCAGATGTGACACTTTTTATTTATTATACCGTATTCTGAGATTTCTGGAGCTCTGTATCTTTCTGGAGAAAATAGAAATCGGATGTGGGGGTATTTTCCCATGAGATACTAATTAACACATGACACATACTCGGCATACATGCATCTGCGAAGAATGAATCGTTAAACACGAAAAAATAAATTATTGAATTAAGGGTCCTGTCCCTGCCTGCGAAGACACTCTCGAGCTAATGCTAATCCTATGGGGAGGGATTTTTCTAATATCTCGTTTGCATTTCGACATTTTTAAATAATTTTTTTTTGCATTGGATACCCGAGGTCCGTCTCTACAGCGCACCTTTTCCTCTTTTTCGATTTTGGTCGCAGATATTTTTTAGAATGACACTTTCATTTTCAGAACCGGTTTTGAAAGTGAAAGTAACTTGATTAGAAATATCTGCGACCAAAATCAAAAAAGTAAAAAAAAGTGCACTGTACAGACGGACCTCGGCTATCCAATGCAAAAAAAAACAAACAAAAAAAACAAACAAAAAAAAACATTAATTAAAAATGTCGAAATGCAAACGAGATATTAGAAAAATCCCTCCCCATAGGATTAGCATTAGCTCGTGAGTGTCTTCGCCGGCAGGGACATTCTACTTCAGTCAAATGAAAAGACTCGTTCGCTAATGCTAATCCTATGGAAGAAATTTATAAATATATCTCGGTTGCATTTCAATATTTTTAAATGATTTCTTTTGCATTAGACAGCTGAGATTGATCTGTACAAAGGTTGTTTTTCTACTTTTCGATTTTGTTTACAGATATTTCTTATGGGGACACTTTCATTTTCGGAACCGGTTTCGAAAATGAAAATATCCTCATAAAAAAATCTGCAATGAAAATGGAAAAAATAAAAAACGGCCTGCATACAGATCGATCTCAGCTATCCAATGCAAAAATATCATTTAAAAATATTGAAATGACACCGAGATATCTTTATAAATTTCTTCCATAGGATTAGCATTAGCGAACGGGTCTTTTCGCCTGACTGAAGTAGACTCTTAAGCAACTGTTATAGCAGTTTTATAATGTTTTGTGTAATAACACAAGTGGTGTATTGCACAAAATTCCTCTTCACTCGAGAATTCTTAATTGTTTTACATCTTTTTAGCTGCCCAAAACTTTTAACGACATTATTAAATAATTTTCATTCATACATACATCAAATTTTAAAAAAATTCCAATAAGGTGAAAACGAAAAATAACTTGTGAATAAACTTTATCATTTTTTAGATACATTTCTTTTTTTAAAGATATCGAGTAAAAAATAACTGTAAAATAATGAACTTAATTGCAGTATTCTTAGTATATTGCAGTATTCTTAGAACTTAATTGCAGTTTTCTAGTAAGCTTAATTGCAGTAGGAAAAAACGTGTTATTCTTCTTCTTTTCAATTTTTTTCCACATTACGCAATTAAGGGGGCTGGTCACTCAGCTTCCGATTTCCCCTCACCTAATGTCAAGTCTATGGGCATTGGATGCATTCGCATATTTAAAATATCTCCTCGGGAAATTGATATTTTTAAGTCTATTTTTTGTGTACTCTTCCTAAAAGATGTCTCTTTTTTTTCTTTCTCCTCTCAATATATTTCTAAAGTATAGATTTAATTTTATATGAAGTGTTAAAATCTTACGAGTGTGTGAAGTGTTAAAATCTTGAGTACACAGAAAAAATAGGTTAAAAATGTGATTTTCCCGAGAAGATATTTTAAATATACGAATGCATCAAAGGTCCATAGACTTAACATTACAGAGAAGAATTTCGAAGCTGAGTGACTAGCCCCCTTAAGTATTTCTATTTTCTTTGACTTTGTTTTTTATTTTTTAATACAATGCTTAAATATAATTTTGATACATATTACTTTTAAAAAATGCAAATATATTTGAAGCTATTGCCGCTCTTCTGGTGCTTTTTTTTTGTGCGCGTGAGTTACGGCGACTATTGTTGTTTAAATATGGCTTATCTGAAATTAAAATAAACAGTAATTTTTTAATTAAATATAACTTATTTTAGTGACTAGACGAGACAAAGGGTGGAAAATGTTCAACTTTTATCGTAGAAAAATACTGATTTCTGATGATTAAAAAAAAAAAAAACCTTAATGCACTGCATTGCATAGCTATACAGGGTATCCGGTCTCAACGGTGTCCAATGGCTAATTCCTAAACCGTTAGTCATAGACATATAGTTCCAATTACAAAAATGTTTTAAATCAGGTAAAGAAATATTTTAAAAGAGATTTGGGTCAATAAAACATTTCTTAAAAAATTACGAAATTTAAATTTTTATACGGTCCCCCGGTCCTATAAGTTATATTTAGTAATTTTTTCCTATTACACTGACAAATAAGACAAAAAAAAGTCCCATTCATATAACGCTAAAATTGAGCGAGTTATGAAACTTTAAAAATGCATGACTTATGCCTCTTTTCTACTCTGAAAACAAATGAGTTCGGCTTGGCTTTGAGGGATCATATACTAAGTGTTTAAAGTATTCGAAGATCTTACTTCACGTGTATCTGCGCTTTGAAAAAAAATCCTACAAGTATTATGATTAAGTCTCAAATTGGCTAAAATAACGTATGTTTTATTTTGTCAGGATTTGAGACTGTTTCTCTTATGATTTCTTTTAACAAAAATTATGTTTTTTTTAATAAGTTTTTATGTTACTTCAACAATCGTATGTATGTTTTTCCAGTTCAAAATTTGTACTCTAACTTTAACCCACTTTTAAATATCCGATCGAGATTGCATTTTACATACTGGCGCAAATCCGATAACAATCTAATATTATTAAGATTTTCGGTGGTTACCATTTATACTTATTTTACAGGATAACACAAAAAATTTCGGATAGTTTTCTGCCAAGGAGTTTAAGAAAAAGTTTTAGATTAGATAGTACAAGACTGCGATTGTTGGGTTTTTTAACTTTTATGTATTTTATAGCACTGAATCCGAAAATTACCTTAATTTTTAACCATCATGTCAGGATATTTCGCAAATCATAAATTTTCAAATTTAAAGAATAACAAAAATCGAATACTATAAAGTAGAGGAGATGGTTGTGTTTTTTAGCTTTTGATAATTGATTTTTACGCACTTTTTAGCACTGAATCTGAAAATGACCTTCACTTTTAACCATCACGTTAGATTTGTTTTGCAAATCGCAAATGTGTAAGTTAAAATATAGCGAAAATCTCATACTATAAAACATATGTAAAACATTTTTTATTTTATTTTATTTTATTTTATTTTATTAGCAAATTTATTCGATATTTTTGCTTATCCTGGGATTCTTACAGCTAAACAGCTGAGTGGTCCGATGAGATGGGGGGAGGAAATTCAATTTTAACATTGAACTTCTTAACTTTGAAATTTGTAATTTGCGAAAAATCCTGATATGATAGTTAAAAATGAAGGTCAATTTAGGATTCAGCGGTACAGAATATATAAGAATCAATTATCAAAAGCTAAAAATCATAACATAACCCAACTTTTACAGGCTTGTGCAATCTAATAATATTTTAAAATACGTATCATTTTGTAAAGAATTGAGGCTGTTAATTTAGAATAAATTTATTTAACAAAAATTCTGTTTTTTCTTTCTTCTTAAATGTTTATTACAAATTGTATATTTTCCATTAATATGCCAGAATGATTGAAGATTTCAAATTTATATTGTAATGTTAATTTTACTCCCAAATATTTTTTATATCTGACGAAATTATATTTCGACTAAATTTGTGAATGACCCCCCCCCCCCCCCCAATTTGCAGCAAAAAATATGCTCCAACTTTAAACAGCTATTACTCGGTCAATTTTAATCGTAGAATAACGGGACTTTTTTTGTATTACTTGTCAGTGTAAAAGGAAAATTTCACTAAATATAACTTATAGGACCGGGGGTCCGTATAAAAATTTAAATTTCGTAATTTTTTAAGAAATGTTTTTATTGACCCAAATCGCTTTTAAAATATTTCTTTACCTGATTTAAAACATTTTTGTAATTGAACAACCCCAATTGAATAAAAACACCCTGTATAAGAAAAAGAACTGACAAAATTAGAAGTGAAACAATCCAGTATTTTTAAAGTAATCGTGTCGTGGTCATCTATTTAAAAATGCAATTTTGAGGAAAACTAGTTTTAATTTTATGTTATAATTATAATAAAACGCTTATCGTATTTTTTTTTTTTTTTTTTTTTTTTTTTTACTTACATAAAATCGTTTATTCCAGATTTTGGCTGCATAAAAAAGTCTCAATTCTGTTGATAAAGCCGCTAAAATAAAAACTCGATTTTCCAAAATTTATAAGTTATGATTACGAGTAAATCCTCGGTTCTCAAAAAAAATATTTTTTAACGTTCGATAATGCGAAAATTCCTGCTCTTTTACAAACATAAAAATAGTGTTCGACAGAAACTGAATTTCGATTACCTTCCTAGTTTCGACCGAAAACGAAAGCGAAACTGTTTTAAAAATAAATTCAAAGTAATTAACATAAACATACATATATGCATGTTATCTGAATAATGTTTTGCGTAGAAACGGCAAGACATAATTATTAATCAAAAATAATTTGATTGAAATAAAATTAATTAAATATAAGGCGCTATAAACATAAAAAATTATTAAAAAATAACGAATTTAATATTAGTAATACCTTCTAGGTTTATCACCTTGTATGTGCGGCTCTTTGGATGAGAGTGCCGTTTAGGGGAGGCTAGGGAGATGCAGTTATAGTAATACCGAATATTCGGCAGTATTTTCGCCGAAACTAAGGTTTTGGGCTGAAAACGAAAATGAAACCGAATATTCGGCCAAACTTTTCATAAGAATGAGACTTGCAGGCTCGGTTATTGGAGTGATTTGTAATACAATAGATTCTTTTCTTTAAATTAATTAAATCTTGAGTTGAAATTCATTGTTGTCTCGTGACAACAGTTCTCTTCCTCTTCCCCCACTGTCGCGTCCGGAAATTCGGTTCAAAACGCCACCTTTGACAGCATTTTCTGAAAGATGTTTTGCTTTTCTCAAAAAAAACAAAAAACAAAAAACAAAAACAACATAAGACTGTTCGATTACAAAGTTTCTGATGGGCAATAAAAAATAGCTGGTATTTTCGGCCACGTGAAGCAGTCAGCAGTTGTAATGAAATTAAATGAAAACCTTTAAAACAAAACTTATCATGCAATAAAATTCAAGTAATACTACTTTTCAAAATAATACATTCAAAGTAATACTTTTAAAGAATTATTACTTTTCCGAATATTTTCTGCTCCAGTACCGAAATCAGCTATTTATTGTCCACTCCACAGAAACTGGAAATGCATGTGTTTCTAATTTTCAACCGATAGCCGGTGTAAATAAAGTGCCCCTGATGTGAAATCTGCTTCGTTTGTTTCGTTCTATCCAGTGTTAAAGAACTACTCCGTCTTTATATTATTTGCATGTGTCCTGAGTTATTTACTTATTTTAGTGTAATCTTAAACATTTTTCGCAAGCTTGTGCTTTATACTTTTTAAAAATAGTGTACGGTGTACAGTATTATAAAATATCATCACCATCACAGCTCAGATATGCTGATGTTGCATCTTGCATAGCGAGAACTGTGAATGGTCCATGGAAAAACAATATAAGGTAACATTATTTATTATTAATTTTTTTTAATTGTGTCTCTTTCACAAGAGTGTTTATTAGTTTGAATTTTTGCGAAATCTTCAAAATTTGTCTAATATATTTCTTATTTTCTCTGTATAACTCTTGAGGAAAAAAAAAAAAAAATCTGGGATGAAAATTAAATGACATTTTTAATGTTTCCCGAAATATGATTTATTTGTTGCTACGAGCTAAATTGAATAATAACGAAAACTGTAGTAATAATGTTAAAGAATATTTGTCTTTCATGCAATTTCAGACTAGAGATATACAGTTTATAAACTGTTTAAATAGCGGGATTCAAACCAAACGCTTCTGTAATGATATCTTTTTAATGTTGAAAAAAATAAAGAAAGAAAACAATTTTTAAAAATAATTCACGCAAAATAAACTTCATTCTTGCCCTGAACAAAAATAATTTTTCTGAAATTTTTTACACCATAATTAGTATTTGTATCATAGAGATTGTATTATATAAAATATTATTGAATTGTATAAAATAATGTTTTGCACTTTTGAGTTTTGACCCAACTAAATTGTTTTTGTTTGTTTTATTTTAATATTTTATTTTTTATTTGGAGATAATTGTATGGAGATTGTTATTCGGATATTCGGGGTAAAGTTTGAATTAACTCATTAGATAAGGTGAGCGGAATTCGAAAATAGAGATAGCTTTTTTAGAAAAGTGTGGTGGAAAAAACACCTCTAAGTTGGCAACATTGATCTAACATCCGAAGTGCAATGTTTTGAGGGGAATTATTTTTGTGCATATTACATTTCTATAGTATAAAATACTAATTTGGGTGTCATAATTATTTTAGGAGTAAAGTTTTCTCTATAGCAATATACTCGTATATATTTTTTAAGTGATTTTTTATACATAATTTATATAGTATGTGTGCGCTCCGAGAGATGGTCTCTTAATGGGGGTCATGTTTAAATCTAGATTTTAATTGTTGAAAAGGTAACAATTAATTTTATTAAAATTTATTTTTCACATTAGGGAAAAATATAAAAGATTAAGTATCAAAACAAAAGTTAATTACATAAGTTAATTACTGCAGAGTGTAAAAAATGAATATATTGACGTTTTCTTTGATTATACGGTTTTATCTTTTATAACTTTTATTTCTAAGTCCTTTCAAAGTTCTGTAAATAAATGAATTTTTTTTTTTTTTTTTTTTTTTTTTTTTTTTGGACGGGAACAAATAATGACGATTTCATTCATTTATTTATTTCTTTGAGAAAGTTTATTGACCGTCATACTTAATTTGTCATCAGAGTTAAATTCATTGCCTAAAAAGACACAAAGGGGTTTAAACACTTAAAAGTTACCGGAATAAAAAAAAAAAATCTAAACTTAGTTTAGAAGTTTGATGAATAATGCGCTCTCTGGAATTATTTTTCTAATAAAACCTTCTTCAAGCGACCAGGAAAAAATGGAATTTGTTTTATTTTCTTCAAAGAAATGGGTCGCTCATGGAGTGAGTTCAACTGGGTTGGTCTCTGAATGGAGGTAAAATTCGTATTGAGCCTATGAGAATAAATTTCGTTCCATGCAAAAATGATCGTTCAGGGAGGTAGTCGCACAGGGAGGTTTCACTGTGTATGAATATATATACATATATATAAGCATTTACGCCCTTTTGTAAGGCAATCGGCGCCCTTTTAATCCATTTTGCCACCGCCCTCTCAGTTATGCCAGTACGACCCTGCAGTGTACTATGTTACGGAAAGTTCTGAAGGACCGCCCATTTCTATAGTTTTCGTCAAAGAGTATTTAATGGGGAAGTCTGTCAGGAAATTTGCGTTATATTAAAATTTTCTTTCGAAATTTATAGTTATATATATAGAAAACATAAACCATTTGGAAACTTTTACATAGAAATCTATAGAGATTGCTGTAGAAGATATTCTTTAGTACAGTTTAAATAGAAATTTACAGAGATTGCAATAGAGAAATTTCAGAAGAAGCATTTTATATTAAAATCTATTGATGGTGCTAAATAAAAACTTAAAGAGGAAATCTGCAATTATTACTCTAGAGCTATATGTATTTAAAAAAGTAATGTAGAGCCTATAACATAATTATATATTGACTAGTGTATAACCCCCGTCAAAAATGACGGAATGTGAATGATAAATCTCCAAAACAATACAGTCAATCAGGGTAACTTTGAACCACGGGGTGTAACTTTGCACCACCTCCTATTTTTCAATATTTTTAACTCTAAAAGACTAAATAAACTCCAGAACTGTGCTCTGTTGGCAAGGTTCTAAACTGGGATTTCTACTCTTTATTTTAGAAAATAAATTAGCAACATTATACACAATTAAATGCATCATCTAACTATTTTTGTGAAGTACTGTTTTCAAGGTAATTTTGAATGCTGTTTTGAAGTTGTCTTAATCCAATTAAATTTTCATAATAAGTAACAATATACTCATTTTTCAGACATATTATTATCTAAATGTTGTAAATGTGTTAATATTTTGTGATTATTTATTTATTAATAGTTAATAAAAGGTAAAATAAGAAGGCACTAGCATTTTACCGTATTTTCAGGGTAATTTTGAGCCGGCTCAAAGTTACACTGATGCTTATAATTTACTAATTATAGGTGCTACTGTCGAAAATTTCCCATATTTGCCCGTATATTTTATATAAATGCCGAAAGTGTGCATTAGATATAACATGTAAATATTTTCACAAATATGCGTAAAATACATAAAATTCATTTAGAGGCGTGATTAGGGGCGGAGCTACTCAAATTTGACATTTCATACGTTCGACGTTTTTTATTCTTGTTCCAATAATACTAGTACTTGTATGCATTACTGTAACTATGGATATATTATTGAGTTAAAACATTGAAAATTGTTTTTCACTGCATTTTTATGTTTTATATGAACAATAAACAGGTTTCTTTTATTTCCAAATGTTCATGGTTATTTAGTATTAAAATATTCAACTCGCAGTATAATTTCTTTCATATTTGTAATATTAATTGTTATAAATGATGTATCTCTAGAAGATTAATTGTTGAAAATAGTGAGACAGAACTAATATCTAACACTAATATTCCAATTTTTTTTTTATTATTACCTTTTAAATCCCCCAATGTTGCAATAATTTTATAGCTGTAATTGCCTGATATTTAGTATTTTAAACTATCCACCTAAAATAATTAAAACATTGATCTTTTGATAATTACAATAACTGATGCAAACAGTAAATGATTATCACGAATATTTTATTAATTACTGGTATCCTAATTGTTAAATTTATTTCAAAATAACTATTTTGTTTCATTAGTATGTATTCACTAAATTCTGGTTCCAAATACAGTCATAAAAACAAATATTTATTACTTTTTATGGGGTGTCCATTACTGGGCTTTTGTGTGTTTTGATATATTTCTGTTATTTAAAATTAAATTTCGTTTCATATTGGGAAATGAGATTATAAGAATGGTTAAATATTGTTGATAGGTTAATATAATATTAAAAAAACTGGAATAAAATAATTATAACTATTAATAAAAAAATAATTTTAAAAGAAAGTGTGTCCATTACTGGCACATCTACCCTATACTATTTAATATTTACTTTTTAACTTCAAATTACTGTTGTTCTCATAACATAGCAAAATTGGCATTAGTTTTCTCTCGGAGTTTGTTACAAAAGTAACTGAAACATAAGGATTAGTTGTTTAATAATTATGACAGTTTAAATCAAAGAAATTAAGTTATTTACTAAAAAGTAAAACTGATTAGTAAAGTATTTTGCTAAAAAATACAAACTACTTAGATTACTGTTTCAATGATGCACTGAATATTCTAAGGCAAATAAATAAAATTATATATTATTAAAGTTGAAATTATTAAAAATTAAAATATATTAATTACATCACTGTAAATAAAACATATCTATTTTTGTCACTTTGGCAAAAAGTGGCAAAAATGTATTTTTGCCAGGACTGTTTTTACCGATTATTTTCCATGGTTTTTACCACCTTTGGTTAGCTTTTAATGAGATTCAAGTTTTTTCGCGATCCTTTGACAAAATTGGCGCGGGGTTGGCGCGGTTTAAACCAAGTGGTTTTAACCAATTGGTGAAATTCGTCATTCGATTTTTTTGGCCAATATTGCCAATTTTTTGTCATTATTTTCCTCTTCATGATTTGCTTTACGTTGCAGCTAAGACCTCTCTAAAGAAGCTGGATGTGGTGTATAATGCGGCCCTCCGTTTTGCGACCGGCCTGCCCAAGTGGACTCCCATCCTCAAGCTTTATCGTGAATCCAACCAAGCTCCTCTTAGTTTTCGACGAAGCTATCTTACCTCTTCCTTTTACATCCGGTGTACGTCTGCTGTTAATTTTGGTCGTCCCTGCTCCAATTATTTTCCTGATGGGTTTTCTTGGACTACAGACCATGCTATTGTGACTCCTGATATGCTGATTACTTCTCACTGGCCTTGCGGGAGCTTAAAAGATGTCTGTAAGATCATAGTTGATGAGTTGCCGTTTCAAACTAAAAATCTCCCTCCCACTGCCATCAGTCAGTGTTTCAGTCTGTACATGGATGAGTTCCGTCATCTTACCAATTCTTGTTTTATCGCCACGGATGCTTCGAAGAACGATTTTAAAACTTCTATTGCTGCTGTTAATATTACTGAAGATACATCCTGTGCTTACCTCACCCATCATTTAAACTCTACTTTTACTGCAGAAGCTCTAGCCCTTAATCTGGCTGTCCAGCGCTTTCTTATCAAGAGTTACAACTACTTTATTTTGTCGGATAGCAAGTCTGCCCTTGAAGCTTTAATACATATTAACCATAGGTCCCCAGCTGTCATCTTAGACCTTTTCCAGTCTTTATGCAGCGTCCGTGGTTCTGTGTGTGGGATTACCTTGATCTGGGTCCCTGGCCATGTTGGTATCCTTCCTAATGAGAAAGCTGATAATCTGGCTAGAAATGGCCCGTATGCGGTTAGCACTTATAGTGGGGTGGCCCCTGAAGACTTAAAGAGGCATTTAAAGGATCAGCTTCATGCTAGCTTCCAGAGCTGGTGGAATGATTGTAAATATGCAGTCGATTCGCCGTATCTTGGTCCGAATATTTATAAGTGGACGCATAACCGTAAAGAGGATGTTTTTATTGCTCGTTTCCGGACGCAAACGGCTGTCACTGACAGGAAGTTATATATTTTCAAGCTTAGTATTTCTCCCACGTGCTCTCTTTGTTCTACGGAGGATGGGACGGAATTCCATTACGTTTTCAAGTGCCCGGCTTTTGATGCTGAAAGAACGATGCTACGGGATGCCATGGCATCTGTTAATTTCTTTCCTGATGACTGGACTGACTTTTGGGAATGTATCAACTCTAATCGTCATTGTTTTCGTCTGTTCATCAATCTCTTCCTCGGGAGCGGGCGTTTTTAGTCGCCTTTTTCCGTTTATCCTTTTTCGCTTGTTTCATCACTCTTGCTTAATAGCTGTGTTGTCTTTTTGTTTTTGGTGCTGCTTGTCTGGATGAGTTGTTGGGCTCCTTCGTTTTAGGTTGCCCCTGGTTTATTGTTTAGGGTGCGTCTTTTTTGTGTTTTTCGGGGTAGTTTTTGTCCTCTTGTTGGGGTTATCAGTTCGTGGTTTGTTGTGTGGGCCGTCCCACTTTGTTTCTGTTGGTAAACTGGTTCTTTTTGTTCCATTGGTTTGGGTATATGTGATCATTTGAGGTCATGCCGGCCGGAGCCGCAGCGCCTACCTCAAAGCTCAAATAACAAATAACAAAAAGATTTGCTTTATTGATTGCTAGATTATAAAATATCCAAGGCAAGAGTTATAAAAAAAAATTAATTTGATTAAAATATTGAAAATTTTATTAACCCCACACAATTAATAAAAGCAGCTGATTGTATTGTAGATGCATACTTCATTTAAATGAAGTATTTTCTAAATAAATTTTTTTTTTCTGTAATAATAATATTTATCCTCTCTCTTTTCAGATGCAAAGCATGGGTTAAAGCTTATAAAAAATGAAAAGCTCATTGGTGTCCCTGCTTCTGAACTTCATAAAAGAGCGCATCTTTGCATGGATCACTTCGAGGACAGGGGTTTTATAAACATCACTATAAAACATCCTTAAAGGGAAGATACATTGGTGAACAAGACAATACTGATTTCAATTGTTTTACTAAATTATATGATGACAAGTGGGAAGATAAGAAAGTTTCTGCACTTTCCATAAGTGCAGCAATGCACTTTGTCATATCATACGATGGATGGATTAAATCACCGTCAGCATTATCATCTCTGTATTTCTTAAAGTGCAGAAACATGGTATGCTGCAACATTGGTTTTGAGCTGTCCACTAGTAAACTCTGGCACACATTGCACTCATGCAGTTTAAGTGCATTCATTACTCTTCTGGATATGTATCCGCTTAAAAAGGCAATAAAATTTTGCGGTAAAAAGTTGGCGTTGTGAAAACTTGTTTCTTGAAGAGTAGCATCATCATCACAATTAAACAAATCAATGATAAGACGATTATCAAAATCATCTTCATTTCGATTTTCTTCGTCCTCTGCTCCATCTTCTGCATTTGAGATGCAGAAGACAAAGGATAAAACACAATTTTGTCTTTATCAGGCTCGAAGTTGGAAAATTTATTATTTGATGAAAGAGAATTCACAGATGCAAGCTTGAAAGCAGTGGCAAAATCATATGTGGAGGGGTTTGTTCTATTGTCTCCACATCCCCTGATACGACTAAAAAAAATTTCGAGGCAATTTTGGTTGCACCGTTTCTTCATAAAAAGTCTCTGTTTGCCAACATTTCTTCAGAAAGTTGTATCATCCCATTTATAGTTTGTAACCAACATTTTTTATTGAGAGGTCCTGGATTTTGTCCAGAATTCACACCAGGATTCAGAAATTTCCAGTAATCTATGAATTCTAGCATTTACTTCCAAAAATTTAGATGAACAGATCCTTCTTTACTGCACAGTGAAATTCGTTTCCTTTTTATGGATTTTTACTAGTCCCATTTAGGGTATCGAAAAGATTATTCATGCGCATCAGAAATTCCACAGTTGGAGTAGAACTTGCCTGTATCAAGTTTGCTAACATACACATGATTATGTCTGCAGCAACACTGTGGCTAAAGAGCTGTGCAGACAGACTTACCTTCATGAAATCGTGTTTAATTGAATTAATATGTGCCTCAGTTATCCTGGGTGCACATCTTAGAAGTAATTTTTGGTCTTCAGCAAAAAAATCTCTATGCTAAAAATGAATTAGACCCTTATTTGTTTGACGATCGTACTTCATTAAGTTCCTTCTTAAGTTTTTTAAAAGGTGAGGTGTGTCAAACATTCAAAACACTTTATGTACATCAAATTCAAAATTGTGATTTGACGAATCTGCTCCAAGCATAGAGAAAATGTTTGTATTGTTTCCACCTTGATCACATATAAAAACTTTTATGATAGCACCTGTATGATACAACTCCGAAAGCGCTTTCATGACTATGCCTTGCAACTTTTCAGCATTCATGGTGTAACTTGAAAAATAAAAACTAGAAGGGACTCGAATCACCCAACCCAGGGACCCACCAAAATCTGGTATAGGTGTTTAACCCTGGGTGGAAAATCCCCTCTACCGTCCAACACAGCCCAGCCAGGGCAACGCAGCTCAGAAAGTCAACGGACTATTAATAAACTTCTAAACGAAATGAACAAAAAAAATATAAAATAAGTGCCCTGACACTTATAACCAAATACAAAAAATAGACAGAAATTAAAGACATTTACAACTTGTAACATATGTATGTACTTAACACTAGAACGGCGGGAAAATTTACTCCAGTTTTATAAAAATATTTCACATCAGAATTTTTACTTAAAACTATTTAACTTATTCATTTAAGTTATTTTTGTGCAGCCTATATTAATCTTAAATTATAAAAAGTTTTCTGGTTCGAATCGTCATGTATTCGTTTGGCAAGGGTCAAAATGACCCCTCGCCGCCGTTCTAGTGTTAAATAATAGGGCAGACAAGATTTATAGACGATTTCTGACAAGCTTTAGAATTGTCTGCTTATAGAACCTAAAAAACACAAACTTAAAGTAATTAAACAATCAAAAAACCTTAATCTGCTAAATGAACACTGTCAGACTTGACAGAAGACATTATGGATATTCATGAAAGTTCTTTGCAAGTTCAGAAGAGTTCAAAAAATATACTTAATGAAAGAATATTTCTTATTGAGATCATTATAAATAACTTTCAATTTTTTGCAGTTCGACCAAGTCATGAGCACACTTCGCATATTCCATTCTTTGGTTCTATTCTGGATATACACAAAGAGTCCCTCGAGATTCGGCAACTTTCAAAAATGTAATGGCCAGGATCCCCACGTTTTCCGCAGTCACATCTGTCATTTGCACGCTTCCCAATTTTGTGTAGATACGACGGGAATGCACCATGTCCTGTTATAAAATAGACACAACCTGGGAATCACAGAGGAAATCTAAGTTTACTTCTGGAATGACTCTGTAAGTATCTCTGCCTTTACTAGAGTATGACCAGCGCCTTTGCCAGTCATTAACATTCTTGACACGGTAATGGTATTTAATCATACTTATTGGTATGGGAAGTTTCACCTCTTCATCAAAAAGATTATCAACTATAGCGAACTTGGCAAGTTCGTCGGCCCGCTCGTTCCCGGCAATACCCACATGAGCCTTGATCCAGCCCAAATGGACGGTTTTGTTTCGCATGGTTCGTAATGTCGTAAAGATTTCATATAGCAGGTCATTCGTCGGAAAAAGACGAATCAGAGCAGAAACTGATGACATAATGTCTGTGTATAAAAACAGTTGACCATATCCTGATCTACTAAACCAACGAATGGCTTCTAATATCGCTAAAAGTTCAGCTTGATACACTGTGTTATAACTCATAAGTCTTATTCTTTTATTATAGATCTCTTCTTCTTTCATATAAATTACAAAGGCTGAAGCTACTTCATTCTGAATTCTAGAACCATCAGTAAATGCTATTGGACTATTACGTCTTGGCACGAACCTTCTTACTGAAGTAATAAAATTGATATTGTGACCCTCATAGAAATTAGGATAATCAAATGTGTGTATTTTTCTCGTGATATCAGAGAAGTGAACAGTTCTATTATCTATATCCACTGTTCCCTCACCATGTAATATGCTATAGAGCCGACTTGAGTTTAACAATTCTATATCAATAGGTAACACGCCAGACAAAATACACAAAGCTTCAGTTGATGTGGAGCGATATCCTCTAATAACCGATAACAGACAAATCCTTTGGCAAGAGGAAAGTCTTCTTAGGCCATGACTATTTAGATCCGAATACCAAGATTCATGTCCATATGAGATTTGCTTCTTCAACACAGTTGAATACCAAGTCTTTAATAAGCTCGTTGGAACACCTACATCTCTGACCCTAACCTTCCTCATATTGCATGTAAATGAGATTAACCTTCCACGAATCATATCCAAATGGTCCAGCCAGTTAAAAGAACTATCAAGAAGGAAACCCAGATAGAAAATATTGTCTTTTACAGGAACTGATCTTCCTCTATGTTTAAAAATAGGGCGTCTTTTCTTCATTGTATTTCTGCCAAACATCATCGATGTTGTTTTAGCCACGTTAAGATGCAAATTATATTCCGTACAAATATCTGAAAAAGCTTCAACAGATCTATTGACTTTGTTTTCAAGGGCCGCCCTAGTATTTGCTCCTTCCACCACCAGCGAATCATCTGCATAAGAAATTAATTCAATGTGATGATCTCTACTTCTTTTAATTAATTTATCGGCGACTATTGACCATATTAAAGGCCCAAGACAGGATCCCTGAGGGCATCCAATAAATATTCTAAACCAATGTATACCATTGGTAAATTTAAAACCAATTAGTCTTGCTGTGATATAGTTTTTAAAAACATGTTTAAGATACTCAAACAGTGCAAGATTGTCGATTATATCAGCTACCACATTCCAATCAAGAACGTAAAAAGCCCCAACTATATCAAACGATATGGCTGCACAGTACTTGAAGTCTATCAATGTATGTTTGACTTTCTGTTTTAATGCCATAAGAGCCGTCAAGGTACTTTTACCCTCTCTGAAGCCATGCTGCTCCTCATCCAAATAAGATGCAGATTCTAACATACTTATTATTCTGACCTTTAACATTCTCTCGTATATTTTAGCTATGATTGGGAGCAGAGTAATTGGTCTATAAGATTTATGGTGATTTTCTGGTCGATTTCTCTTTCTAAAGAAGATCACAACACCTTTTTTCCATATTGTCGGAAAATGGGCGAATCTGAGGCAAGTATTGTACATAAGCAACATTAATGCCGTAAACTTTTTACAAAAGTTTTTAATTACGATTGCAGCGACTTCGTCGAAGCCAGGTGCTTTGTTATTGTGCTGCTGAGCTGTCGCATGAAACAGTTCTTTTCTGGTAAATTCATAATAGACCTGATCTTTTTTAAAATCCAAAGAACTAACAAAAGAGTGTGGCGTCCGAAAAATATAAACTAATGGGAAGTTTTTTCCTACCTGTCAAAGTTCTTAGCATGATTTGCAACATTGTTAGTGAGTAAACCTTCTGAAAAGTTTTCGAAGCCAACAACATCAAAGACATTTCGTCAAAAATCAAAGTAAATAATCTCTCGTGCTCTGGCTTTCCTGACAAAACTTTTCTTAGTGCACAGATTAAATCAGAATTTTTACCGGTAAAAGATAATTTCGAAGATACGAAACGTTGGAGAGTTTTTTCTGTAGGAAGTTCCAAAGTTTTTTTCAAAACTGCATATGCTGCTCTGCTCTTGCAGAATATACGATATGCATTTATTTTTTCATATTTCGTAAAGCGTCTTGGATTTTTTTTTCCATAGTGTTGATCTCTACCCGACGCTGAATAAGGGTAGATATTTTTTTCGTGACACCGCAATTGAAAAGAATTCTTAAAAAACGGTTGTTTTTTTCTTTCGTGCTCGAAAGATGCAAATTTTATTTTGTATTTTCTTAGAGTCACGATACTGTTTTATTTTGCCTCCTAATTTGGCCTTCCTTTTTCTTGCTGAAAAATCCGACTTTGGTGTGCTACAGATATTCATAGCAGGTCATAGCTGCCAACTTTTACGCTTTTTTGTTACCACTAAAATTTAACAGAAATTTTTGCATTACTTAAGAGGCAGACTTCGTCTATTAAATAACACAAAATTTGCTGTTAAATTTTAGTGGTCAGAAAAAAGCGTAAAAGTTGGCAGCTATGTAGCAGGTGCTATTTATTGGTGCAGGTAAACATGAAGCATCTAACTGACACACATGGCTTGAGGATGCTTCGACTAATAACGATACAGAAGACAAATTTTGTAATGGAATAGGTGTATTCGTGCTTGGGACTTTAGTAGAATAGACCATCCCAGAAACTGTACTTGATACTTAAGAAGGTATTGAATTAACATCTGTTGACTAGTGTAACATGTTTACTTTTCAATTACTTTAATAAAAATTGATATATTAATTTTCTTCCTACAAGACTTACCTATGTATTCATTTTTAGGTCTTTATGTTTTATTGTCAGATTTATTGTTATTTGGAGATTTTTCATTTCCATTTAATGTTTTGTCTGCGTTAGACAGATTTCCGACTTGTATAGAGAGACAGAATTTACTGTAATTAACATATTAAGGGTGTATTAGAAAATTAAGTAAATCTATTGGTAAATACATGCCCAGTAGCAGAAACAGTGCAGCACAGCATATTCTTTTATACCTTGCAGATCGATCTAACGACTTTAAAAAAATTCTGGTTTAAGAAAAATTGCTAAAATGTAATTTTTGTTTCTAGATTTATTTTACTTGAGGTAGGTGTTCCTGATTTTTTATAGCTTTTTTTTTACAATGATTTCATATGCGTGTATACATAATAAAAATTCCTCATGTTTTCCCTTGAGCTCAATTTTGTAAAATTAGGTTCTAAATTATTTTATTTATTTGAGCATATTTTTGGATTGCTTTGTTGTCCATCTCTCTGACATAATGGAGCAGAATCCTCAAGGTACGAGTTTTACATGCATGTGTCCTGTTTTTCTTTGCCTACAAGATATGAAATAACACCAAAATAGTAAAATTAACTTCAATATTTCTTTCTTTATATAAAATTTTTACAATTTCCACTAAATATTATATGCAGACGTGCAAATAAAATGGCAATCTATGAAAAAAAATCTAATCTTGTATGGACTATTTATGTTTTATATTGCATTATTATATGACTTTTTTACGTATAAATTAAATAAATTGCATTTCAATGTCATTGAATGCAATCTAGTTAAAGTATGTTATAAAAGCTTACTATGCATGTTCAGAATTGAAAGTGAAGTGTGTAGCCTTTATAATATGTTAACAGATACTAAATAGAATTGCTGGCAATACATTATAAAGTAAAACAGAAATGTGCTATTTTTTAAGGAATTTTATAAAATAACCCCATTAAAATAACTCCATTTTTCAAATGTTCCATTTAATGAAACCTGTCATTCTGGGTCAATTTTGAAATAAAAAATACATATCAATTTGGAAACAAAATACAGTATCCAGATCCTGCTCCTGTTTTTCATATGGATTTAGGACTTATGACATTGTATTAAATCAGATCAACAGAACTTTTATAATAAAGCGCACATACTACAATATATATTAAAACGCACATACACACATAAGTTAAATGAACCCTTAAAACAGAACTTTTGTTTTTCAGAGTCCACGTATTTTAAGGCTGTTCT
Organism: Maratus speciosus; assembly: GCA_963932465.1. Classification (NCBI taxonomy): domain Eukaryota; kingdom Metazoa; phylum Arthropoda; class Arachnida; order Araneae; family Salticidae; genus Maratus; species Maratus speciosus. The sequence goes on along the minus strand of OZ010796.1, from coordinate 90,016,093 downwards.
CAACTGTTCTGCTCAACAAACGCCAAACGTTTTGACACATTTACAAATTCATTTTTTAATGGAAAGATATAAAATTAGAAAGCCTGTCCATGAAAGCGATTTGTAATCGAACTGTGTTTTCCATTTTTTGATCAATCAATCACCTATTGAGTTATAAGCGATTTTCATCACGTGACAAACACATTTTTCATCCTTTCTTGGTTGTTTTTTCTCCTTTCGTGCAGAAATTCGGTTCAAAACTTTCACTTTGACACTATTTTCTGAAAGATCTATTGCGTTTGCATAAAAATGAAAAAAAAAAAAAACAGCTCGATTACATAGTTTTTAAACAACTGCTAGTTTCATGCATTTCCGAACAAAAATAAATTAAAACGTATGTCATAAAGTTGCTCTTTTAGATTTGAGAACAGCCTTAAATGAAGAAAAAAAAGGGCAGTGAAATATTTAAATTGTTTTTGTTTTCCTTTTTTCACGTTAACTGCAAGTAACTACACAGGCATGTGATTTCCGAGTTTTTGCACACCAGTATATTCTTAGAGAAAATGTTGTTCTCTTAAATCGCAAAAATGTTTCGATTAAATGAAATATCATTTTCTCTAAGAATATACTGGTGTGCAAAAACACGAGAATCACATGCCTGCTACAACAAATAATGCTACATTATCAGTTGTAACTGGCATTTTACTTCAGTCATTCAATTTGTAATGTTTAAGGAAAAAAATAAATGTTGTCATGTTTAAAAGGATTTCATTACATTAAATGTTCCCAGCTAAACTTTTTAAAATTCTACCACAATATTATCTTAAATTTTTTCTTCATTTTAGAATGCACTTGAAAAAAAAATCACTTTTTTAAAAAATCCTTTAAAACAACTGAAAAGTTATTTTATTGTTTATATTTAAAATGTAAAGGTACTATTAATCTAAAAAGTAGTCACTTTCAAATGTGATTTTTTTTTAAATACCAAATAAAGAAATAAATAATCAAAAATACATGAGTAAATATGTGGCAATTTAATATAAAATAGTTCTGATATTAAATTAAAAAAGAAAAAAAGTAAAGTTTATTTTTTTTAATAAATGATAATGTAATAAAATTAATTTGTTTTTATTAATTTTAGAAAAGGGCTTCAAACAGAAAGCAAAAGTACCATCGCTTCTGTATGTTACTAACACAGATAATCAATAGCAATTCAATTCTCTTTCAAATTGATTTTTAAACAATGTAAGAAACTTGGGTTACATTCTTGTTTATCACAGTAATATTTCCCTTTTTTCCAATTTGTGAAAAAAAAAAGCAAAACAAATATGCTAATTAATAAAAAGAAATCTCATATTTTTCTTTTGGTTATTAATTATGACATTAACAGAAATGGTAATTCTTGGAAAAGCATTGTGTGTGTGTGTGTGTGGGGGGGGGGGTATAAGTTTTTAACAGAATTACTTTCATCACAATGCTCCTTTTTTTTCTTTTTTTTTTCTTTTTGAACTTGTATTTAAACTTTAATTTCATGATATCTGAAGATGCAAATTTTTGTGATAATGTCTTTTTCTGTTTTATTAAAATGAGTGGCAAATCTACTTTAAGATTTTAAGTGACGTTCCATTCATACAAAACCCTATTTTAAAAAGAAATTCTACTAATCCAGACTCATGGGTGAGTTTAAATATAGATCAGTGGATCAAAATGTCAGTAAAAAAGTCGTCATCATGATCCAATTATTGTAAATATTTTTAGTTTTATGAATGAAAATATACTTATGAAGTTTTGTAATCATGAAAGCATTTCATCGTTTTGTGTTTTGAGATACTGGTCTAAATCATATACATTTTTAACGTTATAAGCATGATTTCATTTTCATTAGCAAAATCACTTTTATTTCTTGATATTCAGTACTAATCTCAGTACCAACAGAATTAAAAATACATATATTTAAAGTTATTTCAGTAGACTTTATTTGTAACGTTTAAGTGAAATTATGTATTATCTTTTTCATATATAATTTACTAATAGAAGCATTCTGCCTTTCTGGGATTGCAATTCTTTGCAGGAATAGGAATGAAAAATATTTAGGCTCTTTGATCTTAACCCTTCCAATGGTCGATCCAGGCAAAATTTGGGGCCTACTTAGGGCCCTTTCACAAAAATCTATTTAATAAAATAGGCCCATTCACTAAAATAAATTTAATAAAATGAGCCCCTTCACAAAATTCATTTTAATAAAATAAATTCCCTACATAACATTCTAGTTCATAAAAACTGTTTTAAAATGTATAATTTGTAAATAAAACCAGGTCACGAAAAATAAGAACTTTAGCAAGGGAAGAAGTTTTTGTTAATAAATTTTTGGTTCGAATTTGAGTAATTGGATTTCAACTTTCGTCACAAAATGTTATTTTTCACAAAAATATAATAAAATTCACAAAAATAATTGTTACTTTTCATAAAATGGGCCCCAAGAATAAAAACCTGCATCGACCCCTGCCTTCACTACACCATGTGCCATATCTGGCACATACCCCAAAACATTATAAATTTCATTATGTGCCAGGAAGTTGGCTAGTATGATCGCTGTAACTGATCAAGGACAATCCAAAGAATGGAATAACACTTATTTTGTCCATGTCAAATGGCTGCATTATACAAAAAATTAGGATTTGTTCTTCGGGAAACAACAACAACAAAAAAAAAAAAATCGTTCAAGCTATTACGGTAAGATTTACTTTCATTATTTTTATTGAATATTTAAAAATGTTAATATAATAAAAGTTGCAGAGTGTTAAGCAGATAAAATTAATTAATTTAAGCTCATTTAGTTGTGAAATATAGCAATGCAATGTTTTATAACTCTAAATGTGTATAAATGGCACACCATAAAATATCAAATTTTGAAATTTAATTTTATTTTACTATTTTTCCCATTATTAGACCGATATATAGATTTTTAAAAAAAATCATAAAAATAGAAAAATTCGTACAGTGAAGGGTTAAGGGAACTCTTTGCTCATGCAGAGACGCTCACAAGCTAATGTTAAGTCTTTGGCTGGTTCTTTTTGAATTTCAATACTTTAGACGACATTTTCAGCATTAAAACCTGTTTCCAAAGTGAAACTACCTTTATTAAATTCATCTGGAATCAAAATCGAAATAATGCCCTATTATAAATCAGTCTCAGCTATCCTGTGAGGAAAAGAAACATCCCATAGGTTTAACATTAGGTTTATAACAAGTTTTTCAACATTTATACACACACACACATATTATAAGAATCACAATTTTCATGTGTACATAAACACTGTACAGAATGCTATTTAATTTAAACTATACTTTTATTTTTTGTATAAAATAAAAGCTGAAAGTTTCATTTATTCCATTTAAATTTTTTAAAAATGTTAAAAAAAAAAGAAAAGAGTTTTAGAAATTAAGTGTTACAGCGACAGAAAATAAAAAAAGTTATTTTCTTTAAAAATTTGAAAATAAAAATTTTTCCTAATTCATCTTTAAATGTCACGTATTGTGTAATAAAATGTGTTCTGTGTAGCTTTATAAAACAAAAAACACGTAGTTACAGTATTTTTTTTCCAAATAGTTGTGTGCATTAAAACATCTATTTTATGTAGTTTCATAAAACAAAAATCAATATTTATTTTTCAATCAATATTTATAGATTTTTCAGGAAAGTAATTAAAAAAAAAAATCCCTAATACTTAGAAAAAAAAAAAAAAAAAAAAGAACGATTCCTATTTTTCTAAATGTTTTTCTGTAATAAAACGTGTTTTATGTGCCTTTATAAAACAAGAACATCATATACTTGCAGCAGTGTTGGGTACGAACGCGTTCATTGAACGAAAACTCACGAACTTAGTTCAATTTCTGTGAACGATGAGTTGAACTTGACTCACTTTTTGATAAACGAACGTGAGCTGAACGAAAGCTCAAAAAATCTGTGAGTTTGAACGAAATTTACAACTCAAACTCAATTTTTTTCATAATTTATTTAAATTTTTTCCAGCCATTAAGAACACGTTTTCCCCATTCAAATGCCATTTAGAGGCCTATACGGACTCGGGGCCGGTCGAGCCTGATCATCAGCTTTTCTGGGTCGTGCCCGGGTCTTGGAGGCTTGGTCCAGGATGAACCGGGCTTATTTCTGGGCCTGTGCTTTATTTTTCCTAGAAGTCTGCACCGACCGAAATTTTCTGGCATGGTCACAACTAGAGATCTGCACGGGCCGGCCCGCGGCCCGAAGCCCGAGCCCGGCTTGGCCCGCGGGCCGGGACCGGGCAATACTTTTTCTGAAGGCTCGGGCCGGGCCTAGACTTCACGGCGCAAAATTTTCAGGCCTAGTTTTGAGCCAGCCCGTATGAAAATCATTGTCTCAGCATGGCCTGGTCCATTTAAAGGTCAGTTAAATTAAGCCTGGCCCCAAAGTTTTTGCAAAAAATGCATACATTTTTGAATCGCCATTATTCTACACTTAAACATTAAAATTTATTATTTTTAAAGAATAGTAGATTTCTTCGCATATTAAAATATAACTAAATTAAAATACAGTAAAATGTGTAAAAAGGAACCTGCCTATGACGGAACCCTGTTTTAAACTGAAAAACGTGTTTATCCATGCAAAATTAATATACTAATAAGTAAGAAAAGAATATATAATACATTTACACTTGCTAAGAAGGGAATTTGTCTATAATGCATTTTTTTTTTTCTTTTCTATGCAATTTCGTCTTAGAAGATTTTACTGTATAGCATTTTTCCAATTTTTAACACTTCTATACATGGAATATGGATTAATAATATTAATGATAACTGAAACATTTACATACAAGAAATAGAGATTCATTAAAAAAATAAATATCGCAGCCTGCTACACTTCTATAAAAATAAAGATTATAAACATGAAAAAAAAGTTAAGATAAATATTTTTGGTCAGAACTCCTCGTACGAGACAAATTTTTAACCAATTCGACGTAAAAATCAATGTTTTGTAGAAGTTCACTCCGGCCGGGCCGGGCTCGGGCCGAACTTAAAATTTTTTTATCGGGCCCGGGCCGAACTTTTAATTTTTGTATCGGGCCGGGCCGGGCCGGGCCGATTTTTGTTCTTTATGAGTCGGGCCGGGCCCGGGCCTGGAAATATCGGCCCGTGCAGACCTCTAGTCACAACCCTGCTTGTATGAAAATCATTGACTCATCCCTGTCTGATTCGTGCAAAAATCTGTTTAAGGAACAACCTTCTTGGGTCAACAGTTTTTACCGAAAATACATATATTTTTAAATTACCATTATTCTACAATTAAAATTCCCTTTAAAGAGCAATACATATACATTTCTAGGGGGGAGGGGATATACAGTACTGTAAAACCTGTTTTAAGAATCTGCGTGTGACGAAACCCTGTTTTAAACGGAAAAATTTCTTTATCGATGCAAAATGGATTTAATAATCCATTTGAAAATAAATAGTACTTTGCAAGGGACGACAGACCTGGTAAGAAAGGAACTAAACTATACGTTTTTTTTTTTTTTCTCTCCTTTGTGATTTTGTCTTAGAAGGTTTTTTGATATAGAATTTTTCCGATTTTTAAGTCTCCAAACCGTGTAAATGGATTAATGGTATTAATAATAATTCAGATATTTACATAAAAATAGATATCCATTAGAGATCCTTTACTGTGCAGTGTATGGCCTAAATTTCAAGGCCCGAGCCCGGCCCGATCCATACAAGAAAAATTCGACCCGGCCCGGTATAAAAATTAAAAGTTCGGCCCGAGCCCAACCCGTACAAAAAAAATATTGGCTCGGCTCGGTATAAAAGTTAAAACTTCGGCCCAAGCCTAGTCCGGAAAAAGTTACGATCTCGGCTCGAGTCCGGCCCTGCCCGAATGAATTTCTACAAAACATTGATTTTTACGTCGTTCTGGTTAAAAATTTGCCTCGTACGAGGAGTTCTGACCAAAAATACTTACCTTTGCTTTTTATTGTCGAGTTTAAAGTTTTCATATTTATAGAAGTTATTGCCATATTTATTTTTTTAATGAATCGCTATTTGTTGTGTATGCAAATGTTTCAGTTATCATTAATATAGTTAATCCATATTCCATGTATTGGAAACTTAAAAATCTGAAAAATGCCATTACAGTAAAATCTTCTAAGACGGAATTGCATAGGAAAGGGAAAAAATGCTTTATAGACAAGTTCACTTCTTATAGCAGGTGTAAATGTATTATATATTATTTTCTTACATATTAGTACATTCATTTTGCATGGATCAGCATATTTTTCAGATTAAGACAGGATTCCGTCATAGGCAGGTTCTTTTTCATACGTTTTATTATATTTTAATTTAGCTACATTTTAATAAGCCTAGAAATGTACTTATTCTTTATAAAGAATAAAATTTAATGTTTAATTGTAGAATAATAGAGACTTAAAAATGTATACTTTATTTGCAATAATTTTTTGGCCAAATTTTACGGATTTTTGAATGGTCCATCAAGCCACGTCGAGACAATGATTTTCATACGGGCTGTGGGTCAAAATCGGGACTGAAAATTTAGTCCGTGAAGACTAGAAAGAATGATACCAGTCCCGGGTTCGGTTGCGAAAAAAATAAGTTAGGCCCTGCCCGGTCCTTCAGGAAAAAGGTCTGAGCCCGGCCCGGAAAGACTAGTGACTAGATCCGCCCGAAAATAATGCAGACCAGGCCTGTGCCTGGCCCGATTGCCGTGAATGAAAAAAAGCCCAAAGCCCGCGCAGATTTCTGGTCTATGGCACTTTTATTTAAAATGAACAAAATAAACATGAAAAAGAGACTGTAGTATATACATATATATATTTATATAGTCCCCCGGTACGGTATGCTATTTCTTTCTCCCAGCTTATTTTGTGTTATCTCCAAAAAATAGCGTTACCTTACAGAAGCCAGCCGTAAAACAAAGCAGTACGATTAAATACTCTTTAGCAATTTTTTAAACTTCTAAGCATCGCACATTTTCAATTTTTATACCGTCGTATTGGAAAAAAAAAAGTACTTTTAAATGCAATTTGTTTGAAAACTGCATCTCCATTTATATTTGAAATATTAATTTTTTTGTAGTTTTTGGAGCCATTTGCTTAATATTGGCAACGGAAATACTCCATTTCTGTAGAAAGTAAAGTAAAAAATAGTTGTAAAATATTAATTATATATTTTTGTTGCCATTTTTTCATAACAACCGAAAGAAAATATAATTAAAATACGTGCTATTTTGAATAGCGTCATTTTACATAAAATAAAAGCGTGTGCAAATAAGTCTTAAAATTGAAATATCTTTTGTACTATTTATATATACACATTTTTTTTTTTCCTCGGGGCCGACGCTAAATTCTTTAAAAGCAGAATTCCTGTTTCTAGTACTATTTTTTTTTCTTTTGCCAGAACTCCTCGCACATGACAAAATTTTAAACATATGGACGTAAAAGTAAATATCTGCACAGAACAATTAACACTAATGATGATAAATTTTATGCATCATTTATAAAAACTGCCATTAAGAATTTCCATATCTTTCTCAAAAAGTTTGAATAGTTATTTTTAATTATTATAAATATAAATATTTCGTGAATACAATAAAGGAAAATTAGTATTAAAGTTCTTATGGTGCGAACTCGAAATTTCTGAGTAAAAAAATCGCCAGTATTATCAACACTGTTTGTGACCTGTATAGTGGTTAAAAAGGGTCTGACTTGACCTTTAGAGGTTGACTTCTGTTTCGGATTCGGATCGGTTTTGGATTGGGTTTTGACGCTTGCGGGTCGGATGACCCGATTTTTTAAAAAGAATGTCGAAAATAAATATTAAAAATCTATATGCAGTAAGAAATCCATAGCGGACGCACAAGGAAAGCGGTTACATCTATTTCGCAAGCACTTTTGAATTTTTAAGACAATTACATATTTGTATTGTACGCTTTTACTGGTGAATACTGGACATCTTACAATCTATACTCACATATGTCTACTTGTGCATAAACTATCACAAACACTATATATGCGTTTTGAGAGTGTTAAAACAAATTATAGATAAAAATGTCCATATTACAAGAGAAGAAAAAATGGTTCTTAACAGTACCAATAAAAAAAAAGAATAATCTGTGATTACATTTCTTACATGCATTTTACTTCTCAAGTAGTAAATTGAATAGATACTCATTCATATTTAAATGCGCATGTATTTTTTTTTTCTTTCGTGGAACAAAAACCTGCTCAAACTTTGTGAAAATCCCAATAACCTTACAAGCAAAAAATCTAAATCTGGCCTTTAAGGATTATTCTAGAGTGCTAACAGAACCTGCAGAAAGAAAATCAGAGTGACCCCCCCCCCCCCCCCCCCCGTCCTCCGCTTAAAAAAAAGTGCATCCCGATTCGATGCAGGACTCTATTCAACGATCCTGAGGTGTTTGCTATTCAGAGCTTTTACTATATTTGGATATTAAGCAATATAGATATATAATTATTCAATATAGATTTATATCGATATAGATATGTTTATTTTTTAATGTAAAAGATAAAATTCGTTTTAAAGATATAAGACTATTTTTAGTTTGAAAAAAAAAAAAAAAAAAAAAAAAAAAACATCCATTCACGTGCTTTGCAAAGTAAATGGGTTACTTAAAAAATCAAAACTAGCGTGATTTCATTTAATAACTTAGAAATGAATTTTGTTTGATTCAATTTAAAATTTAATATAATCTACATGATTTTAATCAAGAAAAACATACTTTTGTTTAAGAAAACCAGTGCAGCCACCCATACACTATAATATTTCGTTTTGATAACGACTGTACTATAATCCCAAGTGTCTGCTTGGGACATTTTGAGTAGCAGATGCAATAGATATGTAGGCACTCTTTTCAGAAATTGAGAAATCGAGTAGCATTTTTCCATTTTCGATCAATTTGGTGGATCTTTCAGAAAACGCTTCCAAAGTTGTCGTTTAGAACCGAATTTCCTGACGCGATAGCCCTACAAACTTCGCCATGAAACAACAATCCCATATAATGTAATATATTTATCGAAAATCAAAAATTGTATTCCATTCCAAAATTTTTCTTAAGGCTGTTCTCAAATCCAAAGAGTCAACTTTCTGACATAAGTTTTAATTCATTTTTGTTCAGAAACGCATGAAACTAGAAGGTGTTGTTATTCAAAAACTATGTCATCGAACTGTTTTTTCCGTTTTCTTGTAAACGCAATAGATCTTTCAGAAAATACCGTCAAAGTTGGCATTTTGAACTGAACTTCCGAACGAAAGAAGAAAATCCAGTCCGTAAGGAGAGAAAAATGCCGTGTCACGTGATCAAAATTGCTTATAACTCAATAGGTAATTGATTGATCAAAAAATGGAAAACACAGTTCCATTCCAATCGCTCCCATGGTCAGGCTTTCCAATTTTATATATTTTCGTTAAAAAATGAATTTGTAAATGTGTCAAAACGTTTTGTGCTTGTTGCGCAGAGCAGTTGCGAACAGCCTTAAGTCATAGCTGTTGATTTCAAGCTTTGAACGTTTAAAAATGCACCTGTAAGTGTATCGAAGATTCGCGTTGTTGCGCGGGGAATACTATTTTTATTTATTGGAGAACAGTCTTAAAATGACTCTTTTTAATGGTTTATTTTATTTCTCTCACTATAAGTCAATATTTGTGTTTAAAGAAAGACGTGGAGAGATTTTTTTCTTCTTTTTTATTGGACACAATGCATATATATATATTAACACGGAAACATTTATTATACATTTAAATAATACTACATTAAATTTATCACTTTTATCTTCCATAGAAAAAGATTAATATTTTAAAATATGTAAAGTATTTAAAATTCTTAGTGCAACTTTTATTTTTTATACACTTGACTGCTTCTGTCTCAAATATAAAAATTTTACAAAGAAGAATAATCATGCAATTTAAAATTATAAAGGACTGATTCAATAATACTAATTTTGAAAGAGCCAGAAAAGTATCGACATTCAGAACCACATTAGAGCTTTTTCTTTCGAAAACATAATTTAGTCAACAAAAACCTCTATAAAAATATTGTTCAAAAGATTTTACTACAGGGCAAGAACAGTGACAACATGAAGGCACAGACTTCTTGACTCCAACTTTTATTGCTCAATTGTCAACAAGCTAATAAAACTATTGCTCTTTCAACTCTCTTTATCAACCGAAGCTTTGTTGAGTTTGGGTGGCCATCTGTAGGGTCCAGTCTCAATTTCAAGGCAGGGTGAAAATCGTAATCATTTTCCAAATCAAAAGGGGCCGAGATACTAGGGTTTTACGGGAATTCGTGGGTGGTAACGCTTTCTGGCGTTTTTGAGAAGATTGATTTTTTATATTTACTAGGTAGAAACATTCAAAATTACTGCGTGGGAGGAGGGGGGGGGGTAAGCCTATTCTGTAGCAGTAGTAGTTGTCGTAACTGAATAATGATCGCAATACCAGACCAATCAAAAGCCGATTGCCCAGCTATTTTCTATTCTTGCATTTTATCGACCCTTATGAATAGCATTTCGAAATTATTTAATTTCCAAATTTGCTAAATAATATTAAAAAACAAAACATATATGAAGCTTTTTTATGATTTTGCGTACTTAATATAATTTAAATATGATTAAATTAAAATATTTATAGCATTTTTTAAAGGTTATTTCAGATTTCAGAACTTGATTAATGCAATCTAAATGTCATTTTAAACCGAATTTTACAGTGTTTTTATTCAACTTCGGAGGCATAAATGTAGGAGACAGTAGCACTGCCAGAAATCATCTCTAAAATTGTTGTTAGCTAGTGCAGTAGTTCTGGCTTGTTAGAATAACGGATCGTCGAACCATTCTTTTAAATAAATTAAATCATAATACTACTTTTTTCGTATATTGGAACCAGCAACTAATATTAATATGATTTATTTAGATAGAGTTTACTATCTCAGAGTTTCAAAACCTCAAATGCACCAATAAAATAACATAAAATTAATGTTACATTTATGGAAAAATATCTTTCGAAACCAGCTCCGAGAGTGAAAGTCGATTGTGCAAAATATCCATAGTTGCCAACCTCAAACCAATCTTCCGTAATATGTGCGTTAATTTGATCCTGGTTTAATACGTTTGGAACCAGAATTTTTTTAAAGAAATGAAATTAAATATGTCCCACGCAGAAACTTTGAATTAAATAAAACAAGGTTCATGAAATACATTTTCTGGTTCGAAAGTGGTTAACCTGAGTCAAATTAATCCAGATATTACGGAGGATTAGTGAAAGGTTGGCAGCTATGACTATCTATGACTATGAATATCTACTCTACTAAGACTATCTTAGCTATCAAATGTCACCCCCCACCCCCACCCCTAAAAAGAGGCGTTTAAAGCAGGCCCGTAGCTAGACCATACTTCCAGGTAGGGCAAAGGTTTTTCCAGGGGTGGCAGATTATTTCTTCATTTTTGTCTAGTCTCTTATTCGTAGTTCTTCAAAAATATGTACTGCGATTTTAGTAAATTTCTTTTTCGTTTAAAATATAAGATATTTCTAAAGTCAGTATGAAATTTTTAAAGTTTCTTCAGAGAGAGACATAAGAAAAATATATTAAAGTTAAATTAGATATTTGCATAAAAGCGCCGTAGGAACCGACCCCATACCCCCCCATTTGGGTGGTGGTGGTGGTGGGGAAGGGGCTGATCAAAGTAAGGGCCCAGTAGTAAGTTATTGTACCTTTGAGCCGAATAATGTTTTTTACTTTTATAATTATTTTTTAGTGTATTTTTTAATAAAATTTTAATTTGTTTTATCCAAATTCATTTTTTTTTATCAAAGATTTTGGTCAGATTTAGAAAACAGGTATGCGCTTTCCTTCTATGTCCACCATTCTTTATGAAGGTGCCCAGATGGAAGAGCTTTTGAAGGCTCTAAATTCTTTTTAAAAATATGATGGTATTTTAGTCTTTTTTTTTGGGGGGGGGGGGGGGCTCTATAAATGGGAGAAAAATGTGAAACTAAAGATTCAAAACTTCATTAATACTATTACTTCCTTCAACCAAAACAGATATACACTTTCTTTCTACATCCGCCATTCTTTTTAAAGATACCCAGATGAACGAAATTTTGTAGGCTCTAAATTCTTTTTGAATTGTCTTTTTTAGGGCCTTCTATAAAAGTGAGGAAAAGTTGGAACCCAAGATCCAAAACTTTAGACCAAATTTTTTATTCAAATGTTTAAAAAATATGCTTTTAGATCTCATTGGAGGTCGCAATAAGTTTCAAAACTTCCTTAATACCATTACTTCCTTCAAAAGATTTGTGCTTTCTTTCTATAGTCACCGTTCTTTTTAAAGGTGATGAAAGAAATTTTGCAGACTCTAAATTCTTTTTGAATTATGTTTTTGGGCACCCCTTTAAAAATGAAGAAAACTTGGAACTCAAAATTCAAAACTTTTAGGTCCCATATTTTTTATTGAAATGTATGCTTTTTAATCTCGTTGGGGATCCCAATAAGCTTAAAAACTTTCTTAATACTATTACTTCCTTCATTCAAAACAGATAATGTGCTTCCTTTCTGTAGCCAACATTTTTTTTAAAGGTGCATAGATGAAAAAAATTTTGCAGGCTCTAATTCTTTTCTTTTTTTTTGGGGGGGGGGGGGGGCTATGAAAGTGAGCGAAAGTTGGAACCCAGGATTCAAAACTTGTAGCCACCATTTTTTTATTCAAATGTTTAAAAAATATGCTTTTTAATCTCGTTGGGGATAAGGTTCAAAACTTCTTTAATACTATTACTTCCATCAACCAAATGCGCTCCACCATTCTTTTTTAAGGTGCCCAGGTGAAAGAAATTTTGCAGGTTCTAAATATTTTGTAAAATGTCTTTTTGGGGGTCTCTATTAAAAGCGAGGAAAAGTTGGAACCCAAGATTCAAAGCTTTTAAGCCCCAGTATTTTTATTCAAATGTTAAAAAAAAAACGTGCTTTTTAATCTCGTTGGGGGTCCCAATAAGCAGGAATCTGTGTGCCATGCATTTGCCACTTATCCCCTTATGCTCGACCTGCTTCTTTTTTAACGTTTCATTTATCTTCTTTCGATAAATTACTAATATTAATTATACATAAATTATATTATGTAATTATTTTATCTACTAGAGGAGCTTCGCTTGCTTTGCTGGTTGGTTTTTCCAAAAGAGAATCTTTTTTTTTGGGGGGGGGGGAGGGGGGTCGCCCTTGGGGTCCCCACTGCCTTCCGCAGCGTAAACCCGTTCGGGATATCCTAAATCTGATCCTGAATCAAACAATTTTTGAATTATTGTAATTTTTCTTTCGGTAAAATGGTAGTCCCCAGGTAAAAGTTAAATTTTCCAGCATCGTCGTTCACGTTGCTGCAATAGCCAATTTCTTATTTTTCCAACTTCAGATTAATCATGATAGCTGCAAAATCTACTAGATAATTTTCGGTTTCAGAAAAACTTATCAAAAAGTCTCAGCAAAACGCGAAAAAAAGGTATAAATCGCATAAAAAATTGGAAAAAAAATCAAAAATTGTCGAGAGCAAAATTTGACTATATCGAGTCAGAAGATTGAAAGTGGAATGTTAAAAAATACGCTAAAAATCACATGTAATGTTCGTAAAAAAATTCCGAATTGCAAAGGATAAATTTTCTATATTGAGCTAAAAGACTTCGAACCTGATTCCTTTTAGGGATGTAAAAAAAAAAAAAAAAAAAAAAAAAAAAAAAAAAAAAAAAAAAACCACCGCGGAAGGCGAATCAGACGCCGCAGAGGTCAAAATTTACTATATTAGAATAAAAACTTGAAACCGGAATCCTTTTACATTCTCATAAAAATAAAGTAAAATAATTAAATAAATCAGTGAATTGAAGGTTTTTTTCCGTTCAAACACACGCCAAAAAAATAAAAAATGCTTTGATTTGTCCATTTTTCTCAAAAATATAGAAAGTCACCAATCTAACGTAGAAATTACCTAACATCCTTCAATATAAAGATGCACTTTCGTCAAATCAAATCCAAATAGTGTTCCGTTAAGCGTCAACTCTGTTGCATTGTACTTTTCCCTATTCGGAACTGAACTTTTACGCAGGAATATTTTTTCCTTCATAACACGAAATAGTCGCGAAACAAAGAACAAAATTTCTAGAAATTTTCCATTCAAAAGACGAAAATTTCTTCAAATATGAGAAAATATCCCTTCTAATCACACGGGTCTTAAAAACGATAAAAGCATTTAAAATCGCATAAGAAGTTCGCAAAAAATTCAAAAATTGCAGAGGACAAAATTTTGTACTTTCGGCTAAAAGACTGATACCTGATTCTTTTTACTAATGTCAAAAAGTTCCATCGGAACGCGAAAAAAAGTTTAAAATCGCATAAAAGACTTCGTGAAATATTCAAAAATCTATTTTACTATATTCGGCTAAAATGATATATAGATTGCAAATGGATTCTTTTTATGAATGCGCGGAAAAAAGCACGAAACTCGAAAAAACACTAAAAATAGCATAAAAAATTAAATTAAAAAAAATCTTATATAAAAAAAAACTGTTTCGAGGTGTATAATTTCAGGCATACAGGTATTCTTCCTGTCAAATCATGTCCTGAACAGAAAAATGTCTAGTCAGACAAACCTCCCCCCCTTCAAAAAAAAAAAAAAAAACACTTTACAGAGAAACATCCATCTTTATTATTATCTATACTATTAAACTCAGTATTCGTTGCACAACACAAAGGTACTGTCTATCCGAAACTATTCTTTTTCTCTTTTTCAATTTCTATCCATACAACTTGGGTGACAATTTTAAATTGGAGAAAACTGCAAAATATGAAAACGACATCCAAAAGGTAATTTTTTTTTAATTAGTAAATCTCTAAATATATATTTTTTTAATAAAAGGCAGATAAAAGTTCAGAGCAGATAAAAGTTATTTTAAGCGAGTATTTTCTGCTTTAAAAAATCTGTCTGGGCCATGCGGATGACATTGTCAAACTGGAGGAAAAAGAGAAAATACGAAAAGACTTCCATATTTTTTTTTATTTTATCTATGTGCAATATTTAACGATTTTTTGTGGCGGTTTTTAACATTTGCAAAGGGAATTCAGTTTCAAACTTCTTTTTTTTCTTCCTAAATTTTGTTCTCTGCTAGTTTTGAATTTTTTGAGAATTTTTATGTGATTTTTATCTGTTTTTCTGTTAATTTTTTTAACATTCGTAAATAAAAAATCCGGTTTCAATCTTTTAGCATAACATAGTAAATTTTGCTTCCTATGAACTTGGAAATTTCTTTATCAATTTTTGGCATTCTTTCGCATTCTGCGGCGATTTTTTGACATTTTTTTTCCTAAATGGAAGAATTCTCAGTTACTAGTGCTTTGATTAAATTCAAGTTGTAAGAATATGAAATCTGTTCCTGTAGCGGCATGAACGAAATGTTGAAAATTTTAGTTTAATTTGGGTCGAAATAAAAATTTACAATTTGTTTGATTGGAGATCTGAGCGGGCTAGCCCCAATGAGTGTGATTTGCCGAAAGCTGTTCAACCCAACTCCCGATTCGTTTAATTTGAGTTTTGTTTTGGAAAAATCGACCAGCGAACTCCGCTGGTGTTGTTATAAAATGGAACTCTGATAGAAAATTAAATATAAATACTTCTCCAAAATCTTTGAGGGGGGGGGCTAAAAAAATGTTTGTGGGGGGCCTCAAAAGACCTTCCTACGGCCCTGGGCATAACGTAAATAAAATGTTTTTCTTTTAATTAGGAATTGGAATCGAATACCATTTTTACTTTTCGATAAATGCATTACACTTTGTGTTGTAATTGATTTCTATCTTATGATGGTCTGTATCAGGCTGTCGCTTTGCAAAAATTGGCTTATAATGGCAACTTTGACGACCACTTTGGAAGCTGATTTGACTGAAAAGTGCAAAACAGTTTCATTAAACAGTGCATTCAGTTTCTTCGTTTCTTAATAAAAGCATCTTTAACATTTTTGAATTTAAGAATAAAAATGACTTTATGAATGCGTCAGTAAGTAATAAATTTGGATTTTTAAAATCGTAAGTAACCTGACATATTGTATTGTTTAAATTTGGAATAAGGATTGTTTTATTTTAGAAGTGCCAATTTTTTTAATTTCAGCGCAATGGGAGGCAGTCGAAGAGATGAAGAAACAGACCTTCCATTATCTATTTTGTATTTTCACATAGGGGGTTGGAGACTGCCCTTTTGAGTCTATTGTAATCGTACCAAGTTTCCCTGAAACAAGCAACTAACTGTCATGTACAGTACTGTAGGCTGGTTCACTATAGTTTTAGAAGTCTTTGGTTTCAGCCCCGCCTCGTAACGATAAATTTCGTATGGTGACAATTGTATAAAGAAAGAAAGCTAAGTTATAAGGTAATCTAGATTTGTTGTTGAAGCGGTATGGGATCATTTCTACAAAGCGAAAAAGCAAGGAGTGTACAATGGAGCAATATCCCACAGATCTGTTTCTGAGATCTGTTGGACAGATCTCAGAAAGAGGGAGAGAAAAAAAGCTTTATCAAGGAAATTTTTGCTATTTTTGTTTCCAGTCTAGAAAGGAAATTTAGGGGTAGAGGCCGAGACCTGGCATGAAGGAAGAAAAATGGAAATTTGATGTTGTATTGCATACATTTTTAGAAGGTAATGCTCAGTGAAAAAATGATCGGAATGCCGAACTTCATTCTAGGTTGAACAAGAAGCGAGGGAAAAATGGAAATTTAATGTCTTTATTGGAATGTAATCTTGCGCTAGGTCGGGCAAAACTTTTTCCAGGTCGGGCTTTGCCCGACCTGGCCCCCACCTGGCTACGGGCCTGGTTTAAAGATTTCAAACGCAAACGCGATATTTTGAAAGCGCTGTCCTGTAGGATTAACATGAGCAAGTGGGTATTTCCGCGTGAGTGAAATAGCTATGTTAATCAGTGAGATCTCAAACCTGCATGCTAATGTTAAACCTGTGGGGGGTGAGATGCATTCTTATTTTTAAAATATCACACCAGAAAATTAACAATTATAACTTCCTTTTGCAGCATGTTCTTCTTAATAGATGTCTCTTTTTAAAGCTTTCCAACATAGTCGTAAATTGTTCATGAATTTGGTTTGTTTATCTGCATACCGCCGGTCCGTGTCCTAACTCTTGTAAATGTTCTCGTATTGTATGCAATTGATAGGTGTTATTGTTATTAAGGTTTCCTATGGCATCTTTGCGACGGAAAAGGGAGTGTGTAGAATTTTTGGTTCGTTTACGGGGACACTCAAAAGAATCCCGTTACATTATGGTTAATGGACGAAAATCATTTGCGATGTAATTTAATGATATACAATTTCAAACATAATAAAATTGATATGGACTTCTTGGTAGGCGGAAAAAATGCGTACTACGTGGTGTATACAAATTCTGTAGACCATATAGAAGATTGCACAAAAGAATTCGAATGCATGAGCGTGAATTGCTTAAGGGTGTTTTTTAATTGAGTTACGTATTTTCCAACTGAACTATATTTAATATAATAAGATATGTATGTAGATTATAAATAAACTCATATATTGGGCTACGAAAAGAAATGGATGTATTGCAGAGCATAGAATATTATTTCTGAAAGCACAAAAATACAATAAATTAGCGTTATGCGCGGGAAGAAATTTTCAGGCCAAGTGCGACCCGTAGACAGTTTTTCCTTTCGCCCGGTATAAAAGGTCAAAGTTTGGCCAGAACTGCTCCGAGCACAACTCGACCAGTTCAAAAAAAAAAAATATTGACCAAGCCCGGTATAAAAATTAAAACTTCGGCTCAACCTGCACAAAACATTAATTGGCGAAACCTAGGTCCGACAAAGATCGACCTGGCTGAACAAATATTTTTACGCCTATAAGGTTAAAAGTGTCTTGTACGAGAACTAAAAATACGCATTTTACCTTTTTATATCATGGTTATATTTTTCATATAAAAAAAAAGGTGTTCTGAGATGTGACATTTTTTTTTTTTTTAATGCATCTGATTATATGTAAATATCACGGTTACCATTAATATCGTTAATCCACGATCTATGGCTTGGAAATTTAAAATTTTTTAAAATTCTATACAATAAAATCTTCTAAGACGGAATTGCATAGAAAATAAGAAAAATCCATCATGGGCTAGTTGCCCTATGAACAAGTTCATCGTTTTTAGGGTTCCGTACTTAAAAAGTAAAAACGGGACCATTATGAAATCACTCCTCTGCCTGTCTGTGTGGCCTATTTTACTCGTAAACTATGGTACGTGGAAAGTTCAAATTGGGGGAAGTAATAAAGACTATTGACCCCCATACTTACAGATTATTAAACATTTACAAATATTTTCACGAAAATGTATAGTGGCTAATTAAGTTACTTGAAAAAAAAAATGTTTTCTTTGTATATTGTGTGGGGTATCGTGCGAAAGCTTTCGTAACGCTAAACTCAAAAATGCATTTCTTTTAATTTTAGGTATTATATTTTCTGAGATATCGTCGGAAATGTAGTGCAAAAATATGTTCCCCCATCTATTTCCGAAGCTACTGAAACTAAAATTATGAAAACATTAGAGATACTAGACGTTAATTTAAACCTCGCAGGAAAATTATAGCGATTACCCTAGGTCACATAGTTTTTGAGAAAAATGCATTTTTCCGATTTACACAAATTGCGGGGCATTCAGTAAAGGTATTGAGGAGCGCTGGAGGTACCTATCGTAGCAGAGGTATAAAAGCATTGTTGATAAGGATTTTTGAAAAAATTCGTATGTAATTAGCTGAGATATGGCCTGCCCTGAGCAGTCTCTCTTAGGCTGCCTAACCCTTAAAGACATAGACGGTTTGGACATTACATAATAATAGAAGCAGCACTTTTAATGATACATTTGTGTAATACAATGTCCTGTAGCAGTATAAAAGCAATAAACGTCAAATTGCTAAAAACAGACTAATTTAATTAGAATTGATCACATAAATACTTTAGGATTCGCTACTAGTTTGCATTGAGTAGATCTTTCAATACGCCTCCCATGTCTTTAAAAGTTAATTAAAAACCTATCTGGAAAAACGCGGCACAGACCAAGGCGGCGTTGCTGCTATGCGACCTCCTTTCGAAGCGTGCTTAGCAAAATGCCAAGTTTAAACTTTGAACAAGGGTTTTGTTTCAGCTACACTGTAAAAAGAAACTATTATTATGATGCTGAATATAGTTTTATGAAATGACAAATGAAGTGTAAATACGTGTTACTTTTATTGTCAGTGCTGAATTAAGTTCATCATAAACAGGTTAGAATAAGATTTAAATAAGAGTTATACAAAATAGCAATATTTGATATTATTTAGGCTTCGTATCTCTTTGAACTTTTACGGTGTACTCATTCATACTTTTCTAGTACATATACAGCTGTACTAAACCCTATGTTTTATAGTTTTTTACAAAGTCTTATTTTTCGTTTAGTAACGATTTTTTAATAATACAGTTAATAATTCATATATTTATTGTACGGAGCCCTCTGAGTGCGTGTAACACTCGCGCATGACCGTTTATTTGTAAATGCATTACATTCTTTTCACAATTACTGTTATCCTCATTTTACATAGATCAACATTTTGTTTTGTTAAACACGGGATTCTGCCATAGGCAGATTCTTTTTTTCAGGTTTTACCGTACGTTAATTTTATTGCCTAGAAGTACATATACCCATCTTGGAAAAAAAATCAATTTTAATTGTGGAATAATAGCAATTTAAAAATACGTGCATTTTTTGAAAAAAAAAAAGAATTGGACCGGGCTAAATTTTACTGAACAGTTGAGATCCGCGCCGGTCTAACGATTTCCATATGAGCTGGGACTGAAAATTTCTGCTTGTTCAGATCTCAAGAAGAATGCAGTCCAGCCCCGACGTGATCTGGAAAATAAATCCAGTCCCGGCCCATCTGGGTCCGATCCTCTAGAAAAAAGTAATCCCAAACCAAACTCGGTCCGAGTGTTAGGAAAGAAAATTGGGCCGGGCCGATGAAGACCCTTACATCGAATAACCAAAAGATTAGTTCACAAATTTTTGTAAATTTGGACTATAAATTTCTGATATATTTAAAAAAAAAAAAAAAAAAAAAAAAAAAAAAAAAAAAACGAGTTTTTAGTGAACTTCGTTCACTTTTATAGACGAGTTTGAGTTGAACGAGCTCGTTTGAAAAATTTCGAACTTGAACGTGAACTTGACTCATTTTTGAGAAATTGAACTTGAGTTTGAATTAGTTCGTTTTTTTTGTGAGCGTGCCCAACACTGACTTGCAGTAAGGAATTTAACTTTTAATGAAAAATAGCTGTTGACATTTTCATTTATTTCATGGCAGTATAAAAGTAACGACAATAAGATTTCAGTTCTTCCAGTAAGCAAACTTATAGTGTGGAAATATTAAAATTTATGATAAGAGTAATCAGATTATTTATTTTTTTTAATCTTATTTATTTTCTGTTTACTTCTTATAATTTATGGCTACAAGTGCATCTTATAATTTATGGAAAATACGAATGTTTTTATGAAAATTTTTTTTTGTTATCAATAGTAATTCCACATATTAAATATCCCATTGAAACAAATTGTCGAACGCATTAAATCAGCGTTCGAAATCCTTGGTGGTCCGCTGGTCCGAGACCACTAAAAATTCAATCGGACCACTAATTTAAAAAATGAAGTGGTCCGCAGGACCAGTAACTTTTATCTCTCACTGACAGGTAAACGTACATTTTCCCGTTCCTGAGAAAACCGCAACCAAACACAAACCACAGAATTTTATTTTATTTAAAAAATTAAATAAAAAAATTCATTAAAAGTTATAGTAAGTTGAAATAAATAATCGAAAATAAAATACATAATTAATAATTTTATAGTTTTTGTTTATGTACTGTTTAATTTTTAGGAAATTATAATTTTACATTTTAATATGCCGAAAATTTTGGGTAACTGAAAGCAAGTTTGGCTTATATTCTAGGAGGAGGGGGATGTCACTCAAAGGGTGACTATGTCTGCGGACCAGTAAACTCTGATGTTTACTGGTCCTTGGGACCAATGACTTTTTTTAATCAATTCGACCGCTGATTAAATAATATATATATCCACTGTTCCAGAAATGGATCTCTTTTAAAACATTCGTATTCTTCATGCCATTATAAATTATAAGAAGTAAACAGAAAATATTAAAAACTGAAACAAATACATAATGAGATTAGTCTGAGTTTAATCACAGCAGTTAAACTTCTAATTGTCGTTACCGTTGTACTGCCGGGGAATAAATAAAAATATCGGTCCGTGAAAGCAAAACCGAAAGCTTCGTGGAGTGCCCCGCCCACTACTGAACAATTTAGTTTACAGCACGGCCACCAGTAGGCGCTGTTGTGCTACTTTGCGGCATCATTTAACATGGGAGTGTCTTCGCTTTCCTATATAACCGCTTTGGTGAAGACTGCTTTAGCAAGCAGTTGGATTTTAAAATTAGGACTAAGACTGGAGTACTTGTCTGCGCAATGAAGGTATGAATCAATAAATTATTTGTAGTTCCATGAAGGCGGTGTGGGCGATTGAACTTCTACAGCATTTTTTATAAGCACAAAATTGCAAATCCTCTAGTAAATGTGCACCATGGGCCAATAATTCATAACTGGTATGCTAAGTAACCTGGTTACATCAATGATTTGACTAATTCCATCATATTTCTGCAGTTAAAACTTTATAAATGTCGTCGCGGAGTTTTCTTTCATCCAGGAAAGAGCAGTGGATTCACAATGAAATGTTGCCTCATCTATAGTTACGCTTCCCCAAATGTCGGACCGGATCATCTACATCCAAGTTCTTAATTGTAAATATTGTTTTGTTATTTGTAAGTAATGTGTAAATAAATTGTTAGTTAAGTTTAATTGAATGAATTAGTATTCTTTTCAACAAGCCCCTCATAGCATGACCGATATCACGTAATCATATCGGTGGTAGCAGCATATCAAAAAAGTAAAGGAAGATTCTTCAAAGTTGTGTGGACTCAGAGGAAACCCGACATTATTTTTTTTTATAGTTCTTTCAGCAAAGATATATTCAGATACTGTAACTTTTTATTATTAGAAGTCATATACGTTTGAAATCTCCAATAGAGAAGTTTTAAAGATTACGATAAAAATCATGTGAGCTACTTGCACAAAACTGTTAAAACCTGTTTAAAGAACGCTAGACTTTCAAAATTTGCTTTTTATAAATTAAATAAATATATTTGTTAATTTTAAGTCACAAATAGATGCATACTTTACCAAAAATTAATGCACATTTTACATATTAACAAGCACATAAATTAGACGTTTATTTCAAGTTGCTAGAATATTTGTAAGAACTTTTAAGGCTAGAAAAAAATTTAAATCTTTTAAGAAATTTAAAGCTTGCAATCAGTTTTAAAGCTTCTTATCCAAAGAATTATGAGACCAATTTTCACAAAACTATAAAGAAAATTGTAAACAATTTTACGCTTCTGAATTTTGCTTTGTAAGAAATTAAATATATACATATATTTTATTCAATTTAAGTCAGAAATATATGTATATTTCCTTAAAAAAAGATGCACTTCTTACGAGTAAACACCCATATAAAATTAAATGTAAAATCTTATTATTATTACTACCTTATTTGTTGTTATAACTTAGATATGTTGTGTTTAATTAAAATGACTACAATTCAAACTAAGCTTTTTTTTTTTCAATAATAAAATATAACTTTCTTAAAAAACTCTGAGAATTGAAAGTAACATAAAAAGATGAACAAGCATCCATTTAAAAATTACATTTTTAAAATTTTCCTGTAAATAATTATTGTGTTCGTAACACTTCTTTAATTTTTATTATATTCTAATATCGTTACAATCTCTGCATTACTTTCTTAAAAAAACAAATAATGATACAACAAAGATTGCAGGGGTTTTTTTATAAAATTTTTATTTAGCAATATCTACAACTTTAAATGTAAAACGTTTCTAAAAAAATTTTTCGATAGCAAACTTTATAAATTTCCATATAAAATATTCTACGGAAAATTTCCTTGTAACAATCAATTTTTACGTAAAAATTTTTTAAAACGTAAATAAATATAGATTAAAAAAAAAAAATATTTTTGTATACGCCTTTTCTTTTTGTCAAAATTTCCTGGCAGATGACTCTATCATGTATTAGGTCGTTCGGAAAGTCGTGTCCGTTTTGGAAAGTCAATTCTTACCGGAAAATTCTATCATTTAATTATTGGACACTGATTCTGATATCTAATAATTACCGGGCAGAATTCCTCGGTACGAATTGATTTTTGCAAACGGACACAACTTTCCGAGCGACCCAATAGTACAAATGGGCGGTCTTTCAGAAACCCCCGCTAAATTTTTTAGGATTACCCATTTAGTCCAACATGCTGTATATCGGCAGATATCTGGAAATATCCGAAAAGTTATATATATATTTAATGTCGATAGACATTCCGACTGTTGTAAAAGTAATATTTTTGCGACATTGGTTAATGTAAAACATGTATTAACACTAGAACTGCCAAGGCGGTCATTTTGACATATTTCGAAACTTTCATTCGGTACCAATTTGTTTCTATTTAGAGTATAACTTTCAGTTTCCGTGACTTTTCCTATAATTTGAAAACCTATGATATGCCAGTGATAAATTTTCCAGTTAGCCAAAATTTATGAAGTATTGCAGTAGTATATCTGGAACCGCCGAAACGGTCAAAATGACCGCCGTCAATTTTAATGCACATTTTATCTAGTAGATGTCGCAACAGTCCATAATTCATACAACTATACTTCAACAAAGGTTACAACATTACCACCGATAACTTCTTTACTTCACCGCCCCTTGCAGAAAAGTTGAAGTCACTAAAAAGAAGCATTGTTGGCACAGTCAATCGCGGACGAAAAACAAAATTCCACAGGCCATAAAATCTGAAAAAAAAAAGACTTTGTACAGTAGCCAGATTCTTGCCAAAGATGATATTACGTTGAGTTTATCAAGGGAAGAAAAATAAATATGTTTTAATTCTAAGTTCGTGATATCCATCAGTTACATTTGAAACTGGTGATAAACACTTATCAGAAACCGTAAAGTTCTATAATTCTAAAAAATTTGGCGTCGACGTGCTCGACCAAATGGCACAGAAGTATTCTACAAAAGATAGTTCTGGGTGATGACCTCTACAAGTGTTTTTATAATTTTCTTGATCTAGCGGGCATCAATTCTGAAAAACACAGTCATAAAAGGTGTTAAATACCAGTATTTTATTAAAGAGAAATCTGCTTTCTTTAATCCCTTTATATTATTCACAGTATTTTCTAGAAGAAAATGCTGGGAGTTTCTACTTTTTTTTTACTGTGTTTTACCCGGACCACTCGCCACAAAGAATATTCTATTTTTCAGGGGATAAACATAAATGTTTGTTTTCACCAAGTGAAAGTGAGTTTCACCCTTGTTTTTAGCATTTCGATTTCTCATGAAAAATATTTTGTACTATAAAAATATTCTTAAAGTAAAAAATATAAATAATATATATATACATATCTCAATATAATATAATTATAACATAATAAAATATAAAAAAATATGATAAAAATTGTGAAATATATATTATTATATGGACAGTGATGGTAACAATAGTAATAAGCGATACTAAGAGTAAAAAATGGCAAGTAAACAATAGTTGAGCATGATAATCCACATCGGTCAAAATGACCGCTTTGGCGGTTATAGGTATACGTTTTTGACGGCGGTTCTAGTGTTAAAATAAAAGCATTTAAAAATTAGGTTTCTTAAAAAAGCCAAAATTTTACTTTTGAAAAGCTATTTCTCTATTATACTGTTATAACTAATTTAAACAACTCGTTTTATTGCTTTCTTTAATATATTTCTAAATGACGATATTGAATATCGACAGATGTCGTAATTTACGCACGACATTCGGAGGCATTCGAAAAGTTGACCAATATTTGTAGGAATTTACCCGATATTTTTGTGCTACCTGGGAAGTTAGATTTCATCTAATTACATAACAAAATCCAAGTAATCTTGTAAATGTGGAAATTCTTTAGAAATCAAAACATATTAAAGGATGCAAATACTCTATTATTTTCAACAATAACCAATGCTTGGCTAACACGCAGTTAAAAGATGTTAGACAAAAAAATTCAGCAACATTTTGTACTCAGAGGTGTAACATATTTATCTTAAACAATACGAAAAAAAAAAACCGCTTCTCATAAGAAAAGCCCGAAACGAAAAAAAAAAAAAATCTCTTGAGATTGAAGGTTTGAAAGGTTGAAAATATGCAATGTATATATTGTACTTTAACGCTAGAACGGCGATAAAGGGTCATTTTTACCCGTACCAACTGAATATATTTTTATTCGTACCAGAAATTTTTTTTAAATATAAGCTAAATATATGCCACTGAAAAAATTGTTAAATAAATAAGCTAATAGTTTGAAATGAAATTTCTGGTGTGAAATATTTTTTTATAAAACTTAAGCAAAATTTCCCGCCATTCTAGTGTTAAGTAAAAATAGAGATAGAAATACATTGTGATGGAAATATGTTAATTTTATAAACTTTAAGAAATTGCTATTTTTAAAAAAAATAAACTTTTCGTTTTTTTAGTCTTAATAAAAGAATTTGCCTTTAAAGTAAATGTTATTTTGTCTTTAAAACTACTTTTATTATCTGCATGTAGCAACGATAGTATACATTATTAATTTTTTTCTATCATCTCAAACCAATAATTTATTGTAATGAAATTGCTGGAAATTTGTATCTATTTAATCTTGCTGCAGTACATTTTCCAAACGCCTTCCAATACTATTCCGTAAATGCAAACCAGTACGGAAAATTAGATGTCATTTAATAACACATTCAACAAACTTCAGAAAAACTTTTTTTTCTCTCCATTTTGATAATTACTTTTAAATTTTTTAGCATGAAATAATCCCCCCCTTCCAAAAAAAGAGAAAAATCTGACCCGGAGGAGATAAATCACAACCAACTTTGTGCCAATGAAAGTTGCATTTAAACAAACATTGAGAGTCACAGGGTTATTTTCACCCAAGTTAGAGCTCCCCCCCCCCCTTTATGCTCCGACATTATTTAAAGTGTCAGTTGAATATTGTTTTACCCAATTTTCTACACAATAATGCCTGATGAGAATTAGTGGTGATTTAGATGTGCAATAGGATACAGGCATTAAAAAAATATATATATATATATATATTAATGCATATATAATAAACCGATTTGAATTTTTACACCTCCGAATTGGGAACAATATGTACTTTCAAATATAAATTGTTTGAAATAAAGTTGCGAAGCAACAATTGAAGTGAAAGAAAAAAGCAGTTACTTATGGTAGAAAATATGTATATATATACGAAATTGAAAAGTTAAAATGTTTTATATTTTTCAAACAGATACACAAAATTCCATCAATATATAAATAGATTATTTAGATTGTCTTACATATATACTGACAAATTCTCAAACTAACTGGAGTAAACTACAACACCCACTTTGAAATTTTAACATTCCTAACTTATATATTTAAAACACGAGACTGTTTTTTAGTCTTCTGCACTGAGTTTTCTACTGACCAAATTTTAATTATTATTTAAAAAAATGAATGCTGTTTATTTGTAAATGTGTCCGCACTAGCTTTTTTTTTTTTTTTTAAAGTTCTCCTTTAAATATTTCCATTACATAAAAATTTTCTTTAAGAATGTATAGTTATTTATATAATAAAGATGAAATCACAAATATATCAACAAATGGTAAAATACTAAAGATGAACAAGATATGAATATAGGAAACCAGTATGTAAAATAAGAAACTATGAATAACTCACAGAATCATCAGAGGAGCTTGCAGGTTAATTCATAGTGAATATGCGTTATTTCATCCAATTTTGTCGGCATTAAGCCTACAATGGTAAAATTTAGCTCCTAATAGCGCATCATAAAAGAAAATAAATGATAAAAAACAAGAGATCTAAGGAAAGATACACCTCACACAGGATATTGAAAATTATTAGAACAAAATACCTCAATTACATAACTTTAGAAAGTTGACTCACTATATTAAAGCATGTGAGGATGCAAACAGATTTAGGACTATCAGAACATGTGGGCAGCAGTTGAGTCACTGAAAGCCAAAGCATTGCTGCCATCTGGTGGGAAAAGGGAAAACTACATTGTAATTAGATTTTTAACAAAAATGCTTGTTGCTGCCATCCAAACCCATAAAAAAGAATGAAATTTATTGAAGAAATGACTTAGATTAACATTTATTTAAAGTAGAAGGAAAAAAATAGGAATAAACTTAATAAGTGCTGAGTAAACATAAAATAAAATAAATAGATATATAAAAATAAATAAATAAAAGGGCACTGATTAAATTAACTATTTAAAACACAAATATTATAAAATAAAAAATGAGTATATAAGTAACATTTAAAAAACATTGAAGATTATTGTGAGATAGTAAAATATAGCCTTGTATTATGTACCAATATGTGAAAATTAATGAAAAATTTATGATGTTAAATGCATGATATATATATATATAGAAAGCATTTGAAAAATTTTACATACCAATCTATTGAGATTGGTATGGAAAATTTTCTTTAGTACAATTTATATAGAAATTTATAGAGATTACAAAATAGAAAAATTTCCGAAGAAAAGGATTTCATATTAAAATCCAATGACAGTGCTAAATAAAAACTTATTAAGGAAATCTACAATTATTATTCAAGAATTATTTTAATTTTAAAAAGTAATATAGAGCCTATAATGATGCTAAAATATAACAATTGTTAATTTTATAAAAAACGAAAGATGCTTCTTTATACATAATGATGTTGTTACATAAAAAAGAGATAAATTTATGTAATTTTTTAATGAATACTAGGTTTATCTTTTTAAAATAGTTTCGAATTTCAGACTTTTAAAAGAATTCTATTTTTTATTATTGAAAGAATACAAGTTCAGTTTCAAATGTAGGTCATTAGTTTTTCCTTAGGCATTACTCATCTAAGTAATAATAATTATTATCATTTATATATACAATAAGAATAATAAGCTTATCATAGAAACTCGACGCCAAGCAAAAGAAACTAAAATTGATATGAACCGTAAACGAAAAGAATTTCCGCCAATTGATGCCAAACGATTTTACAAATTTTTTTTACTGCTCTGTCTAGTTTATATTTTGCGGACTGACCAAAACGGGATTTTGACACCTCTATATCTGGCGTTCTATTTATCATAGAAACAAAATTCTTGTTTCTATGGAATGGGGCACGCCACCTGACTCAGGAAACAAAAGTAATGCAGAATCCGAAGAATAGGTTTTCAGTAAATGCGATTTTAAAAGTGCTTTTTTTTGTACTTTTTAAATTCTTGTTCAGACCAAAAACTGTTGACAGGGCTGCAGCCATGTCTAATTGTCGGATTTTTACGCAGTTTACAGTAATTGAATTGTTTTTATGAGTAGTTCAAACCTTTTGAAAGTTTCATGTAAAAATATTAATTAGTTTTTGATTTATACAAGTTTACAGTAAATTTTCCTGCTTAACATACAGTAAAAAATATTAAATAGTCTAACTCTGTCGAAATGGTCGTATACACATTATATTAAGATATGTTGCTACAGATGACCCAAGTAAGCTTTCTAATGTAAAACAGAATTCAAGCATTTACGGTTTGTTTACAGGCCGCTCAAAAGTTCTTTTGATAGGGCTAAAGAGTTGTGAAATTATCCGATTTTTACGCGGTTTGCTGCAATTGAATTGTTTTTATGAGTAGTTAAAACCTTCGAAACTTTCATATGAAAATATTAATAAGTTTTTGATTTATACCAGTTTAAAGTAATTTTTTCCTACACTAGAGCAAAACATAAAAATAAAAAGTATTAAATGGCCTAACTCTTGTTGAAATGGTCGTATACACATAATATTAAGATATGTTACTACCGTCGACCCAAGTAAGCTTTCTATTGTAAAACAGAATTGCAGCATTTACGGTTCGTTTACAGGGTCGTTCAAAAGATCTTTTGATAGGGTTAAAGAATTCTGTAATTATCCAATTTTTACGTGGTTTGTTGCAATTGAATTGTTTTTATGAGTAATTTAAATCTTTAAAGTTCCGTGTAAAAGTATTAATTATTTTTTTATTTATATCAGTTTAAAGTAATTGATTCCTACATTTAACATACAGCAAAAATATATTAATTGGCAAAACTCTTGTCAAAATGGGCATACTACACTATGACGCAAAAGTTTAGACAATGAAGAAATTCTTACATACTTTGAAAAATATTTATTCAATTTTCAAATCACTGCTTGAAATTAATGTGCTGTACATATAAACAATATTTATAACAAAGAAAAGTGGAATTGTGCATATTGCAATAAATTAAATGGTAACAAAAATAAACTGCTGTCTCAAAAGTTTAGACACAAATTAAATAAAATCGAAATAAACAATTTTTAAAACCTGGTTGCGCATCCATGCTTATGTATTACGTCATATACACGAGATTGCATGGAAGAAACTAAATCTTGCATAGTTTGTGGATCGATATCGTACCATGCATTCTCAATAGATGTCTTAAGTTCCTTTTCAGAAGAGTATTGTCTAGCATTGCTATAAACTTTGCGACACATGATGCTCCAAAGGTTTTCTATAGGGTTAAGATCTGGGCTACATGCTGGCCAGTCGAGAACTCTTATATTATGGGAATTAAACCAAGATTTTGAATGTTTTGCAGTGTGAATTGAAGCATTGTCTTGCTGAAATTCCCACTGAGGACCCCCTAGAAGCTCAGCAAATGGCAGTAGGTTTTCTTCTAATGTCTGTGTATAATGCTGTGAAGTTTGACGACCACTGGTGAAGGTCAGAGATACTTGTCCATTATAGCAAAAGGCTGCCCAAACCATCACCGAGCCCCCTCCTTGTCTGCGACTAAAAAAACGTCGAAGTTCCTTCCGCAAGTCATGCCAATACGATAAAAAACCATCTGGACCATCCAGATTCCACTTTTTTTCATCGCTAAATATGACTGACTGCCATTTCTCTCCATATGACATATGCTTTCGAGCCCACATAAGTCTTTGTAACTTATGATATGGTTTCAGAGCTGGTTTCTTCTGCATTTTGCTATAAACGATTGTTCCTTTTTCCAAAATTCGTCTACGAATCGTATCCTTTGATACAGAGAGTCCCGATGAGCTTTGAACTCCACGTACGCTCATTTGTTGAGTACTCACTAGTCTTTGTATCAGGCGATCCTCTCGTACATTTGTCACACGTGGCCTCCCAGACCGACATTTTCCTTTATATTCGGAACCACTCGATAAAACTCGATAAATAGATTTTTTTGACCTATTAATAATAGCAGAAATTTCAGAAACGCTCTTCCCTTCACCTTTCAACTGCCAAATCCTTGAAACCTCATTCACTTGAATTTCTTTAGCTCTCGGCATGTCGACTATGAAGCGCAATCGTTTGCAAAACTTAAGTACTCCAAATTTGTGACATCATCGATTCTAAATTTGCATATGCCAGCGAATATTCAAAGAAATTTAGAATAGTGTCTAAACTTTTGCGACAAGCACATTTGAATTTTTATGAAAAAAATTAGTATTATAGCAAATAAAACGACTGTCTTTTGTACATAGCATTTTAAATCAGTTTTTGAATATATTTACAGGTTTTTGTAATTCTGACGTCATAATTCTACATTTTAAAGCTGAATGACGTCATTGTCTAAACTTTTGCGTCATAGTGTAGTTACATGATATTAAGATGTGTTACTGCAGTCGACCCAAATAAGTTTCCTATTGTAAAACAGAATTGCATCATTTACGTTTTGTTTGCAGGGTCACTCAAATATCTTTTGATAGGGCTACAGAGATGTGTAATTATCGGATTTTTAAGCGGTTTGGTGAATTTTATTTGTTTCATAAGCAGTTCAAACCTTTAAAATTTCATATAAAATTATCGGTTAGTTTTTGATTTACATCAGTTTAATGTACTGACTTTCTATAGTTCACATACACTAAAAAAAAATTCTGCCACTGGCATCTAGAAAATAAATTGTGGCTCTAGAAAAAATAGTTCCATGCCATCCGTATAAATTCTAGTTCCCTTTGCTAGAGAGTTCTAGCTATCCCTATTAAAATTAGGGCGTTTTCCTATAGTATCGTGGTCAAACTTATTTAAAACTCTCTGCAAATAAATGCGAACACAGGAAGTGAGTTTTAGTAACTGCAATTCTAGTTTATGAATTAATTCAAGAAATCAAGTGATAATTTCCCGCAATTCAAACGATTCGTAATATAATGTATCGTTTCATCACCTAGAAAACTAAATACTAGAAATTCTTGATCATTTCGTCTATTCAGTTTATTTGTTTTCCTTATTCGCATAACTCGGAAATCTATATTTCTAGTTTAGGAATTTAGAAAATGCTACATATTCGTTCTAGATGAAGGCGGTATATTTTTTCTTTCAATACAGAGGAAAAACAATAATAAATACCCCAATATTTGTCAAAGTTGTTATATACACGCGATATTCAGATACCTTACTGCATTTGACCCAATTAAGTACTCTAATGAAAGGCGGCATTGAAGCATTTACGATTCGTTTACACGGTCACTTAAAAGATCTTGATTACATTGCAACCGATGGATATTTACTGAGTGACATGTATATTAATGACTTTATGCTATTTCGATCTCTTTTGTTTCATTATGTTACTTGAAAAATGAATATCCAAAGAAATTTGTTCGTAAATTCCGGTGCCAGTCATTTATTTCAACATTTTAGTACTAAAAGTACTTTGCCTCTTAAAGGTTTAAATCATGTTAATAATGTTAAGTGCTCATGCGGTTGAAAAAGAATATAGCATCGATCGAAAAACTTTAGGAAGGTATGTAGAAAAATTTCACCAGGGTGAATACAGTGAGATGAAGCCAAACTATGTGACAACTAGAGTTGTCAGATTGAGTGCCACAAAAAATAGAACAAGGAGATAAAAAAAGCGGGACAGTGGCTCCTAAATCCGGACATAATAACATGAAACACTCTGAAAACGGAACCTGTCTCTAAGAGAATACTGCCTTAAATGTTAAAATTTCATTCTCCCTGCTGTACAATTATACCTGCTCAGACAAAATCCTGTTTAAAACAAAAATTTTCTCGTTTGACTTGCGATTGCGGCTTAACAGGTTTGTTTAAGCCTCATATTTTAAAAAAAATATATATATTTTTTGTAATAATTAAAGCATGTAGAATAAAGTTATTTTGCTTTTTTTAAACTGATTTTATT
This sequence comes from Maratus speciosus, assembly GCA_963932465.1. Taxonomy (NCBI): domain Eukaryota; kingdom Metazoa; phylum Arthropoda; class Arachnida; order Araneae; family Salticidae; genus Maratus; species Maratus speciosus. Next base: position 89,983,638 of record OZ010796.1, on the reverse strand, counting down.
TATCTTCACAAATAGTGCAATATAAAACAAAGTGGGTCAAGCCTCCAATATAGTGGGCCAACCCTCCCACAAATGGGAGCCTTGACCCATTATTTTTTCATGATTAAAATCTATCATTATTCAAATTTCTTATATGTTACACTTACGTAGCAATTTTATTTTGATAACTGTTTGTATAAAGAATAAAATGATATATAAAACTTTATTCTACGTTCAGTATTTAAAAAATAGAAAATTATTTTGTAAAAAGAGGGTCAACCCTCCCTACTCTCTCCTACATATTTTTTTTTCTTCTAATAATTGAAAAACAGGAGATGCCTGTTGATTAAGACCACTTTACTAGTAATTAGTCAATAAGTGTACTAATAATAAGAAGATCACATATCAGTAGTACCTACTTTCGAAATATTTTCTTAATTATTCCATTTCTTCATTATTTGGAATTATTAGATGTATATAAAATGTAATATATAAATAACAAAAGCAAAGATTTTTCTCCATAAGAAAAGAAAACGTTTCTAACGTTACTTTTCTTAGGCAAAATTTACATATTTCCCTTCAGCTACAAAAAATTTGCAATTTGGAAAAAAATATTATATGAAAAAAATAAAAAAAAGCTAGATATGCAACTTATCAAATAAACTACTTAACACTTAAATTCATAGTGTAACTTATTAGTTAGGTGGGGGGTTTTTTTGGGGGGGGGCATTTACGCTTTCTGCTGGTCTTTTGGTGAACTATTATGTATTTCTTACGTGTGATAACATGCATTTAAGATCGTGAAGTCTGTTTTTGTTCTGATTTGTTATCACGGGGAGACTATAACATCTTTTGTTGATACTGCTTGCAATGTGCTAGACTGGTGTTTTTCGCTATCTTTATAAGGTAGCAATTTTTAATTCTGCAAACTATTAAAAGCATTATTACAAATTATAACATTATTAAATAGTTGTTATTGCGCACTGTAAACACTTGAAAGTAAGAATATAATTTAAAGTTATCACTTTTTATGCAATTTTTGTTAAGTAACTCAGGAGTGACATAGTGACATTATGTCCAACAGAAATATAAATAATTTTTTTCGCTATTTTTCTAGTGGATAATTAACAGAAATAGACTTAAATTTTTTTTTCGAAAAAAAATTAAAAATTAAAAATTAAAAACAAGATTAAAGACTTCCCCTAATGTTTATATAGGCTTATATATAAATAAATATATATAAATTGACCGAAAAATATATTCAAATAATTGTCTTAAATAGTATGAAATGACTTGTTTAAAAAGAATGTGTATTATTTAAAAAACTGAATGTATACATAAGAAATATTTTTTTTCGAGTATGAAGTTTTATACTGCACGATTTTTAGTTAACTATCGAAGGAAATAATTTTAAAAATTAAATGTGTAGTAGTATAACATTAGAAGAAGCAACTTTATAAAAATCAAATAGAAAATTATATTTAGATGATTAATAGATTAATTTAGATGAATTAAATAATTATTTAAAAATATATTTATATTGTAATCGTGACATTTAATACTAGATATTTTTTATGAACTATCTGAAGAAATAAGATTAAAAATCAAATAGAAAAGAATAGAATAGAAAAAATATTTTAAAAAAAAGAAAAAAAAATTGATACTATTTTTACATTTAACCAATTCAAGGGGGCTAGTTCATTTTTGAACCACATAAATTAAACCCCCAAATACCCCATTGGCACCACAAATTTGGAATGAAAATTTTCCTTTCTCTAAGTACGAGAAGAAAAGCTTTTATTTATTTTCAAATAAATTTGTTTGTAAATTCTGGTGTCATTCAACCATTTCGGCATTTTCCGAATAGATGAACTTTGCTCCTGAAAGGGTTAAAAAAGGGATCTAATTCGATGTTTGAGAAACTCGAAGTTTCAGCTATTCCATCTTCCTCAAGAGAAAAAAAAAATGCTAATCTAATATTTATATCTTTCGTCTGTCAGTTAATTTTTATCGTTAATAAGACGATAAGTTACCAAATATGGTCAAATGCAGCTGCTGTATCTATGGGTTACTGTAATTTTTAATCATAGGTAGCTGAAGCGCTATGGTCTATGCGAATCCCATGTTAAGGAGTCATTGCATTGAGCCTCTCCGATCTGTAAATCACATATTAACCTATGCAGTGATGGAACAGTGGCGCAGCGGTTGAGTGATTGTCACCGCTAAATTTTTATAGTATTGTTTGCTTTGAAAAATCTTACAAATTCTGTCCTGAAGTTGGATGAAGAATATTAATAAAATTTTGCGGTGTCAATTAATTCTCTGCTGCTACACTGTTCCATCACTGCCTATGGCAAAAATTAAAAGCGCGATTCTTCATTTCCTTCATTATTAACATAATTATCGATATATGGTTTTCACCATCATAAAGTAGATGCCTGATGCCGACGAGATTCGTTTTTAAAGTATTGACTTTTAAATTTTAAGTGGTTTAAGAAGACGATAACACTTAATGAAGTTCAAATTTTAAAGTTTATAGGGAAATTTTAAATACTTAAAATTTAAGGGGGCAATTTTTAAAAACGCACTTCCTGGGCACTTGACGTCTACTTTCTTATGGTGAAAACAGTATTCCGATAATTGTGTTAGGTAATGAGTAATCGCGCTTCTAATTTTTTCTATAATAGAACAGATAAAATAGGGTTTTTTTTAGAGAACTTTTGGCCATCACCAAAATTTGGGAATAACTTCATTTCGGTACTAGAAATGAAAATCCGATGAGCCCCCCCCCCCCCCCCGAAAAAAAAGTTGTTTTACCATGTTTGAGGCAAAAGGAGACATTTCTAACTCAGGGAGGGGGTGGGATTAAACACCATCGTTGATACGATCAATTGTTACAAAGTTATGGCAGGTTTTATGAATACAAAGTCAAAATTATGCTTTAGTGTAGGTTAAATACGTTTTTACAAAACAACTGATGTCTATTCACAAAAATTTGGCAAAAAACTCTTTTGGCCACTAGAAATGAATATCCGATGTGTCCCATAAAAATAAAGTTGTTTAACTGTGTTTTTTTTGGGGAGGAGGTGGCAAAAGTGGGCATTTTAACTGGTGTGTGTGGGGGGAGAATTCAACTTTCTTTTTTAATTGGTTAAGTGGGTTATCGTTTATTATGATTTTTTAATCGAATGACACCATCCACAAACTCATAAGATCATTCGTTACAAAAATATGGTAGGTTTTATAAATACATACTTTATTATTGAACACAGCTTTGTTACATTTATTTTATATTGAAAAATCATATTAAATAACACTCAAACTCATAAAATGTTCTCAAAAAAGCAATAATCAAAATCAGGATCATCTGAGTCTTCTTCAAGGACATAAAAGTTGTCAAAATCCATGTATTCATAATTTTCTATTCATAAAACCATTCACGACTTTGTATTCAGAAAACCTACCGTAACTTTGTAACAAATGATCGTATTTACTTTCGTACGGTTTCATTCTATTAAGAATGAAAAAAAAATGCATAATAAAAGATACCCCACTTGACAATTAAAAAAAAAAGTGGAATTTCTCCCGCCGAGTTAAAATCCCCCTTTTGGTCCCCCAAACACGGTAAAACAACTTTTTTTTTTTTGAGGACTCATAGAATCTTCATTTCTAGTGCCAAAACGAATTCTTTCACAACATTTTGTGAATGGCCATCAGTTGTTCCTGCAAAAACCTATTTTACTTGCACTAAAATTAATTTTTGAGTTTGTATTCATAAAACCTGCCAGAAATCAGTAACAAATAATCGTATCGACTTTCGGATGGTGTCATACGATTAAAAATTATAAAATACATATTAAATGATATATCCCATTTGACCTACTTAAAATTTTTTGATTTTTTTTCTCCTCCCTGAGTTATAAATGCTGCCCTCCTATTGCCACCTAAAACATGTTAAAAAAAAGTTTATTTGTTGGGGGCTCAACGGATCTTCTATTCAATTCTTCTATTCAATTTCTGTATGCTCTTTTTGAGGGTGCATATATGCACCCATGGTCCCGAACGGGTTAAGGTATAATTTTCCGCTAAAATACATGCAAATATTCATTATAAAGTTTCTACACTGCTGAAATAAATTAGGGGAGCAAGCAAAAAAGAACAGTGCAAGACAGCCATGTATGGGCATAAAATGGATAGTACAAGTGTATCAATGCGCAATACAGAAAAAAAAAGACGCAAAAAAATTGTAAGGGAACTTTTATTCTTTGAAAAGATGGAAAGAACATGAAAGGGTGGTTTAGGGTAACAATTTGGTTACATGTAAATGATTAAAAAAAAGTATTGCTAGAAATGACGCAAGATTTTTTAATATGCTGTGTGGTCTCCTCGAACAGCTAAGACTGCTGCACACGTGTTTTCCATGGATGTGATGAGGTTATCAATAAGGCTTTGGGGAATACTGTTCCACTGCTCAAGAATTGCAATCTCAAAATCCCGGACAGCAAAATGAGGCCTTGGTATCGCAGCAATGCATCGTCTGAGTATATCCCCAAAATGCTCGATCGTATTCAAGTCAGGAGAGCATGCTGGTCATCCGATACGCTGTATTGTTTCAGCTTCAAGCATGTTTTACACAAGACAAGCTGTATGAGGTCTGGCATTATCATACATGGAAAAAAGAAATCACTAATTGCTGCGACATAAAATACCACATGAGGTCTCAGTATCTTGTCTGTATAACTCCGGACCGTCAAAGGGCCATTCCGAATGATATTTAGACCTGTACGTCCACTTATGCTGATTCTAGCCCATAGCATCAACCCACCTCGTCTCTAATGTGATCTTTCACGAACGAATGTGGAATTTTTTTGAGTGCCTCTTTCTCTCCATGCCAAAACACATCAGATGTCATATCCAGACTGAATCGGGACTCGTCTGTAAACAGAATTCGACTCTAACAACGTTGCCTCCAAACTTGATGTTCAGTTGTCCAACTTCTTTGGGCCGCACAGTTGCTTGAGATCAACGAAATACAGACCATTGGCTTATGTGCATAAAGACCACCCTGATGAAGCCTATTTCGGACTGTTTGGCTGGACACCCTTAGTCCTGTGGCCAATAACAACTGTGTTTGCAACAGAGTAGCATTGCCCGTTCCGTCTCGATGAGCTGTTAACAGGATATATCTGTCATTGGTTTCTGTGGTAGCACATGGCCGACCTTGCCCTTGTCGATGTCTTCCATTCCATGTGTCTTGGAATCGATTACACAGACTTGTATTGACACTTCTTGCGACTCCAACAGCGCCCGCTATACTTCGTTGTGTTTCCCCATATTCGACAGTCCAGATAACACGCCAAGCCATGGATTCCGTTAAATCACATTGTTGTGAATGTTCAAGTGACCTTTTCTCAAAACACAAGCTGAGCAATTGAATTTTACTACTCAGACAGTAAAACAGACGTTTCTACAAAATCCCGATTTCTGCACTTATCTCCTTTTTCTAGTTTTTGGCGTCACAAGCTTTAATTTGCGTGTGAAATTTTCTTTATCTGTTTTCCACTACGCTTTAAATTTTGGATTTTTATTTTATGTTACTTATTTGTGTAAATATTTGCGTAATTTCGTTAAAACCATGTGCTCCCCTAATTGTTTTGAGCAGTGTATTTGAACATGAAAATTTTATGAGAAACAATAAATATATTCTCTTTTATAATCGTGTTGTTATTTCAATCAAAATGCGAATTTTTGCCTCCAGAAAAGATACATCAACATTGAAATTCGCGTAATCGAAGTTCTTAACTTCGACAACGAAAAATGCCGTATTATAGAGTGAAAGTCACGAACAATAAAAGGTATCAGCATATAAAAATATTGCAGAATATCAAAAGTTTCACACCAGATAAAATATAATATTTTTCTTTAGATATATTAAATGGAACTTCTTTTATTAGATGGTTTTCAATTTAGGTAATGATTCTTGAAAACTACTTTCCTTCGGACAGTAGTTTATAATAAGACGAGTGCATGAAAACGAGCGACTTCAAATTAGGGATGGGCGTTCCTGCTCCTTTTGAAAAACGAAAACGAACTTTTATTAGCTTCTCAATACTATCTTCTCAATATAACTAGCGTCTCTTTCGTGCGCTATTCCCTACGACAGCTATGGATAGCGGTTAAGTCCATTCTAAATGCAGGTGGGAAGGGTAGACAGAATTCTGCGGTCAGCGGTAAATCGCACAACGCTTAGGTATAAACAAACTGAAAGCTCCTCCGACTTTAGAAACGAGCGCCATCTACTGACTAATCTTCTAAAAATAACATGTAGAAAGGTTTTTAATTAATTTTGTATTTCTTTTTTCTTCTTAACAACGAATAAAAAATATTCTTCATTGTATTCTTAAAATAATAATAACAATAAAAATTATAATATGTTCTTTCTGTGACAAAAAAAAATTAATAATAAATAAATAAAAAGAGTTTTTTTTTTTGGTGGGGGGGTATATTTTAATACCAAATATTTAATTTAAATGCTTTAACATTGAAGTTATATTAAAATATATGTGTGTATCTTGACTTAGGATTAGCATATGTTAATAATAGCATGTTTTATTTATTTGTTATTTATTTCTTTTATTTTTTTACTTAAAAATTTTTTTTTTTCAGATTTACTAGTTTATGATGTTATGCAGCAAATTGAAAAATTTATGGCTAATCATAGAAAAATCTTATTTAATTATTATTATTATTTAAGAATTTAAAGAACTTTTTTTAATTCATAATTTTTGCATCTTGTATTTCTTTGCATCAACAAGAGAAATTTAATTTGAAGAACCCCCTAGGATCTTATGTTTCATAATAATATTTTTACTTTATACTAAATGAAAGAGAAAGGGAGACAAAAAAAAAAAAATAACAATTACTTTTCATTAATTTTAGCTATCAATTGCTTTCCAATACCTTTAGCTAAATCTTACTTAAATAAATAATAAATTTTTATAAATAAAAAAGACAAATTTATACAAAAGAATTCTCATAGCCATTCATAAGTTTTTAATAATTTAGTGCAGAAAAATTGTTTCTAATGTAAAAACAACAACAACAACAGAAAAAGGCATAATTAAATTTAAGTTATTTTTGATAAATAGCTATTTAAGAGTTCCTTACATGGAAAAAAAAATCATACTCTTACACTTGGACTTAAAAAAAAAAAATAGAAATAATTTTTTAAAAGTATATTTAAAAATTTAAATCCAAATTTTGCAGCATTTAAAGACTCCTATAAATTAATTCACTAATTTAATTAAATAAGTATAATACAAGCTTTAAGTAAGATTTAGATGAAGATATTGGAAAATAATTGATAGCTGAAATTATTAGAAAGTAATTCTTAATATTATTTTTTTCTCTCTCCCTTTCTCTTTTATTATGTATAAATTCAAACTATTATTATGAAAAATAAGATTCTAAGGGGTTCTTCAAATTAAACCCTTCTTGTTTCTTAACAAGATGCAAAAATAATGAATTAAAAAAAATTTTCTTGAATTCTTAAATAATAATAATAATTAATTATGATTTTTCTATGAATAGCCGTAATTTTTTCAATTTATTGTATGATATCATAAACTAGTAAATCTAAAAATAAATTTTTTAAAAGTAAAAATAATGAAAGAAATAAATATCAAATAAATAAAACTTGCTAATACTAACAGATGCTTGACCTAAGTCAAGATAAAGGTTTTTTAGGTTTTCAGGATAGAAAAGTATTTATGCATCTAAATTGCAGTACATATACTTAAATATAACTTCAATGTTAAAGCATATAAATTTAATATTTGGCATTAAAATATATCCCCTCCGCCTCCCCCCCCCTCTCCCTCTCTCTTTTTTAAACTTTACTTTTCAATTTTATTTTAAAATTTCAATTTTATTTTTAAAATCTTTTATTAATCTGAACTTAAGATACTGAAAATAGTAAATTCGTGAATTAAGAACTGAATTTTTAATTTTAAATCTTGATCCTTCGGATTTTAAAGTCTATTCTGCCATATAGTAGTGCTCAAATGATGAAAACATTTAGAAAAAGAGTGCAAATTTTCAGCTAAGACCTAGTTTAAATCAAGATAAAGACGGATTTCTAATTCTGCCTTGTATCGACATTAAATCAAAAACATGACAGTGTGGAACCATATTTTGTTGAAGAATTAAATTTCTTATACTATACTAATTGAATTAAGTTAATGATTCAATTTATAAGGTATGAAAGATAGAGGTGTGTGTGTGTGTATGTGGGGGGGGGGATATAATATGTTTGACTACCGAATAAATGTTGAATTATATTTAAATATATGTGTGTATGTATACTGAAAATTTTAAGGCTAGTCATTGAAAAATGGTATTTAGTTATTGTTTAAGAATTCGGGGAAGTTTGTTTTTCTTATGCATTTTTCTTGCATCTTGTTAAAAAATAAGAAAAGTTTAAAGATTCTCTAGAATCCTATTTTTCATAATAAGATTTTAAATTTATGCTTAATAAAGGAGAAAAAATAAAACAATAATATTGACAGTTACATTCTAATAATTTGAGCTAGAAATTACTTTCCAATACCTTTAGGTAAATCTTACTTAAATATGTAAATGATTTTTTTTCTTTTTTTTTTTTAATATAAAAATAGTACAATTCATACACAAAACATTTCTCATACCCATTCACAAGTTTTTAATAATTTGCAAAAATAAATATTTTTAATGAAAAAAAAGCTATCAGTTATTTAAGTTAATTATGATAACTATTTAAGAGTGTGTTAAAAAAAAAAAAAAAAACTACAATATGCTCTTCAATATGGACTTAAAAAAAACCTTTTGTTTTTTAAAATATATTTAAAAATTTTATCCAAATTTCGCATTTACAACTTTTTTCAAACCCTATAAATTAATTTATTAATTTAATTCAATAATTTTATTAACATTAGTTTTAAAATCATCACCTTAACAGAGAAATAAAATAGCTATTTGTATCATTCACAAAAAACCACGTTATACTCTATAAATTGAAATAAATATTATTGGAATATTATAATCACAAATAACTAATATTTATTTGATTTTTTCTTTAAAAGCACTTTTTAAAAACAACAGCCTTTATCACTTTAAGAAATGCCTATTATTAAGCATATATTTACATAATTAGGATTTTAATGAAATTAATTAGATCGGCAAAGAAATTAACCGTAATATTTTACCAATCATACCTTTTTATCATCATCTAAATATAATTATATCTTTATGATCAGAAAAATTGCAAAAATAAAATACTAGAGCATATAAATTTAAAAAGATGGAAAACTGATTTTATTTGATGAGGATGAATATTTAAATGTGCATTTTCTAAACTCTTATAAATTATGTTTTTCTTGGAATAAGGAATACACCTTCCTATACCTATGATGTTTTTAATAATAAAATAGTCGTCAATGACGATATACAAGATTTTAAGAAGCTGCATATCTTAACGCCGAAATCAGAGTAGTAAATATGAACATAAACAATGATGACGCAAACATCACGTGGTTTGCGGAGCAAATTTCTGAGCTCTCCCAACCCACAGATTATATATATCTCATACAGATATGACTCTTGCATAAGCTCAATGGTAACCGAATCGCAACTTCAGAGCCTCTAGTGACAACAGTCGCAAACGTTTCGGGAGGGTCGCAACAGGTAGTTGTTACTTGTCTTATTTGTATGGTATCTATCTTTTATTGATGCGTCGCTAGCCGGTTCTGTATTTGTTTACGTTTGTTTTAAAACATAAGACATGTTTCTTTTTATCAAACAGATACTAATAATCAAGCAAATAACCTCAGAAAATATGCACTTACACGTTTCTTCTTAAAGATTTGGCTTTTTTTTTTTATATGTAATCATTTAAACAGAGAAATTTTCAGATATTTAAATGGTTTCACTTGATTGAATTGATGAAATTTGAATACCGTAAAAACACTTTTACATTACTGTTACTATTTACAAGAATAATAAATAAATAAATTAGCACGTTTTAAAATACTATTTACTGGCTTATTCCAAAAAATTCGGTTTTAAACAATATTATTTTATACGATTTACGCACTTTTAAATTGTTCAATTTTAATATCTGCAGTAAAACGTTGTATAAGGTTATTTTTATTATTATAAAATAGTTTTAAGTATGATAAAACAAAGATAATTTAAAAAATAAAAATTTATTGCACATTTTGTAGAAAAAATACAACATAATACGATAGATTTATGAATATTTTTCAGATAAATACAAAATTTCATGCATTAAAAAAGTAAATACATAGAATGTAAATTTTCTAACAACTTATGAATCATCAGAACATATTAAAATATTTTATGACATTTATTTTACATAAATATTTTATGACATATCCATGATTTTTATGTTAATATAAGTGTTACAAACATCAAAATTAAATAAGCTTTGAATAAATCATACAAGTAAACAAATTGGGAAACTGACAAAGATAATAGTGGTAGTATCTCTTTCAGTTCCATTACTCTTACATTCAGTTCTAAATATTGCATAATTTCCATTTCTAATCTTTAAATATGAAACAAAATGCACTTTCAAATAATATGTTGCAGCTCAATTTACTGATTTTTTATAAATTTACAAATTATTGGCTATGTACTGATTTTTTATAAATTTACAAATTATTGGCTATGTCTGTGGTTCACAGAAAAAAAAAAAAAAAAAAAAAAAGAAAAAAGAAAATCACTTATGATATGGTATGTTTTAGAAAATTTGTTTTTCCATACAAAAGCAAAGAAGAGGAAGAATTTATGGGCTGCATGCGTATTTATTGACCACATGGAAAGTAGTAAAATATTTTTAATTAGTGCAGGGGTGCATTTAAATATTTGTTGTGAAGAATATTATTTAAAGTAAAATAGGAAACACCAATTTATTTAGACTTCTGCCATATATATATATTTTTTAATCAGAACTTTTTGAGAACGCTTGAGTGCCATGTCAGTCACCAGTGACTAACACTTAAACTTTCCGTTTAGATTCCACCAGCCATCGGTGACTGACACTTATAGGTTGTGTAACGGGAATCTTATTTCGTGGCCCAAATGGAAAGAGAGGCAAAATAGACTTGGCATTCAATGTGTTAATAGATATAAATTTTAACTACTCTTATTAAAGAAATTTGTTGTAACATTAACCCTTTCAGGGAAAGGGTTAAAAACAAAAACCTTTATTTTAAATTTGAAAATATGCTATTTAATGTTATGCAGACTTGTATAAAAACAAAAAACTTTCCGCGCACATGAATATTAGGTCAAAAATTTTCCGCAAATTAATTTGATCTTTAATAAAATTACGTGTTATATTATTTTGACGATATGAAATAAAAATCATAGTTTAAAATAATTGCTATTTAAATTTCAAAGATAATTAATATTAAGTAAAGAATAAATTTTAATTTAAAAATAATAAAGTTAAAATCAATGATAGGAAAGTGAATTCTTGTCAATTATTTTGTCAATACATTTAAAAACAACCTAATCCTTAATCTTGTGATCTCTTCGCACAAAATGCCAGTCACTCTTATAACACTATGAAATTATTCAATTTAACAGCCGTTGCCGAGCTAAATTGTCACTGCAGCCACCGCCGGAAAACCGATTGACAACAAGTTTTAGTCTGCGGAAAATAGAAATAAAAGGGTCTGTGTATCACAACAATGTTTTGAGTTTTTAAATTTTGAATTGTGGATAAACAATATATAAATCGTATATAAAATTGGGGGATATTTTAAATTTTTGGTATTAATAAAAGTTACAAAAACAAAACATACATTTTCTTTGCGAAACTTTTTTCCGCAAAGTTCCGAATTTTTCGGAAAATTTTCCGCGCATGCGTCTATATCAGGCACAGCGAACCTATGGCACGCGTGCCACTTTTGGCACGCGAAAGAATAATTTTGGCACGGCTTGTGGCTCTAAATCAAAATAAAATGGAATTTCACAAAATCACAACTGATTTTTTCTAAATTCGATTAAATGGAAATTGAAAAATTTTAATTGCTGCATATTATATTCCAATCTAATTAATTATGGTCTCAAGAATTTTCCAAAGAAAGGCGATATTTGAAAACTATCGGAAAGAATTGGTTATTAGACATTACTTAGTTCCGAAGGTAAAGTTATGGCAACTTTGAATTTATTTCAGAACTATTCAGAGAAACTGGCGTTTGACATTTCAATTTTTTTTTTTTTCTTAAATATATTTGTTTCCATAATTATTATAGTATAGCACCTACATGTAGGTTTCTAATATTTTTTTTAATCTTAATAGAAAATTTTGAATAATTTTAATCCATTATTTTTCCATCTACTAAATTTGTTTTTTAGTTGGCACGTCCTGGTCACGTAAAATATTTTTGGCCAAATTTGGCACGCAGCAACAAAAAGGTTCGCCAACCCTGGTCTATATTATACAACTCTGATGTTATGTTTAGTGAGTACTACCTAATTATTATTTTTTTTAATCTGGATATGACCATTTGGAAAGCAAATTTGGTTTTGCAGGATAGAAATAGAGTACATTTTCGAAACATTTTTAGAAATGTGACTGTGAAGTGGAATTTTTTTTTTGGGACAGAGTGCTTGTTTCCTATATTCAAAGCAAGATATTTCAGTGTTTTCTACTAAAATGGAAAGTAATTTCAGTGCTGCTAAACCTTGAAATTTCATAAAATTTCAAATGCCATAATTTAGTCAGTTTTGGTAGTAAAAAAATTTGGATTTTTTAAATTTTCTTTCTAGACATGGAATAATATATTTTTAAATACAAGTTTTTAACAACCAGGGGTATAAAAAAATAAAATTTTGTATTTTAACATACATATCTTTATAAAACAAAAGTTGCACTTGATATGCATATTCTTTTAGAATTGGAAGAATGTTTCTATCATCAGCAGTTTAAATGATAATCGCTGTAGTCTTTATTTTGAATCACCCAGTATGATGCAATTCTGAGAGCACTTCTGAATATCTTGCATACATATATATATATATTTCCCCTCGAATGGATTTACAGTACATTTAAAAATAGAAGTATTTTCACAAAAACATTTATGTGGAGTCTCTAACCTCAAAAGTACTTTCTTAGTTTAAGAATGAATTTTACAAAAGTGGAAAAGGTTGGGCGATTGTCTAGGGGGCTAAATATAGACAAAAAGTTACAGTTAAAGTACTTCAAAATGTGTTATCGAAATTGATCGCAATTATAAAAATGAGGAGGGATTTATGGTTTTCACTATCGCAATCTTTCAATTTTTTGATAAAAATTGCTAATTTTGGAAGTAACTGCTACATTTGTTTATCTTGAGGTTTCAGATTGGCGATCATTTTCGAAAACAGCATTTAAAAAACAAAAAACCTACCAAGTTCATTCTACAAAGCACACGGGCACATCTGTTCCCATTTATTTTACAATAACAGTTTTCACTACATTTAACATTAAAAAAAAAAATGTGATGATGAAAAGAAAAGGGCATTTTTTAGATTCACAAAGACATTTTTATCAGGATTTATAAATATATCACTATACCTTATATTTTCAAAATAGACAACTTATTGATGATATATATCATCATGATAAATATTCAGACTTAATTGACATAAGAATAAGATATGTGTTACTTTGCATAAACTCAAGATGGTAAGATAAATATAGAAGGAAAAAAAAACACCTACTTTTTTATAGACTTTGATTGAAATTCTATTTTTAAATCCTCGTTTACTTTTTTAATGTGTTTGTATATTTGAATTTTTGAGATTATTATGCTAATAATCTTTTGCACTTTTTCTTTGTGAATTTCGTGAATATTTAAATTATTGAAATTGATCACATCTCCGTGAAATTTTACCATGTTTTGTATCACATCTGTAGACCAAAACATATGAGCTGTATCAACATCATACATTTTATGCACTATATTGAATAATTCATTGCTCGGTTTTTTCAAACTACTACCTGAATAATCTTTATATTGAGTCAATAAAGAATTGTCATTTGCAGCATTTGTAGTATCAAATAAAGTATTTTCACAATGATCACAGTTTAATTTTGAAACTACTTTCCTTCCAACATATCCGGCAATATAATAAATGACATTTTGTCTTACAGTATCAGATGGCAAGCATGGAATTTCATTCAGTGGGACATCTGGATTTATTTTAACATGGTCACTGAATAATGATGTTAAACTGGAAAATTTGGAAGGACTCCTATCTTTTAACGATACAAGAACTTCATCGAAGTCTATTTCACAGTTTGTATTTTTAGACATGGTAAAAATGTTATTTACCATAACTGCTTGCAAACAACTTACTAACTGCGAACAATCTGGATTTTCATCGTTACCTCTTTTCGATCTTATAATAGAAAATGTATTTTCCAGTGCATCCTGGTTAAAACGTTTAGTTAAGATGTATGCATAATCATGTTCTTCGAATAAATTTCTACATAAATTTATTGCAGATTTTAATGTCACAATCCATCCGTTTTTACAATGAGTGTGAACAGTTTTGTCATCATCCTTTTTGAAAGCCCAACTTTCAACAAAAGGAAGCATTTCTTCCCAAAATGTTAAATGAGCAGAGTCTCTTTTTACAGCACAGAGCATTTTCTTTTTACCGTACTCTTCACTGCTGTTGAAACTATCAAACAGTTTGTCCATAGTATAAATCAAATGAGCTGTGTGTTGCGCTGGTTCATCAAATTTGCCAACTGATTTCAGTAGGGAAATACCAGCTGCAACAGACGTGCTGAGTGCCTGTGCAGCATATTTGACCTTCATTTTTGCTCGGCCAACAGGTTCAATATGTGTTTTACTCAGTTTTGGTGTTACTCGTGGATCATTTTTTTTATCTATTTCATAATAACTACGAATATACTCCCAGTCAGCTGTAACTCTTCCAAAAGTAGGCCTTTCAAACTCCAATTTATATTTCATCAAATTGTTCCTGAAAGATTTGAGTAAATGAGGTGGATCAAACATAAAAAAGATTTTTTGATTATTAACTTCAAAACTGGTTTGATCTATCGACAGTCCAAGTTCATTGAACAAACATATATTATTAGGCCCTTGATCACAAACCGTAGATACAACTTTGAGTCCTATTTCCTGGAGTTTAGAAATACAAGAGACCACAAGTGTTTTTAGTGATTTTCCTGGCATACTGCGGTGCACTAAAAAATATCCTAAAATTTGTTTCCATTTAGTGGACAAGCCTCTCACCATTAAAACCAAAGCATTAGTGGCTATTTTGATAGGTGAATTATCAGTAACAGATATATCATCTTGATAACCTATAACAACATCTTTTCTCGGTGAATAATGAAGAGATGGTCTTATTGCCATCTCATCAAAACTCAAAACACACAGTCGTTCTTTTTCATTTAAATGGCTGACTTTCTTTTCCAGTACCATAAATATTTCTGTACAAAACCCTGTATTTTCACAAAGACCTTGTACAGAACGTTTCAATGTTCTTATACATGGCAGTATAAGAAAACGTTTTAAAACCTTGTATGCTGCAGTCGATGCTAAATAAATATTAAAAGCAAATGCTTTGTCAGAAGCTGTCCAGCGCCTTCCTTTTGCAGGACCCGTATTCCTTAACTGTGCTTCCAGAATGCTATACAAAGAAGGCCGTAAATGTTTCCGAAGCACGTTCAAAGCAGATGTTTTGGATATATTAGGGGAATTCGGAGAATTTTTGAAATATAGTCGTTTCTTCAACCTGTAAATTAAAGATTTGTATCTGTTCAATTTTCTGCTTTTCGGCGTAAGTTTGAAAGGAAAACTCGATGTACTCTTGGGTGTTTTAAATGATATTGGAGATGAAGGTGCGTGCAACCTTCCCACCTGCATTTAGAATGGACTTAACCGCTATCCATCGCTCAGGTCACAGATTATATATCTCACAGATATGAAAGAGGAGCAAAAACCCGTACCGGCGCGATTCTAGCGCCACTACTGAGCACAGGCGGGAACAAATGCGCGAGCGCGGAATTTTATAAACATAAACTGTTACTGTCACTTTCACGTGTTGTAAAGTTTGATATTGAGAGATCTATTTGAGAGATTTATAATTTTGCAAAAGCTCTTTTCAGAGCTATTTTTCTTGTATATAAAAATTATATATTTACAAGTGCTCTTTTTAGAGCTGTTTTTTTGCAATTAATTATTGCAAAATGTCAAAAAATCAGGTGTTTTGTCAAGCGCAATCATGTGCAAACACCAACAGGAACAGCAATTTGTCGTTCTTTTGTTTTCCTACAGGAAATAAAAGAAGGTGAGTAATTTCTGTATTTATAAATTATAAATGCATGAAATCTAGCTTTATTTTACTTTTTTGTAGATTTCTTTTTTACGTATCTTTCATCCATTTCCATGTGTCTTTTTTTAATACGTGTTTTTGATTGGCATTTCGATTTACATTTTCTTTCCGAAAATTTAATCACACGCATTTTGTATTGTATTTAAAACTTTAAAAAAAAATTGTTCTTTATTTTTAAGAAAAAAGTCATTACATTTTCTGTTATTTTGTGAAAAATTGTTCTGCATTTTAACAATAAATAATCGATCATAAAAATTTCCTCGCCACTCCCCGTACCCCGTATTTTTAAGTGGCGTTTTCCCTTTGGTCCCTTTTCAAGAGCACAAAATCTAAAATCTTTAAAACTGTTCAGTTTATTTTTTTCTGTCCTATTTATCAATATTTAGTAATAAATGATTAATCATCTATCAAACTCCATACCTCCAATCATCTAATCAACTTCTCCCCCACCTCCAAATCAATAAATAAAATAATAGTTGTTTTGAAATAATTATCAGGAACAAGTGCCGTATTCGTCCGAAACAATAAATAAGTAAAATAATAGTTGTTTTGAAATAATTATAAATAATAATCCTAAATTTCTACTGCCACATGGCAAAATCTGACCTCCCCCCCCGCCCCCCTTAGCCATTTGAATGTTTAAAAGTTGTATTTACAAAACTGAACTTTTAAGCAGTGCTGTAGTTGGGGAAAAAAAAATATTTGTGGGAACTCAACTTTTCATAGAGTAGATGTTGATGCTACCAGATTTTTACTAAGCAAAAAGCCAATTTAAAACATTTAGCCAAAAGCTGACTTTTTTAATTAACAGTTATAATTATTATATTCTAGTATTTATAGTATTGTATTTGTATGGTATTCAACTAAAATCAATATTTAATCGCATAGTAACATTTTCCATCATGGATTAAAATTTATTTGAAATAACAAATAAATCCATACATTATGTACTAGCACATCTATCCTAGAAGTTTCCATAAAGAACGATAATGAGATTCTTTCAAGGAAGCTCCTACATGGCTTATGAATATAAGTGAACTGACTTATTCAATAAGGAATGAATTTCTCTCATCGGTCATGTTATTCATACAGAACTTTTCACTTTCAATACTTACAATGAATACTTT
Organism: Maratus speciosus; assembly: GCA_963932465.1. Taxonomy (NCBI): domain Eukaryota; kingdom Metazoa; phylum Arthropoda; class Arachnida; order Araneae; family Salticidae; genus Maratus; species Maratus speciosus. The sequence continues at coordinate 89,966,110 of OZ010796.1, read as the reverse complement.
TTCACATTCAGACATTAAAATGGATATAGTTTCCACAATCTGGGGAAGAGGGTTTGGCTCTCTTGGCTCATCTCTAGTATCAATAAATTTGATAATTATCGTTATAATAAATAACAATAACTTTTTTTTTTCTTGTGAAAAAAGAAAAGTTTTGTGTTCCTGCATGCTATTTTTTTTATAGTTACAAACCAAATATTTCTGGAAACAGCATTGCCATCCAACTACAGCACTGTTTTTAAGTCCTCAAACTTTTCTTGCATTGGTCTTTCATTTTTATTTTCCCCCACTCTTTATTTTTTTTTTTTCACAATTTCCACTTATCATTTTGCACATTCTGTGCACAAAATTTTTAAGCCTCTTTAATTAAAAGAAAAATTCTATTTATAATTCTATTAACAATAAATAACTTTGTTTGAATTACTGCTCTCCCTCCTTTCATTCTTTATAACAAATAAATTTTCTAAATTTACTCCTCTGCAACTGTCAATAAAAAATTACAAACTCAATTTAATAGAATTATTTAAAACTAGATATGTTTATATATTTATGTACATTTATTTTCCTAGATTGGAGAAATGGACGGCTAACATTCAGATGAAACCGATTACTAGAACTCGTCAATACTTATGCTCCGATCACTTTCGAATGGAAGCATTTACAAATACTTTGAAAAGGCGGCTTCTCCCAGAATCTGTGCCTACCATTCAAGTAGTTGATGTTCATAGAAAAATCCAGCTGCACGCACCCTCATCTTCAGTCCAGCTGCATGCACCCTCATCTTCAATCCAGCTGCATGCACCCTCATCTTCAGTCCAGCTGCACGCACCTTCATCTCCAGTCCAGCTGCATGCACCCTCATCTTCAGTCCAGCTGCACGCACCTTCATCTCCAGTCCAGCTGCACGCACCTTCATCTCCAGTCCAGCTGCACGCACCTTCATCTCCAGTCCAGCTGCACGCACCTTCATCTCCAGTCCAGCTGCACGCTCCTTCATCTCCAGTCCAGCTGCACGCACCTTCATCTCCAATACCATTTAAAACACCCAAGAGTACATCGAGTTTTCCTTTCAAACTTACGCCGAAAAGCAGAAAATTGAACAGATACAAATCTTTAATTTACAGGTTGAAGAAACGACTATATTTCAAAAATTCTCCGAATTCCCCTAATATATCCAAAACATCTGCTTTGAACGTGCTTCGGAAACATTTACGGCCTTCTTTGTATAGCATTCTGGAAGCACAGTTAAGGAATACGGGTCCTGCAAAAGGAAGGCGCTGGACAGCTTCTGACAAAGCATTTGCTTTTAATATTTATTTAGCATCGACTGCAGCATACAAGGTTTTAAAACGTTTTCTTATACTGCCATGTATAAGAACATTGAAACGTTCTGTACAAGGTCTTTGTGAAAATACAGGGTTTTGTACAGAAATATTTATGGTACTGGAAAAGAAAGTCAGCCATTTAAATGAAAAAGAACGACTGTGTGTTTTGAGTTTTGATGAGATGGCAATAAGACCATCTCTTCATTATTCACCGAGAAAAGATGTTGTTATAGGTTATCAAGATGATATATCTGTTACTGATAATTCACCTATCAAAATAGCCACTAATGCTTTGGTTTTAATGGTGAGAGGCTTGTCCACTAAATGGAAACAAATTTTAGGATATTTTTTAGTGCACCGCAGTATGCCAGGAAAATCACTAAAAACACTTGTGGTCTCTTGTATTTCTAAACTCCAGGAAATAGGACTCAAAGTTGTATCTACGGTTTGTGATCAAGGGCCTAATAATATATGTTTGTTCAATGAACTTGGACTGTCGATAGATCAAACCAGTTTTGAAGTTAATAATCAAAAAATCCTTTTTATGTTTGATCCACCTCATTTACTCAAATCTTTCAGGAACAATTTGATGAAATATAAATTGGAGTTTGAAAGGCCTACTTTTGGAAGAGTTACAGCTGACTGGGAGTATATTCGTAGTTATTATGAAATAGATAAAAAAAATGATCCACGAGTAACACCAAAACAGAGTAAAACACATATTGAACCTGTTGGCCGAGCAAAAATGAAGGTCAAATATGCTGCACAGGCACTCAGCACGTCTGTTGCAGCTGGTATTTCCCTACTGAAATCAGTTGGCAAATTTGATGAACCAGCGCAACACACAGCTCATTTGATTTATACTATGGACAAACTGTTTGATAGTTTCAACAGCAGTGAAGAGTACGGTAAAAAGAAAATGCTCTGTGCTGTAAAAAGAGACTCTGCTCATTTAACATTTTGGGAAGAAATGCTTCCTTTTGTTGAAAGTTGGGCTTTCAAAAAGGATGATGACAAAACTGTTCACACTCATTGTAAAAACGGATGGATTGTGACATTAAAATCTGCAATAAATTTATGTAGAAATTTATTCGAAGAACATGATTATGCATACATCTTAACTAAACGTTTTAACCAGGATGCACTGGAAAATACATTTTCTATTATAAGATCGAAAAGAGGTAACGATGAAAATCCAGATTGTTCGCAGTTAGTAAGTTGTTTGCAAGCAGTTATGGTAAATAACATTTTTACCATGTCTAAAAATACAAACTGTGAAATAGACTTCGATGAAGTTCTTGTATCGTTAAAAGATAGGAGTCCTTCCAAATTTTCCAGTTTAACATCATTATTCAGTGACCATGTTAAAATAAATCCAGATGTCCCACTGAATGAAATTCCATGCTTGCCATCTGATACTGTAAGACAAAATGTCATTTATTATATTGCCGGATATGTTGGAAGGAAAGTAGTTTCAAAATTAAACTGTGATCATTGTGAAAATACTTTATTTGATACTACAAATGCTGCAAATGACAATTCTTTATTGACTCAATATAAAGATTATTCAGGTAGTAGTTTGAAAAAACCGAGCAATGAATTATTCAATATAGTGCATAAAATGTATGATGTTGATACAGCTCATATGTTTTGGTCTACAGATGTGATACAAAACATGGTAAAATTTCACGGAGATGTGATCAATTTCAATAATTTAAATATTCACGAAATTCACAAAGAAAAAGTGCAAAAGATTATTAGCATAATAATCTCAAAAATTCAAATATACAAACACATTAAAAAAGTAAACGAGGATTTAAAAATAGAATTTCAATCAAAGTCTATAAAAAAGTAGGTGTTTTTTTTTCCTTCTATATTTATCTTACCATCTTGAGTTTATGCAAAGTAACACATATCTTATTCTTATGTCAATTAAGTCTGAATATTTATCATGATGATATATATCATCAATAAGTTGTCTATTTTGAAAATATAAGGTATAGTGATATATTTATAAATCCTGATAAAAATGTCTTTGTGAATCTAAAAAATGCCCTTTTCTTTTCATCATCACATTTTTTTTTTAATGTTAAATGTAGTGAAAACTGTTATTGTAAAATAAATGGGAACAGATGTGCCCGTGTGCTTTGTAGAATGAACTTGGTAGGTTTTTTGTTTTTTAAATGCTGTTTTCGAAAATGATCGCCAATCTGAAACCTCAAGATAAACAAATGTAGCAGTTACTTCCAAAATTAGCAATTTTTATCAAAAAATTGAAAGATTGCGATAGTGAAAACCAAAAATTCCTCATCATTTTTATAATTGCGATCAATTTCGATAACACATTTTGAAGTACTTTAACTGTAACTTTTTGTCTATATTTAGCCCCCTAGACAATCGCCCAACCTTTTCCACTTTTGTAAAATTCATTCTTAAACTAAGAAAGTACTTTTGAGGTTAGAGACTCCACATAAATGTTTTTGTGAAAATACTTCTATTTTTAAATGTACTGTAAATCCATTCGAGGGGAAATATATATATATATGTATGCAAGATATTCAGAAGTGCTCTCAGAATTGCATCATACTGGGTGATTCAAAATAAAGACTACAGCGATTATCATTTAAACTGCTGGTGATAGAAACATTCTTCCAATTCTAAAAGAATATGCATATCAAGTGCAGCTTTTGTTTTATAAAGATATGTATGTTAAAATACAAAATTTTATTTTTTTTATACCCCTGGTTGTTAAAAACTTGTATTTAAAAATATATTATTCCATGTCTAGAAAGAAAATTTAAAAAATCCAAATTTTTTTACTACCAAAACTGACTAAATTATGGCATTTGAAATTTTATGAAATTTCAAGGTTTAGCAGCACTGAAATTACTTTCCATTTTAGTAGAAAACACTGAAATATCTTGCTTTGAATATAGGAAACAAGCACTCTGTCCCAAAAAAAAAATTCCACTTCACAGTCACATTTCTAAAAATGTTTCGAAAATGTACTCTATTTCTATCCTGCAAAACCAAATTTGCTTTCCAAATGGTCATATCCAGATTAAAAAAAAATAATAATTAGGTAGTACTCACTAAACATAACATCAGAGTTGTATAATATAGACCAGGGTTGGCGAACCTTTTTGTTGCTGCGTGCCAAATTTGGCCAAAAATATTTTACGTGACCAGGACGTGCCAACTAAAAAACAAATTTAGTAGATGGAAAAATAATGGATTAAAATTATTCAAAATTTTCTATTAAGATTAAAAAAAATATTAGAAACCTACATGTAGGTGCTATACTATAATAATTATGGAAACAAATATATTTAAGAAAAAAAAAAATTGAAATGTCAAACGCCAGTTTCTCTGAATAGTTCTGAAATAAATTCAAAGTTGCCATAACTTTACCTTCGGAACTAAGTAATGTCTAATAACCAATTCTTTCCGATAGTTTTCAAATATCGCCTTTCTTTGGAAAATTCTTGAGACCATAATTAATTAGATTGGAATATAATATGCAGCAATTAAAATTTTTCAATTTCCATTTAATCGAATTTAGAAAAAATCAGTTGTGATTTTGTGAAATTCCATTTTATTTTGATTTAGAGCCACAAGCCGTGCCAAAATTATTCTTTCGCGTGCCAAAAGTGGCACGCGTGCCATAGGTTCGCTGTGCCTGATATAGACGCATGCGCGGAAAATTTTCCGAAAAATTCGGAACTTTGCGGAAAAAAGTTTCGCAAAGAAAATGTATGTTTTGTTTTTGTAACTTTTATTAATACCAAAAATTTAAAATATCCCCCAATTTTATATACGATTTATATATTGTTTATCCACAATTCAAAATTTAAAAACTCAAAACATTGTTGTGATACACAGACCCTTTTATTTCTATTTTCCGCAGACTAAAACTTGTTGTCAATCGGTTTTCCGGCGGTGGCTGCAGTGACAATTTAGCTCGGCAACGGCTGTTAAATTGAATAATTTCGTAGTGTTATAAGAGTGACTGGCATTTTGTGCGAAGAGATCACAAGATTAAGGATTAGGTTGTTTTTAAATGTATTGACAAAATAATTGACAGGAATTCACTTTCCTATCATTGATTTTAACTTTATTATTTTTAAATTAAAATTTATTCTTTACTTAATATTAATTATCTTTGAAATTTAAATAGCAATTATTTTAAACTATGATTTTTATTTCATATCGTCAAAATAATATAACACGTAATTTTATTAAAGATCAAATTAATTTGCGGAAAATTTTTGACCTAATATTCATGTGCGCGGAAAGTTTTTTGTTTTTATACAAGTCTGCATAACATTAAATAGCATATTTTCAAATTTAAAATAAAGGTTTTTGTTTTTAACCCTTTCCCTGAAAGGGTTAATGTTACAACAAATTTCTTTAATAAGAGTAGTTAAAATTTATATCTATTAACACATTGAATGCCAAGTCTATTTTGCCTCTCTTTCCATTTGGGCCACGAAATAAGATTCCCGTTACACAACCTATAAGTGTCAGTCACCGATGGCTGGTGGAATCTAAACGGAAAGTTTAAGTGTTAGTCACTGGTGACTGACATAGCACTCAAGCGTTCTCAAAAAGTTCTGATTAAAAAATATATATATATGGCAGAAGTCTAAATAAATTGGTGTTTCCTATTTTACTTTAAATAATATTCTTCACAACAAATATTTAAATGCACCCCTGCACTAATTAAAAATATTTTACTACTTTCCATGTGGTCAATAAATACGCATGCAGCCCATAAATTCTTCCTCTTCTTTGCTTTTGTATGGAAAAACAAATTTTCTAAAACATACCATATCATAAGTGATTTTCTTTTTTTTTTTTTTTTTTTTTTTTTTTTTTCTGTGAACCACAGACATAGCCAATAATTTGTAAATTTATAAAAAATCAGTACATAGCCAATAATTTGTAAATTTATAAAAAATCAGTAAATTGAGCTGCAACATATTATTTGAAAGTGCATTTTGTTTCATATTTAAAGATTAGAAATGGAAATTATGCAATATTTAGAACTGAATGTAAGAGTAATGGAACTGAAAGAGATACTACCACTATTATCTTTGTCAGTTTCCCAATTTGTTTACTTGTATGATTTATTCAAAGCTTATTTAATTTTGATGTTTGTAACACTTATATTAACATAAAAATCATGGATATGTCATAAAATATTTATGTAAAATAAATGTCATAAAATATTTTAATATGTTCTGATGATTCATAAGTTGTTAGAAAATTTACATTCTATGTATTTACTTTTTTAATGCATGAAATTTTGTATTTATCTGAAAAATATTCATAAATCTATCGTATTATGTTGTATTTTTTCTACAAAATGTGCAATAAATTTTTATTTTTTAAATTATCTTTGTTTTATCATACTTAAAACTATTTTATAATAATAAAAATAACCTTATACAACGTTTTACTGCAGATATTAAAATTGAACAATTTAAAAGTGCGTAAATCGTATAAAATAATATTGTTTAAAACCGAATTTTTTGGAATAAGCCAGTAAATAGTATTTTAAAACGTGCTAATTTATTTATTTATTATTCTTGTAAATAGTAACAGTAATGTAAAAGTGTTTTTACGGTATTCAAATTTCATCAATTCAATCAAGTGAAACCATTTAAATATCTGAAAATTTCTCTGTTTAAATGATTACATATAAAAAAAAAAAGCCAAATCTTTAAGAAGAAACGTGTAAGTGCATATTTTCTGAGGTTATTTGCTTGATTATTAGTATCTGTTTGATAAAAAGAAACATGTCTTATGTTTTAAAACAAACGTAAACAAATACAGAACCGGCTAGCGACGCATCAATAAAAGATAGATACTATACAAACAAGACAAGTAACAACTACCTGTTGCGACCCTCCCGAAACGTTTGCGACTGTTGTCACTAGAGGCTCTGAAGTTGCGATTCGGTTACCATTGAGCTTATGCAAGAGTCATATCTGTATGAGATATATATAATCTGTGCGCTCAGGTAGGGAATAGCGCACGAAAGAGACGCTAGTCTCAATATAGAGCACGGGCCGTCATGTGACGTCACGTTTCGTCTGCTAGGTTATTTGGGTGACAGAAACTGTCCCTTGCGTAGTGTGTTTTTCGTATACCCACGTTATTTCTCAGTGCTTTTTTTTATATTTTAGAGAAAGTAATAAAAATTTCAAAATGGTGCATAGCTAATGGTGGTAAATGTGCTTTCGGCTGTACAAATCGATTTGCGAAAGGCAGCGGCATTGGATTTTACCGTTTTCCGAGGGATAACGAAAGAAGAAAGCAATGGATACGGGCCATAAGCCAACACCGTCTCGATATATTATAACATGCCTCTCCACGGTCATAAAAACTACCCGTGACGTCACGAGAGAAGTGCTTGTACCTCCCTAAAGAAGGAAAAGACTTTCCCTCACCCCTACGAAATTCAGTGGGCTCACCACCCCCGCGTGTGTTTAAATTATTTCCGTTGTGTTGTTGACGCTGTTATGTGCGAATGGATAATTAACGAATATTTGTTTAGAAGATTGTCTAATTGTTCAGAAGTTAGCAGTTTTTATTATCATAGACATTTTGCTAGCTGGAATGGCTGTAGTAATTGAATGTCAATTGTCCTATTTAGTTCTCTGGCCAAATCAGCTAGAATTCCTTTCGAGTTGTGAATGCGTGGCCTGCAGATGTATTTCGCACTTTCTTAATTGCGCTAAATTATGTGGTAAGTAATTAAAGATTAATTTTATTTGATTTTTTTCTTATTTAGTGAAAGACTATAAATGCTTTAATATTGAAATGTAATTAAATTTCATGTGCAATTTCTTTTATTTTTTTTTTCATTTGTTTATATCGTAAATTATTTCACTGTTTATATAAACATGAAAGTTATTATAATTTTTTTTATCACAGACTTTATTTATTAAAAGTAAAACAAATACTAAACTTTTAAAATGTAAAATTTTAATACTGATTACAATAATAATAATTAAACCCACAATGTACTTCACTAAACTTCTAACATATTGTTTAAATGATATGAATGGTATATAATATATATTGCTGACATTGATTATGAAGCTGAATGGATAAATTTTTTTAAATATAAAAGTCCTGAAAAAATATTTAATATAGTCATCTAAAGTAAAAAATAAAATAAAACAATATGAAACTTGCTGTTGAAATAATATATTATATATATATATATATATATATATATATATATATATAATGAATTAGCCTTTTTAAGGGGGGGGGGGCGACATATAAAATTATTTTCAACTACTTCAAAATTTTCGAAAATTTTATTATATTTTAATTTCAGGCATTTAATTTTTTTTTAATTTCAGGCTTTTAACAAAGATTACTTATCTTTTCTTACCTTGATTATATAAGACAAAGACAAATATTACTTATCTTTTCTTACCTTGATTATATAAGACAAAGATTACTATTCATGAATATTGGTATTTATTTTTAAATAATTATTCATATAATGTTTTAGGCTGTATTAAGTGTATTAAAAGCATAAAATTTTATAATTGAAAATTAATATTATAAATAAAAAATAGAATTATTTAAAAGGCATTAATTACTGAATATTAACTCCAATTATATTATTAAAATGTGAAATATTTCAGTAATTAAAAAAAAAAAAATCGAAATCCGTTTTATCTTAAATAAAACTATGAATGTAGTAATAGTAAAATTTAAAATGTATGAATAGCAAAATTTAAAATGAAAATCAATTTGATAAAATCTTTTGTTTGAAATTAATTTTGTTGTTAGTCGTAAAAAAGAAATTTTTGAATTCATGATTACCAATAAAACTTTTACTATCGAATTATTCTTTCTCGGATACTTATTATGAAATAACTATCTATGCAATGTTTGAAATATATTTGACTGCACTGAAAGAATAAAATTTTACAATTGAAAATTAATATTATAAATAAAATAAAATTATTTAAAAGGAAATTTCTGAATATTAACTCCGAATTGATTAAAATGTGAAATATTTCTATTATTAAAAAAAAAAAAAATCAAAATTTGGTGTGTATAAATATTAAAGGTGCTTACTGCTTTATATTTTGTTCAAATGATATATTTAATTGTAATATAACTATTAGAAATAATATCATAATATTAGAATATATATCAGAAAATAAATAATATATAATTTATTATATATATATAATAAGTTAGCTTTTTGAGGGGGAAAACATAAAATTATTTTCCACTACTACAAAATTTTTGAAAATTTTATTTTTATTTTATTTTAATTTAAGGATTTTAATTTAAAAAGCATAGATTATTATTATCCTCTATGAGAAGTATTTATTTTTTATAGTTCATAGTGAGATGGATAAGACAAAAATTACTCTATTTATATTTCTGTTAAATAAACAAAACTATATTATTTATCAAGGTACTTATATATATATATATATATATATATTAACCTGTGATTAAATAAAACAAAGATTATTATTTGTAAACTGTGGTACTTATTTTACCTACTTGTATCTGATGAAACTAAGAAAATATAATAAAGCATATTTGAAAATGTAACCATATATTTTAATTTAGGCTTTTCATTTAATAAGTGTAGATTGTTATTCTCTATGATAAGTACTTATTTTTTACAGTTCATAATGAGATAGACGAAATGAAAATTACTTCTTTTATATTTCTATTAAATAAAAAAAAACTATATTCTTATCAGAGTATCTTTTCTTACCTTGATTATATAAAACAAAGATTACTTATCTTTTCTTACCTTGATTATGTGAGATAAATATTACTCATATTTTCTTACCTTGATTATATAAGACAAAGATTACTACTCGTGAACATTGGTACTTATTTTTAAATAATTATTCATATAAATTTTTAGGCTGTATTTGAGTGTATTAGAGTAATAAAATTTTATAGATGAAAATTAATATTATAAATAAAAAATAGAATTATTTAAAAGGCATTAATTACTGAATATTAATTCGAATTATATTATTAAAATGTGAAATATTACCATAGTTAAAAAAAAAAAAAAAAAAAAAAAAAAAAAATCAAAATCCGTTTTATTTTAAATAAAACTGCGAATGCCTTTTCCTATTAAAATTTAAAATGTAAATCAATTTGATATGAAATTAATTTTGTTGTTAGTCGTAAAAAAGAAATTTTTGAATTCATGATTACCAATAAAACTTAACTATCGAATTATTATTTCTCAGATACTTATTTTGAAATAATGCTATGTTTGAACTACAATTGACTTGACTGAAAGAATAAAAGTTTACGATTGAAAATTAATATTATAAATTAAAAAAAATATTTAAAAGAAAATTTCTTAATATTAACTCGAAATTGATTATAATGTAAAATATTTCTATTGAAAAAAAAAAAAAAAAAAAAAAAAAAAAAAAACACCGTTTTGTTTTAAATAAAGTTGTGAATGTTATGAAATTTAAAAGGAAAATTTATTTTAAAGACTTAAATTTTCTATCGCTTGAAAAATAATTTTATTGTTGGTTATGAAAACGAAAACTTTTAATTCGGGATTCCCAATAAAACTTTACCGACGAATTAATCTTTGTTGGATATGTAATTTTAAATAAATATTTATATCAATATTTGAACTGTATTTATTTAACTAAAAGAATAAAATTTTATAATAGAAAATAATTATCATAAATAAAACCATATAATTATTTAAAAGTTATTACTTACTGAATATTAAATCGGAATTATGTGGTTTAATTGTGAAATATCCTCATGATTAAAGAAATAAAAAAAAAAAATCACTGGATGTTTTTCGTATTCTGTAAAGTTTATAATGGGAGAAAAAAAGTAAAAAAGATTGCTAAGAATTTGAGCAAATCTTTTTTTTTTTTTTTTTTTTTTTTTTTTCGAAAATAATTCCTATTGTTAGGTATAAAAACAAAATTTTTGAATTGAAGATTCCCAGTAAAAAGGTTACTGGCGAATGACATTTTGCGGTGTACATTTTTTTCCTAGCACTTCATTCTCTGCCATATTTAATGGGTAAGTAGGCCTGTCTCTTCGAGACGGTATTGCATAAGCCGAGAAAATTGGGAACCGTTGGAGGAGACAAGAATTTGTGGTCAACATTTTCAATCTGGTAAGTGAAATTTATATATCGCAGATAAAATTTCAACTTAATATACAATTAGAATTTCATTCAAAAAATTTTAAATAAAAAATAAACATTGTCACTTTAAAAATGAAAGATAGTTGTATGCTTTATAAAGAAATTCTGTAATTCACCTAATTTATACAATTAAAAAAGCCTTTAAAATATGGCATAGATTTGTATTAAAAGCATTTCTAGTGTATGCTTTGATTAAGGAGAAAAAAAAACTGTATTGTTTTGTTTTAAAAAAATTCTCAACTTTTTTATATGAAACATTTTGAAATGCTTTATTAATTTTAATACAAAAAAAAATTGACTCACAGACTTAAAAAATAAACTAAGATTATCTCCCCCCACCTCCTGTCTCTTACGGTTTTATATTTATGTATACTGCATACAAAATAAGTGTAGGGTGTCTCGCTTCAAGTCAACGTTAAATTTTTATTTATGTTTTTGTCTGCTACATTAACAGGGTCGTATTGGCATAACTGAGAGGGCGGTGGCAAAACGGATAAAAAGGGCGCCGATTGCCTTACAAAAAGGCACAAATGCTTATATATATATATATACATACATATACAATGAAACATCCCTGTGCGACCACCTCCATTAAGCGACTACCTCCCTGAACGATGACTTTTTGAATGGAACGAAATTTATTCCCATAAGCTCAATTCTAATTTTACCTCCATTCAGAGACCATCCCAGTAGAACTCCCTCCATGAGCGACCCATTTCTTCGAAGAAAATTAAACAAATTCCGTCTTTTCCTGGCTTGAAGAAGGTTTTATTAGAAAAATAAGTCCGGAGAGCGCATTATTCATCAAACTTCTAAACTAAGTTCATTTTTTTTATTTTGTTTATTTATTTATTTTTTTTTATTTCGGTAACTTTTAAGTGTTTAAACCCTTTGTGCCATTTTAGGTAATGAATTTAACTCTGATGAAAAATTAAGAATGACGGTCAATAAAATTCCCTGTCCCATTCTGTCAGGAAACTCTCAAAGAAACAGATAAATTAATGAAAACATCATTATTTGTCCCAGTCCAAAAAAAATAAACAAAAATAAAATAAATGCATTTATTTACTGAACTTTGAAAGGACTTAGAAGTAAAAGTTATAGAAGATAAAACCGTAAAATCAAAGCAAACGTCAATGTATTCATTTTTTACACTCTGCAGTAATTAACTTATGTAATTAACTTTTGTTTTGATACTTAAACTTTTATATTTTTTCCGAAAGTGAAAAATAAATTTTAATAACTTTAATTGTTACCTTTTTTCAACAATTAAAATGTTGATTTAAACATGACCTCCATTAAGGGACCACCTCTCGGAGCGACCAATTTTTATTGGAGCGGAACGTGATCGCTTGGGAGGTTTTACTGTATACATACACACACGCATACTATACAAATTATGTATAAAAAATCACTTTAAAAAATAAATACGAGTATATTGCTATAGCGAAAACTTTATTCCTAAAATAATTATGACACCCAAATTAGTATTTTATACTATAGAAATGTAATATGCACAAAAATAGCTCCCCGCAAAACATTGCACTTCTGATATTAGACCAGTGTTGCCAACTTAGAGGTATTTTTTTCCACACTTTTCTAAAAAAGCTATCTCAATTTTCGAATTCCGCTCACCTTATCTGATGAGTTAATTCAAACTTTACTCCGAATAACAATCTCCATACAATTATCTCAAAATGGAAAATAAAATATTAAAATAAAACAAACAAAAACAATTTCGTTGGGTCAAAACTCAAAAGTGCAAAACAATTCTTTATACAATTCAATAATATTTTATATAATACAATGTCTAGTATACAAATACTAATTATGGTGTAAAAATTTTCAGAAAAATTATTTTTGTTCAGGGCAAGAATGCCGCATATTTTACGTGAATTATTTTTAAAAATTGTTTTATTCTTTTATTTTTTCAACATTAAAATAAATTATAGAGAAGCGTTTGGTTTGAATCCCGCTATTTAAACAGTTTAAATATATATAATTAGTCTGAAAATGCATGAAAGAGAAATATCCTTTAACATTATTACTACAGTTTTCGTTACTATTCAATTTAGTTCGTAGCAGCAAACAAATCATATTTCGGGAAATATTAAAAATATCATTTAATTTTCATCCCAGATTTTTTTTTTTGCAACTGTTATAAACAGAAAATAAAGAAATAAATTTGACAATTTCTGAAGATTTTGCAAAAATTCAAACTAATAAACACTCATGTGAAAAGACACAATTAATAAAAAAAAAATAATAATAATAAGTAATCTTAACTTATATTGTTTTTTCATGGATGCAACATAGCTGAGCTATGATGGTGATGATATTTTATAATACTGTACACTATTTTAAAAAAAAGTTTAAGTAAAAGTTTATGAAAAAGGCTTAAGATTACACTAAAATAAGTAAATAACTCAGTACACACGCAAATAATATAAAGACGGAGCAATTCTTTAACACTGAACGAGACAAACGAAGCAGATTTCACATCAGGGGCACCTTGTACCGGCTATCGGTTTAAACTTAGAAACACATGCATTTCCAGTTTCTGTGGAGTGGGCAATAAATGACTGATTTCGGTACTCTCTTTTCCCTGGGACATAATGTATTTCGGTTTTCTTCCAAAGGAGCAAATTTACAAAGGCTGTGCCCAATAATGGAATTGTTTCTGTTTTTTAAAGATCTTGTTCTTTTTTACCGCGATTCATGTGTGTACGCAGGGCAGGGGCCGGTGTCAGAAAATCTTCCGAAAAGTAATAATTCTTTAAAAGTATTACATTGAATGTATTATTTTGAAAAAGTGGTATTGCTTGGATTTTATTGCATGATAGTTTTGTTTTAAAGGTTTTCATTAAATTTCATTTCAACTGCTGACTGCTTTACGTGGCTGAAAATACCAGCTATATTTTATTGCCCATCAGAAACTTTGTAATCAAACAGTCTTTTATATTTTTTAAGAAAAGCAGTAGATCTTTCAGAAAATGCTGTCAAAGGTGGCGTTTTGAACCGAATTTCCTGACGCGACAGTGGTGGAAGAGGGAGATAACTCTTGTCACGAGACAACAATCAATTTTAACTCAAGATGTAATTAATTCAAAGAAAAGAATCTATTGTATTATAAATCGCCCCAATAACCAAGCCTGCAAGGCTCATTCTTTTATGTAGAGTTTGGCCTAATATTCGGTTTCATTTTCGTTTTCAGTCCAAAATCTTAGTTTCGGCAAAAATACTGCGAATTTTCGGTATTACTATAACCGCCCCTCTCTAGCCTCCCCTAAACGGCACTCCCATCCAAAGAGCCGCACATAGTACTATGTATTCACATACAAGGGGATAAATAATATTCATTAAATTCGTTATTTTTAAATTAAATTATTTTTTAACAATTTTTTTTATGTTTATAGCACTTTATATTTAATTAATTTTATTTCAATCAAATTATTTTAAATTGATAATTATGCACTGCCGTTTCTACGCAAAACATTATTCAGATAGCATGCATATATGTATGTTTATGTTAATTACTTTGAATTTATTTTTAAAACAGTGCCGCTTTCGTTTTCGGTCGAAACTAGGAAGGTAACCGAAATTCGGTTTCTGTTGAACAATATTTTCTTGTTTGTAAATGAGCAGAAATTTTCGCATTATTGAACGTTAAAAAATATTTTTTGAGAACCGCTTTAAGGATTTACGCGTGATCATAACTTATAAATTTCGGAAAATCGAGTTTTTATTTTAGCGGCTTTATCAACGGAATTAAGACTTCTTCATGTGGCCAGAACCTGGAATAGACCATTCTATATAAGTAAAAAAAAAAAAAAAAAAAAAAAAAAAAAAAACCATACAATAAGCGTTCTATTATAATTATAACATAAAACTGAAACTAGCTTTTCTCAAAATTGCATTTTTAAATAGATGACCACGACACGATTACTTTAATAATACTGAATTGTTTCACTTCTAATTTTTTCAGCTTTTTTTCTTATATAATTATTTTGTGCATTAAGGATTTTTTTTTTTTCAATCATCAAAAATCAGTATTTTTCTACTATGAAAGTTGAATACCCTCTTCAAATAATCAGCATTTAAAAGAAAAAAAAAATGAGTTTTTTATAATTTCCACCCTTTGTCTCGTCTAGTCACTAAAATAAGTCATATTTAATTAAAAATTACTGTTTATTTTAATTTCAGATAAGCCAAATTTAAACTACAATGTTCGCCGCAACTCACACGCACACACAAAAAAAAAAGCACCAGAAGAGCTACAATAGCTTCAAATATATTTGCATTTTTTAAAAGTAAAATGTATCAAAATTATATTTAAGCGTTGTATTACAAAATAAAGCATGCGAACTGTGAGTAAGATTTTAACACTTCCTATAAAATTAATTCTATGCTTTAGAAATATTTTGAGAACTAAGAAAAAAAAAAGACATCTTCTAGGAAGTGTACGCAAAAAATAGAAGTTTAAAATATTAATTTCCCGAGGAGATTTTTTAAATATACGACTGCATCATATACCCATAGACTTTACTTTAGTGAGGTGAAATCGGAAGCTGAATGACCAGCCCCCTTAATTGTGTAATGTGGAAAAAAATTGAAAAGAAGAAAAAAAGCACGTTTTTTCCTACAGCAATGAATCTTATATGTGTTCATTGTTTTGCAGTTATTTTTTACTCGATATCTTGAAAAAAAGAAATGTATCCAAAAAATGATAAGGTTTATTGGCAAAGTTATTTTTCGTTTTCACTTTAATGGGAATTTTTTAAAATTTGATGCACGTATCAATGAAAATTATTTAATAATGTTGTCAAAAGTTTTGGGCAGCTAAAAAGATGTATAACAATTAAGAATTCTGGACTGAAGAGGAATTTTGTGTAATACACCACTTGTGTTGTTACACAAAACATTATAAAACTGCTATAACAGTTGCTTGATTCAATATTTTATTTTTTCATTTTTAACGATTCTTTCTTCGCAGACGCTTGTACGTCGAACGTGTGTCGGGTATTATTAGTATTTCATGGGAAAATACCTCCAAATCCGATTTCTATTTTCTATAGAAAGATACAGAGCTCCAGAATACGGTATAACAAAAAAAAGTATCGCATCTGGTATTACTACAGAAACCACTGGTATGTATAGAACCCATATAATTAACTTGAAACCCCGCCGAAATGGTAATTTGTCTTCTTACGAACTCCCACGTTATTGACTAACAGCATTGAAAACTGAACACAAACACATCTGCACTTCTCTTTACTTATATCTATCCATTCTTTTGTAAAACGACTTTTACAATTTTAGTGGATTATCTATTTATTTTAATTACATGTGTATTTTTCAATTTATAAATCGGGGGGGGGGGGGGGTGATTGAAGTTTAAAGCTGGTTAAGCAGATGGGCGATTCCGTGGAGAGTGTCACACACGTAACGCAGGCTTTAAATTGCATTTATTCAATTATTTATTAAATTTTAATGTTAATTCTGATTTTGAGTGGTATGGTAAATAAGTTATTAGCATATTTTTAAATTTAAATGTGTGGCAATAAAACTCACAGAAGCATATCATTTAATTTCATTACTCAAAATGCGTTTTTTTCTACTTCAGAAAAAAAGCACATTTTGAGTATGAAATTAAATGATATATTTCTGTGAGTTTTACTTACACACATTTAAACTAAAAAATATGTTAATAACTTATTTACCATACCACCTAAAATCAGAATTAACATTAAAATATAATAAATAATTGAATAAATGCAAATTAAAGCCTGCGTTACGTGTGTGACTCTCCGCATGGAATCGCCCAGATCCGGTTTTTAAAAGAAAAACGCTTTTAGATATTGGCTTTTTCGGATGCTAAAAAATATTATCGAATTTTTAAATAGATATAAAAAAACATTTTCTTCTTTCAAAAGCAAAATTTACATAAGTTTCCATTGCAACATCTTGTGAAGAATTAGTCTTGGCGGTCTAACACTTATATTATCATTAAGAAATTATGGAATGCTCCACTTTAGCAGAACTAAGAGCATCAATTTATGTGTGAATTTGTGAGGAGTGTGTGTGTGTATGTTGGGAGGGGGGTTGCTATTACAAGAACACGATGCTAGTTTTTTGAAAGTTATTTTTACAGTAGCGCAGAAAAAAATCTGACCAAGTGACCAAGGGCGCCATGATTACAAAAACACGATATCAGTTTTTTTAAGTTATTTTTACAGAGGCGCTGAAAAAAATCTGACCAAGGGCGACAGGATTACAAAAGCATGATATTAGTTTTTTAAAGTTATTTTAACAGGCGCGCTGAAAAAATCTCACCAAGGGCGCCATGATTACGAAAACACGACATTAGTTTTTTTAAAGTTATTTTTACAGAGGCGCCGAAAATAAATCTAACCAAGGGCGCCATGACTACAAAAACACGATATTAGTTTTTGGAAATTTATTTTTACACAGGCGCTGAAAAAAATCTGACCAAGGGCGCCAGGATTACAAAAACACGATATTAGTTTTTTTAAGTTAATTTTACACAGCCGCTGGAAAAATCTCACCAAGGGCGCAATGATTACGAAAGAATGATATATTTTTTTTTAAGTTATTTTAACAGGGGCGCTGAAAAAATATCACCAATGGCGCAATGATTACGAAAACACGATATTAATTTTTTGAAAGTTATTTTTACAGAGGCGCTGAAAATAAATCTGACCAAGGGCGCCATGACTACAAAAACACGATATTAGTTTTCTTTTAAGTTATTTTTACAGAGGCGCTGAAAAAATCTGACCAAGAGCGCCATGATTACAAAAACACGATATTAGTTTTTTGAAAGTTCTTTTTACAGAGGCACTGAAAATAAATATGACCAAGGGCGCCATGATTGCAAAATTACGATATTAGTTTTTTGGAAGTTATTTTTAAAGAGAGGCGTTGAAAAGAAATCTATCCAAGGGCGTAATGATTAGAAAAACACGATAAATAGATTTTTGAAAGGCATCTTTATAGGGATGACAGGGATGACCGCCCTGGGAACCCACCTTTCACTTTAGAGTATAAGTGAAATCCCAGGGGGGGGGGGGGAAGAGAAAGGCATTTTTACAGAGGCATTGAAAAAAATGTGACCAAGGGCGCCATGATTGCAAAAGCACGATATTAGTTATTTTTTAAACTTATTTTTACAGAGGCGCCGAAAAAATCTGACCAAGGGCGCCATGATTATAAAAACACGATATAGTTCTTGAAATTTATTTTTACAGAGGCGCTGAAAAAAATATCCCCAATGGCGCCATGATTAGAAAACACGATAATAGTTTTTTGAAAAGCATTTTTATAGAGGCGCTGAAAAAAATCTGACCAGGGGCGCTATGATTACAAAAATACAATATAGTTTCTTGAAATTTATTTTTACAGAAACGCTTGAAAAAAATCTGACCAAGGGCACCTTGATTAGATAAACACGATGATAGTTTTTTGAAAGGCGTTTTCCCAGAGGCGCTGAAAAAAAAATCTGACTAAGTGATTAAAAAACACGATATTAAGTTTTTGAAAGTTATTTTTACAGAGGCGCTGAAAAAAATCTGACCAAGAGCTCCATGACTACAAAAGCTCGATATTAGTTTTTGAATGTTATTTTTACAGAGACCCTGAAAAAAAATCTGACCAAGGGCGCCATGATTACAAAAACAGGATAATAGTTTTTTGAAAGTTATTTTTACAGAAACGCTTGAAAAAATCTGACCAAAGGCGACTTGATTACAAAAACACGATGTTAGTTTTTTTAAAGTTATTTTTGCAGAAATGCTTAAAGAAAATCTGACCAAGGGCTCCGTGATTAACAAAGCCACCTCTGACAATGGGACCAAATGAAATTAAAATGAAAATGTCCTGTCTTAAATTGGCATTTTTTTTTTTTTTTTGTTGTTGTTGTCTTTTGTACTTTTACAAAAAGCAGAAATATCAAACTACCGGGCAGCCACCAAGGGCGCTAAATATTTGACAAAAAATATACTAAATACGTCATTAATACAAATATTAATTTATGTGGAAATTACTTTTCTTCGGGATACTGAATAATATCTGGACCAGGGCGCCATGACTATCAAAGTCTCTGTTAATGAATCCCTTTACAATGAGAATCTGTTTCTTATACAGTGTTTCGTCGTTTATACCGGGTGTCCCAAAAAGGACTGACTGATTTTAAAATTCAATAACTTGCAAACGGTGACAGATATTAAAAAAATTCTTGCAGGAGGGTTATGCATAAGGTCAAAAGTTTTATTACAGTGATTTTCAATTTTAGTTCGATTTACAAACAATAGATGGCGCTGTAAGCAATAGTCGCTAAATACAGGCTCGATTTTTGGTCCTTTATCTTGTTCCATGCAGAAAAAGGAGATGGAAATGTATTATCCGGGCCACGAAGTACCAAAAATCGAGCCTGAATTTAGTGACTATTGCTTACAGCGCCATCTATTGTTTGTAAATCGAACTAAAATTGAAAATCACTGTAATAAAACTTTTGACCTTATGCATAACCCTCCTGCAAGAATTTTTTTAATATCTGTCACCGTTTGCAAATTATTGAATTTTAAAATCAGTCAGTCCTTTTTGGGACACCCGGTACTTGCACAAAAGGCAGAAATACAAAAATACCTGGCAACACCAGGGGCGCTAAATACTTAGACGCAGAAAATATGCAAACGTATTAGACGCAGACTTATTAGACACTCATTAGAAGCATTCTTAGAGCAGAACTTTTTTAGGCGTATATCTAAATAAACGAGTACTTAATATTATTTTTCTTAGAAATTATCATTAGTACAGGCTTTGAAACAAAGTCTGGTTCAGGATACCATGTGTAACAATGACATATCTGATTGTCGATAGTTTATGTTACCTGGAAATCGGGTTATCTAATTGTCTTTGATCACACATAATTTGCTTATGCTATACTTTAACAAATTAAAAGCATTACTTTTTAATTTTCAAAATGAAAATCTTTGAAAATTTTATGCTTTTCAAAATGCGTGCTTAAAAGAAAAAAAGAAAAAGTGACGATGGGCGCACCGGGCATTTGCCGCGTTGCCCGGTGGGCCAGTACGACCCTGACTAGACCTTTTGAGACTTGGTGGGGGGGATCTCAATTTTTAAAAATATCTATGTTTGTTTTTCATTTGTCAAATATACTGAATCATAATTGTTTCTTTCTTTTCAGATACTTCAGAAAGTGAAGAAGTTAAAACGTTAAAACGTCAACTAGAGCAAACATATGCAGAAATAAATGCTTTGAGAAGTGAAAAAGAAATTCTAAGCAAAAAGTTAGAGAAGAAAAACTTAACTGCATCTATTTTACGAAGCAGTAGCAAATTGCAATTCTACACAAGCCTTAAGTAGAAAGACTCATTTGACTATTTTGTTTCTTTGATTAAAAATGCTGAAAATAACATAAAAACAGTTTCATTAGAAACACAGTTGCTAATTGTGCTGGCAAAGATAAAATTGAACTTGTTCAATACCGATTTAGCATACAGGTTCGGCACATCAAGGAAAACTGTCCAAATAATCTTTGATTTGGTGATTCCTGTTTTAGCGGGTAAGCTAAAAACATTAATAAGATGGCCTACTCAAGATGCTCTTCAGAACAATTTGCCAGAGTGCTTCAGACACTCTGCCTAGAAAGATACCGCTTGTATAATTGATTGTACGGAAGTGCCTATACAGAGACCAAGTAATATGTTGACAAGAGCAAAAACTTGGTCTAATTATAAGCACTCCCATACAATCAAATTCTTAGTGGGTATGAACCCAAACGGGGCAATTAGTTTTTTATCGGAATGCTGGGGAGGCAGAGTGTCTGATAAACATATCACAATAAATAGTGGCCTCTTTGAAAAGATTAATCCTGGGGACGTCATCCTTGCCGATAGAGGGTTCATTGTTGAAGACTACTTCGCAGCAAAAGGAGCTAAATTAGTAGTTCCTGATTTTGTGCGAGGGAAGAAGCAATTGGCTCCCCAGAAATTAATACGATCCCAAAAGATTTCAAATGTGAGAATTCACATTGAAAGGGTTATTAAGCAGATGAAAAGATTTAAAATATTACATTCTGTGATACCAATAAGATTTTTAAATTATATTGACTGTATAACTATTATTTGCGCAGGATTGTGCAATATGTCAAAATCAATTGTCAAATAAAGTTTTATATATATATATATATATAAATTATGATACAGTAGACTCCCTTAAATCTGCACATCATCACAGATGTAAACAATGAAAATTTCAGCTCAGATGTAAGGGCAAAATTACAGAAATTTTTTGTTTTATATTATTTTGTATGTTTTTAATACGTAATTCTTGATAATATCACTGAACTTGTGGTTTTTCATGAAGGAAAGAAGGAAATATAAATTTATTTCTGAAAAAAATCAAGATGTTGCTGATATAACTGCTAATCACTATCTCTTTACCAAATATATTTATGTATTAATCAAGTTTTTATTGTTAATAAGACTGGCTAAACCTGAAATAAAAATATTTACTTCCTTACTTTATGATTTTGATGAGAATTAATAGTGTACCTTTATGAGGAAAGTTTGATTAAGTAATTCAAGGAAAATGTATCTCATCTTGATTATGCATATTTAGTTATACATTATTAATTGTTTACTTGACCGTTACTTTTAATAATTTTTTATATTATCTTACATTTTATCATTTTCGTTTATTACTTAATTATTTTACTATATTGTAAGCATTCATTATAATTTCGATTGCATTATTACATTGAAATTACTATTTAAAAAACCTAAACAAAACAATCTGTAAAATTCTAAAATCTGCACAACCTTTGGTCCCAGGCTGTGCAGATTTGAGGGAGTCTACTGTATGTCCTTATTTGTTGTAACTTTGTGTTATGTGTGAAATTTCAAGTACATTGTAAATACGGAGATTGGAATTTGGTAATTTTAAGTTATACCAATACCATGCCAAAATGTTTGCTAATGTGCCATTTATTTCGACCCTGACTCTACAAAGGCTTAATTTAAAAAAAATAAGAAACAATACAATTTCATACCTGCAGTTTAAACTTTATTGCATATTTATTTGTTCGTTAATTTTAAGTATATATTTGTACTGATTTTGTAAAATTTTTCATTAAAGTTTGTAATTTTCAAATGTTACGCTTTTTAAGAACTTAGTGTACCAACAATGTTATTTATTTATTTTTCAAATGTTTCATTCCACATGAATTTCATTTATTTTCTTACAAATTACATTATACTGTATTGCTATCTTGTAATCACCTTTCTGTCTCAGTCATGACCCAAATATCGATATAAAATAGTAAATTCACAGCATTTTCTGAAAAATATTTTGTGTTTAATAAGAGAACGAAAATCAATTGAAATCTGAATAAGAATAGCTTCATATATTAGCCTCTTACGGATGAAAATGTGTTCATCAGACTCGCCAAGTCTCCTGATTTTCTAATCTAATTTTTCTCATTCTTATTTTATATTGCTGTGTTTGGTTAGTGCTATTTGATATGATAGAAGTTCAGGTCAAATATATATGATGGCTCTTTAAAAACTTTGTCACTCTTGCTTTGAGGCAATTTTCAGTTTTCATACAATTTTATGTTCTATAATGAATAAATTGCAACTTTATGTTGAAAACTGTAAATTCCTTTTTTAATGTAATCATGTTCATTTTATTTTTGTTATTAATAATTTCTTTATTAATAAAGATTTATCATTCATAGCTTTTATAATTGTATATTTTTATGAGAAAGAAAAATCTATTCATGGTATTTATAATGAATTTTAAAACATTTTATTATGTCATTCAGGGCCGAAACTAGGGGGGAGGGCTGAGGTGGCATGTGCACAGGGCACAAGAATGAAGGATTATACCTTTGGAATGGATCATTTTCTTCTGATACACTGATGGCATCCATTATAAATGAAGTGTTAGGTGAAGATGAAGGAGCAGTCGTAAAAAGTCAGAACTCTGATTTTCTGGACAGAATGGTGAAAAAAATGGCCATATTTTTTTTTTCAGAGTTCTGACTTTTTACGACTGCTCTTTCATCTTCACCTAACACTTCCTTTATAATGGCTGTTTCAAAATAATGGAAGTCATCAGTCCATCAGAAGAAAATAACTCGTTAAGCAGGGCACAGATAATTGGAACCCTACTGTATATTTCAAAAATCATCTTTAAAATATTTTTGTTGGTGTTCAGAGGGACCCCCTGGATCCGCCATTGTAGATTATGTACTTCAGTATTATATATTTTAAAATAAGTTGACTATTAGATAATTAGTAAAATTTTCTTTGTAAATATACTTTGCAGGAAAGGACGGGGGACGCAAAATCCATGTTTGCCCCGGGTGCAAAAAAGACTAGTTTCGGCCTTGATGTCTTTTGTTTAATTTAAAGCATTTTGAAGCCCTTAATTAAAAACATTTAAAAATTTGTTAAGTACATGCAGCTATAGTATTGTTTAAAATTAATTAAATTATTATTATTAATTTGTTTACATTTTTAAGAAAAAGTCTCCTGATTTCTTTTTAAAAACCTCCTGGGTTTTGTGTTCTGGAACTTGGCAACTATGGTTCATGAATTTTGCAAGTAATACATTCAGATTAGAATCCGGGAATTTCAGCTCTCCTTGACCAGCATCCTTAACACAACCTTGAAATTGCAAAGAACTATATAAGGAAGTTATTTGCAGTCTTAAATATTTAATGCTCAAGCTATTTTAAAGTTTAAAAATAGCAAATAAAGCCTTTGTGCAACAATATTAAAAAGCAGAAAAACCAACGTTTAAAATGCACAAATAATATATGAAAAGCAGCAAACAGCTGTTTCGAATCTACTAGCGAGATTCTTCTTCAGTGCAAAAAGGAACAGCGTGCAAGAAAAAGCAAGGCTGAGCAAAATCATAGACAGAGACGCGCTGGCTTTTATACCCTATGCGGGTGGCGAAGGCGCCGAAACAACCAATGAGAGAGAAGCAGTGGAAACGACTGGGTGGACAAGTAGCGACATCTACCGGAGAAGTAGAGAAAAGAAACCAAAAAAGGGGGATTAAATTAACGCTTTCCAAATACTTGGAAAATCTGGAGTACTAGATAAGTCATTGACTAAAGAGTGAGAATTTTTAATGATATGGTAAGCTTCCCAAAAATCAAGATCAAGGTTAGAAGAACATTTTTGGATAATGATGGCTGAGGAAAAATCGAACCTATGTTGAGAAGACCAAGAATGTTGAGCCAGGCCCGTAGCTAGACCATACTTGCAGGGCAAAGATTTTTCCAGGGGTGGCAGATTATTTCTTCATTTTTTTTTCTATATCTTATTCGTAGTTCTTCAAAAATATGCATTGCGATTTTAAGGATTTTTTTTTTCATTTAAAATATAAAATATTTCTAAAATCAGTATGAAATTTTCTTCAGAGACATAATAAAAATATATTAAAGTTAAATAAGATATTTGGCCGTAGGAACTGCCGCCTATACCCCACCCCCTTTTGAGGGGGTGAGCAAAGTCAGGGTCCCAGCAGTAAGTTATTGTACCTTTGAGCCGAATAATGTTTTTTAAATTTTATAATTATTTTTTAATGTATTTTTTACTTTCTTCTATCTTTACAAGAAGAAAGTATTGGATTCGTGAAAATTTTCGACTTTCGGTTTTCGACGGATTTACACGTCTTAGTGGTCAGAGATTCCGAAAAACATGTTTTTACAAAATGTCTGTCTGTGTATCTGTGAGTCTGTCTGTCTGTGACACAGATTTTGTGGGCGCTTTATCTCAAGAACTAATGCACGGAATGTCATAAAAATTTATATTCCGTTAGTCCCTGATATAAATTGATGCTGATTAGTTTTTGGTGCAAATCTCCCAACAGATGGCGCTGCTATGCTGCATTATTCATGATTTCCATAATAGCTATACCTCAAGAAATAACGCACGGATTTTCAGAAAACTTCAGATTCAGTTAGTCCTTGATATAATTTGGTGCTGATAACTTTTTGGTATAAATCGCCCAATAGGTGGCGCTGCTATACTGCATTTTTGCAGGATTTACACGATTTTCGCAATAGTTCTATCTCATAAAACTAATGTACGGATTTTCATCAAACTTCATATTCAGTTAGTCCTTGATATGAGTTGGTGCTGTTTGCGTGCGTGTGTAAATCTCCCGACAGGTGGCGCTGCTGTGCTGCCTTTTTCACGATTCCCTCAATAGCTCTATCTTAAGAACTAGTGCACGAATTTATACTAAACTTTAGATTTAGTTAGATGTTGACACAAGTTGTTGTTGATTAGGTTTCGGTATTAATCGTTCAATAGGTGGCGCTGCTATGCTGCAATTTTCACGATTTTCGCAATAGCTCTATCTCAAAAACTAATGCACGGATTTTCTCGAAACATGAGATTCAGTCAGACGTTGACAGAAGATGTTGCTGATTAGGTTTTGGTATAAATCACTCAATAGGTGGTGCTGATAGGCTGCATTTTCCTGGATTTACATGATTTCAGTGGTAGCCATATCTCAAGAACTAATGCACGGAATTCCATATCTTTAGAATCCTCATGAGGGACATAGATTGCCATTTAATTTTGGCAGTGTGCTAGCGAATTCTTAAGTATTAACATGTATCAGACAGAAGAAAGTTTTGGGATTGGTACATCCGACTAGTTAATAACATTTTAATTTTTTGTATCTAAATTCATTTTTTGTCAAAGATCTTGGTCAGATTTAGAAAACAGATATGCGCTTTCCTTCCATATCCACTATTCTTTATAAAGGTACCAGATTGAAGAGCTTTTGAAGGCTCTAAATTCTATTTTAAAAATATAATGGTATTTAGTCTTTTTTTTGGAGGGGGGGGGGGGAGGGCTATAAATGGGAGAAAAAGATGAAACCAAAGGTTCAAAACTTCATTAATACTATTACTTATTTCAACCAAAACAGATATGCACTTTCTTTCTACAACCAACGTTCTTTTTAAAGGTGCCCAGATGAAAGAAATTTTGTAAGCTCTAAATTCTTTTTGAATTGTCTTTTTTAGGGCCTTCTATAAAAGTGAGAAAAAGTTTGAACCCAAGGTTCAAAACATTGAGGCCAAATTTTTTATTCAAATGTTTAAAAAATATGCTTTTTAATCTCTTCAGGGGCCCCAAGAAATTTCAAAACTTTCTTAATACCATTACTGCCTTCAAAAAATTTGTGCTTTTTTTCTATAGTTACCGTTCTTTTTAAAGGTGATGAAAGAAATTTTGCAGGCTCTAAATTCTTTTTGAATTGTGTTTTTTGGGGGCCCCTATAAAAATAAAAAAAAGTTGGAATTTTTTTTATGTTTATGAGTTTAGTTTTATGAAATGCCAAATGAATTTTAAATATGCACGACTTTTATTGTCAGTACTAAAATAAGTTCATCATAAGCTGATTAGGATAAGATTAAAAAAAGAGTTATAGAGAATAGCAATATTTGATATTACTTAGTCTTCATATCTGTTTGAACTTTTATGGTATACCCATAACCCATTCATTCTTTTCTAATATATACAGCTATACCCAACCCTGCGTAGTACAGTTTTTTACAAAGTCTTATTATTTTTTTTAGCAACGATTTTTTTTAAAGTAAGACAGTTAATAATTCATATATTTACTGTACGGAACCCTCTGGGCGCATTTTTATTTTATTTTATTTTCGTGCAATATTTAGCGGTTTTTTTTTTGTGGCGGTTTTTAACATTTCAAGAGGGAATTCAGTTCAAATTTTTTTTTTTTTTTGCCAAATTTTGTTCTCTGCTATTTTAGAATCTTTCGAGAATTTTTAGTTGTTTTTCTGGTAATTTTTGTAACATTCGTAAATAAAAAATCCGGTTTCAATCTTTTAGCACAATATAGTAAATTTCTCTCCTTATGAACTTCGAAATTTCTTTATCAATTTTTGTATTCTTTCGCATTCTGCTTTTACATTTTTATCCTAAATGGGAGAATTCTCAGTTAAATTTTGCTAGTGCTTTGATTAAATTCAAGTCGTAAGAATATAAAATCTGTTCCTGTAGCGGCATGAACAAAATGTTGAAAATTTTAATTTAATCCGGGTCGAACTAAAAATTTACAATAATTCAAGGTTTGTATGATTCGAGATCTCAGCGGGCATAGCCCAATGGGTTTACGTTGCCGAAAGCAGTTCAACCCAACTCTAAATTGGTTTAATTTGAGTTTCGTTTTAGAAAAATCAACCAGCGAAGCTCCGCTGGTGTTGTTATAAAATCGAACTCGGATAGCAAAATTAAATATGGATATTTCTCCAAAATCTTAGGGGGGGGGGGGGAGCTGAAAAAATGTTTGTGTGTGGCCTCAAAAGACCTTCCTACGGCCCTAGGCATAACGTAAATAAAATGTTTTATCTTTTAATTAGGAATTGGAATCATATACCGTTTTTCACTTTTCAATAAATGCATTACACTTTGAGTTGTAATTGATTTCTATCTTATGATGGTCTGTATCAAGCTATCGGCTTGAAAAAAATTGCTTATAATGGCAACTTTGACGACCACTTTTGAAAATTGATTTGCTTTTAAGAAAAAGTGCAAAACAGTTTCATTAAACAGTGCATTCAGTTTCTTCGTTTCTTAATAAAAACATCTGTAACATTTTTGAATTTAAGAAAAAAAAAAGACTTTATGAATGGGTCAGTAAGTAATAAATTTGGATTTGTAAAATCGTAAATAACCTGACATATTGTATTGTTTAAATTTGAAATAATGATTGGTTTATTTTAGAAACGCCATTTTTAAAAAATTTCAGTGTAATGGGAGACAGTCGAAGAGATGAAGAGACAGACCTTCCATTATCTATTTTGTATTTTCACATGGGGGGGGGGGGGGGAGCAGTCTTCCCTTTGGAGTTTGTTGTAATCGGACCAACTTTCCATGAAACAAGCATTTAAATGTCATGTACAGCAAATTCAAGTTAAAGAAACAGTATTGTGGGCTGCTTCAACTTTAGTTTCACAATCCTTTGGTTTCAACCCCGCCTTCTAACAATAAATTTCTTATGGTGAAAGCAAGCTTTAGGGATATAAAGTAAACCCGATTTGTTGTTGAAGGGGGTATAGGGTAATTTCTACAGAGCAAAAAAGCGAGGAGCGCACAATAGAGCAATTTTCGACAGGTCTGTTGAAGAGGGAGAGAAAAAAAAGCTTTATAGATGAAATTTTGCTATTTTTGTTTCCAGTCTAGAAAGGAAATTTAGGGGTAGAGGGAAAGGTCTTACATGAAGGAAGAAAAATGAAAATTTGATGTTGTATTACATAAATTTTCTTAAAGAGAAATACTGAGTGAAAAAATTATCAGAATGCCCAGCTTCATTTTAGGTTGGACAAGAAGTCGGAAGGGAAATGGAAATTTAATGTTTTTATCGGAATGTGCTAGGTCGGGCAAAACATTTTCCAGGTCGGGCTTTGCCCGACCTGGCCCCCACCTGGCTACGGGCTTGTGTTGAGCAATAGAAGAACGTTTGAGCTCCTGATTTTTAACATAACCTTCATGCTCTTTTAAACGAAATCTAAGAGCACGTTTAGTCTGACCAATATAAGAAAGACCACACTGACAAGAGATCTGGTAAATGCCCCAATTATCTAGGCGATCAACGGGTGTTTGAGATTTGAAAAAGGGATTTTATTAACAGGAGAAAAAATAACTTTAAAATCAAACCTTCTTAGGATTTTAGCAACTTGCTGACTGATTTTAGGAAAAAATGGTAATACAACTGAAGTATTAGAGTTGGAATTAGAATGCTTTTCAGAATGGTCGGATTTCGTCAATTTCTTATAAATAGAATCGATAATATTAGAGGAATAACCACGATCGACAGCAATAGCTTTGAGGTAATTAAGTTCAGCACTAAGTAACTGAGGAGTGGAACAAATATTAGTAGCCCGAAAAACAAAAGTATTGAAAGCAGCGAATTTCTGGTTAGGGGGATGAGAAGAATATCTGTGAGGTGGGTTGGTTGGTTGTATTTATGACGGCCAATTATCTGCACGAGGGATATAGGTCCAGGGGGGAGTGCCCTTCGTGGGGGTCTTTCTAAGGGAACCTAACCCGTATTAACGCTTGGAAATCCAAGGTTCGAAGAAAACCACGAAAACTCCGAACGATTAGGCTGACGGGCGCGATTGGGATCGAACCCAGCACCTCCCGTCTACCAGCTTCTAGAGCAGAACCTCTCAGCCACTGGTGGGGCTCCTGTGAGGTGGGAGACTGACAGCAAAAGGTTTACGAAAGACGGTAGCCTGAAAGCCATTTTCACAACGAATTACAAGGACATCCAGGAAAGAAAGACAGTTATTGGTCTCAATTTCAGAGGTACATTGAATACAGGGATCAATGGAATTCATAATAGAGAGAATATGATTAATATCCGAATTCATTTCAATCAGGACATAAACATCATCAACATAACGAACATAGAACGGAAATTTTAAGATTTCAAAAAGCTTGACCTCAAAATAGTGCATATAAATATCGCATAAAATTGGACTACGAGGATTACCCATAGCCAAACCGTCAATCATACGGAAGAAATTACCATTGAAAACAAAAGTATTTTGCGACAAGCAAGAGCGAGTGAGAAGTATAAGTTCCTCGATTTCAAAATAAGAGAAATGGAATTCACAAAGCCTTTTCTTGAGGCAATCTAAAGCCCCCTCAACCGGAACGTTTGTAAATAATGATTTAACATCAAAAGAAACCATCATGTGACCCTGCGGCTTAAAATTATGAAGTTTTTTAACAAAATCAAAAGAATTCTTAACAGTGAAACAGTTACTGCTCAGAAGTGGGGAAAAAACAGAAACTAAATATTTGGCAAGCTTATAAGAAGCTGTACCGATACTAGAGACAATAGGTCTAAAAGGAATGTCAGGTTTATGGACCTTAGGTAAAGCATAAAACCTGGCACAATGCGCAATTGACGGAATAAGAGACTTCTTAGAGTTAGCAGGAATAATGGAAGAAGACTTAATGGCAGACTTAATAGAGTTAATTTCACTAGTGGAAGGGTCTTTGCGGATATCCACATACGGACCATCATTAATTAATTTATGGGTTTTTTCCAAATACGTAGATTTGTCGAGAAGAACAATCTGACCACCTTTGTCGGCCTTAGTAATAATTAAGTTTGGATCAGAACGCAAATTTTTCAGACATTGTTTAACAGGATGTTTAAGATTGGGTTTATAAACATTAGAATTGAAATCAACAGTATTGGCAATGAGATGCCTAATAGACTCTTTTTGAGAAGAAGATAGAGTGCTATGCTTAAAGGCTCTTTCAATAGGAGCAATAAGATTAGGTAAAGAAGGAATAGCAGAGACAGAAAAATTGTTATTCAATTTGAGAGCATCGAGCTGATTGTTACTTAATGGAACACTAGAAAGATTGACAACAGCAGTTTGGTTAACAAGAGGCAAATTACTGCAGTTATTAGCGACAGAACTTCCACAAAGCGCATTAAATTTCTTCTTTAAAATCGAACAATGAACAGAGGAAGCTGTGAGAACTCTGCTCCATGACCTTCTGTCAATGGACTGAAAATCAGGAGTAGAATTAGCGAGGCTGATATGTAAAGAATATAACTCGCGCTCTGTATGAGCAATTTTGTGGCGAGTCTCTTGAATCAAGGCTCTTAAAAGAGCTAATTTAGAACGAAATAAGACCTTCTCAATCCTATTTGAAGAAAATAAATTACAACGAATGGAAATGAATTTAGGAATAACCTTCTTACGCCTACAATCAAGTCTATGATTTTGCTCAGCCTTGCTTTTTCTAGCACGCTGTTCCTTTTTGCACTGAAGAAGAATCTCGCTAGTAGATTCGAAACAGATGTTTGCTGCTTTTCATATATTATTTGTGCATTTTAAACGTTGGTTTTTCTGCTTTTTAATATTTAAAAGTTTGTTTTTAATCGAAATTGTTTTTAAAATATTTTTTTAACATGAAAAGTGAGCTTCTAAATTTTTATCTCATAATGACAAAAAGTCACTTCTTAAATACACAACAAAAAAGAAGAAAATGCAACGCATTTCAAAAACATTTCTTCATCAGTCGCAAAAAGTTTGTCCTAAAAGCCAGTACAAGAACAGAAGAAAGTCTTCTTTCCGTTCTTGTAGTGGTAGTATGCAATAAAAGTAGGACGTGCTGTGCATCATATAAATTGTAGCACTTTGTAAGAGGAAACAGCAATTTACACCAAAAAGAGTAAAAGTGATGCACCATTAGCGGTATGGAGAAATGAGTAGGAATGCTGGGATAAATTAATGATAACAAAAGAACCAATAAGAGGCATTAACCTTTAGAAAGCAATAATGAGAAAATTAACCTGTGGTGGAAAACTATTATCCAAAAGAACTATAAAGGGTTAAACGCATAAAAGATAATACGTTTTTATAGCAAATTATGACGACAAAGAAGAAGCTTATCAGCTAAAGAAAAAACTTACTTTTAGAGAATATGATTTAGATTTGTATTTAAAAAAATTCATACTTAAACCAGTTGTAGAACTAATTGAATCCATTTAATAAAATGAACATTAGATTAATTTAATATGTGAAAAACTTAACACCATAATGTATTATCTATATAATTAATTTTTGTATCTTTGTTGCAAAGAAAAGGAGAAAAAAACTTATTCAAGAAAAAAAAAATCATTAGTTTTCTCCATCTAATAGATATTTTTAATCTAGTGATGCAAGGAGGTACAGTTGGACAAAAATTGGACAAAAAACATTTTAGCATACAAATTGCCAGAGAAGAAAAAACGGAAAAAGCCATTCGACTGCAAATAATGACTTTTTCAAATTATGTTTACAAAAAAAAAAAAGAAAAAAAGTTGAGTAATTTTTATACTAAAATTGTACCAGCCTGTGAAATTTTCAATACAAGTACCTAATTTTGACATCTTTTTATTTATTTTTTTTTTTTTTATTACGGCGAAGATTTAAAATTAGGAACTCCTAATTGTTAAATTCATTGTTGCAAAACAGATTATTTTGCAGGTAGTTTCTTAAGCATAACTCAAGAACTAGTTAGTGAAACGAGCTTTTTATATAGTATCATAATTAAACTTCCAAAAATTGATATCTGTTAAAAAAACTATTAGTTACATTTTTTTTTATTAAAAATATTTCTGTTTTGGAAAAAATTATGAATTGTATCCTATGAATATTTTTAACAAACATAGATTTTTAAAGGCTTGAAATGTGTGAATTATAAAATTATAGCTTATTCTCCAAAGTATTTATGGAATTACACTTAAAAATCTATCCGTATTTCAATGATTAAAAATGAATTCAACATTAGAAATTCTAAAATTAAAAATTTCATAATTCCTGAGCTACTTATTAAATGGCTTGCCGTTTGGTTTCCTTAAGCAAAATTTAATGATAAAGCCACATATGATATCAAAGTTATTGTGTTTATTTTGAAAATATCAGAATTCGGTACAATTTCAGTATGAAGATAAGCCTTAAGCTTTATTATATAACATGAAAGAATACATAATTTCCAATCGGTTGTTTATTTTTGTTGTTTTCTGGAAAAATTTGGTGCATAAAATGCATGAGGTCTTATTTTCCTTTCACTGACTGCACCTTAAAACCGTCAGAAATATATGTTATTTATTTATGAAACTGATCATCATATGAAATTAGCATTCTCTTTAGATGGATGTAGTTAATTGCAGAGTAAAAGAGTGTATTACGGAAAAAATAATTATAAATTTCTCACCTTTATACGAGCATTAACAACATAATATATTACCGTGATAGCGATTGGAGTAACCTAAGTAGAGTAATACATTATAAGAAACGGTACTGCACATATTATGTGCAAAAAGTACACAAATTATATTAGAATCATCTTTTTAATAAAATTCTTCTGAATAAATACATTATTTTTTCTACACCCTTCATTATATTAAAAAAGCATTTAAATTCAGTATTGGAATGTAAAATGTTGAGTTTCTTTAAAATTTAAGAGTTGTAAGAAGTCTAAATATACTATTAATTTCAGTAAATAAAGTACAATAAAATCACCATGAAGGTTACGACATGTACATAAAATAAAAGAATTATTTGTGTTAATAATTAGTCAAAGACATCCACATAAATTTCATCAATTTATTTATTTTTAAGTTCAACTAGAACATAGTTAAAAAAAAAACTCTTTCATTTTTTGCAGTAATAGAGTTTTAGTTTCATCATGGGCTTCTATTCTTGAAATTGAATAGCCTTTGGTGGTCCATACAATAACATCACAAAATTTTTTTTGTGTTATAAAAATCTGTCCTTGTACTTGATAGAAGTAATTATGGTTGCCTTTTAGTTGTAAATTTCTATCGAGGCAAAACTTCGAATCATTTGATGCCGCATCCTGAGGTGACATATTCCTGTGCTTGAAAGGACATTTAATTTCTAAAAGTCCCTCTCCACAACAGGAACATGCCACCACTGCATCAAGTGATGCAGCTAAATATGGTAGTTCTTTTCGAACAAACAGACCACACTCATTAATTTTGAAATTTGTGTGATTTTGTTCAGCAAATAATTTATATGCTTGAAAAGCTGTTTTCTCATTTGTCGTGCCCCATCGTGTGGCTTCTGTGTTAATGTTTTTTAAATGCAAGAAAGAATCAATAAAACTCTTTGAGAAGTTCTTTCTTTTTAAAACTTCCCCGAATCTACTTGAAGTTATTCGTCCACATCTTTGGGCAAACCAAGTTTTGTTTAGAGCTTGACCCCTTGTCGTTTCTTCAAGATTTTTGCATTTTTCATCACTGAAAAATGAGCACAAAAACATTTCAATGTCATCTGTGCTGCACGTCATTCTTTTAACTAACTCCGGTATACTTTCCGGAATTGGAAGAGATTCCCTTTGTATAGTATCCTGATTGTTATCTGTGAGTGTAAAAAACACTGCGTTTGGTGCAATCTTTCTTAGATGGTTCAGTTCATCGACTGTCATCCCTTCACAAGTAATTCCCTTTCTTTCTGTGTTCTTTTTTTCTTCATTCCATTTTGGTTTGGAAAAATCAAGATCCGAAACTTTTGCTGGACTGACCTAAAAAAAAAAAAAAAAAAAAAAAAAAAAAACAATTTAAACAAATGTACTAGTATTTTAAATTTTTATTCCCAACAATTATAAATAAACTGTAATGTTATCTGTATCATTTTACTTTTAATCAACAAAATCTTAATTAGAACATTTTTCATATTTCACGCTTTTAAATTTCAATTTTTTTAGAAACTGGTCTTTGTGAGCCTTTTACATCTAAAACGTAATCACAATATACCAAATTCCAAGCTTTTATACCAACTGTATCAGATAAACCATAATGTTTTAGAAAATATTTCTGGGTGGGCATTCTATATCTATAGAGTAGCTAAATTTCAAATTTCTTGTGTTAATACTTTCAAATTAATCGTAACTTAGAACATTTTACATCCATTTTATCTTTTAAAATTTAGAATTTTTTAGAAACCATTTATAGCTAGCATTTACAACTTAAAAGTAACTGCCATGCAAAATTAAATTGCAATTTTAGAAACAAAATGTTTCTCAAGCTTTATGGAGGGAAAAAAATAAATGATTTATTTCTGACTATCCCAAATGCCTATTTTTAAAGTTTATGATTATAAACAATTTTGAATAACCATACATACCTTTTTCTTAAAACTGTTATTCCATCGACAGATTTCATCTGTCGGTGCTCTCTTGGTGTAACCAAAATTTACAGCCCTTTCAATCTTAAATAGGAGAGCTGCTACGTGGCTGCAAGTTTCTCCTAACCTAAACAGAAAACACACATAAAACAGAGAAATAAATCATTAAACACCAATTAAGTTCAAAATAAAACAAAATTAAAAAAAGATAGGGGGAAAAAAACAGGTGGAAATCCATACTATTTTAGCATGCGGTATAATATAATCATTGGAGATCACCAGCACATGTTTCCAAAAAAGTTTTCGCTATGAGCGAATTTTTTTTTCCAAGCGAGTTCGTCAATCGGAACTGTAGCTCGTAACCTCATTGGTTCTTGCCTTTGGCAGTGTCATAGTCTATATTGGCGATAATAACATTTGGCGAAGAGTACTTTTGGGGGTTTTGTATGAATTCTATTTTAAGCTGCAACGGTTTGAATGCGTACTAGCGTTGAGGTATGACGTTTGTCTGGAAATCTGAGTACTTGAGTTCGAATCTAAGCATGCGGGAAGTTAGTTAAATTTTTCAATGGTTAATTAAGTTATAAAAAATATTTTTTAATATTTAATTATTAACATAATATTATTAATTCATTATTATATAATATAATTACGTGATAATATTAATATAATAATATTATTTATATTTAAAAATTATAATAATTTTTTTAAATATAATTAATAATATTAAAATAATTAATATTATTAATTAATCATTATATAATATAATTATGTAATAATATTAATATAACTATTATTATTATTAATTATTATATAACATAATTATATAATAATATTAATATTATTTTATTATTTATATTCCTTAAAAATTGTCGTTTGTGATTAAAACTATATGCATTTTGTTTTTCAAGCTGCAGTCCTAGGAAGAACCGAAACTAAGGGGGGGGGCAGAGGGGGCATGCGCCCCGGGCGCCAGAGCTAAGGGGCGCCAAATGAAAGATTATACCTTTGGAACCGATCATTTTCTTCTGATGGACTGATGGCTTTCATTATTATGAAACAGCCATTATAAATGAAGTGTTAGGTGAAGATGAAAGAGCAGTCGTAAAAAGTTTGAACTCTGATTTTCTGGTCAGAATGGGAAAAAAATGGCCATAATTTTTTTTTGCAATGTGTAATGTTAGTTTCTGGTGCAAATAAATTACAGTTTCGCAGTAGCATTAATTTGGTATGTATGTGTGTATGTGTGCGGGAGGGGGGGGGGGTGAGTTCTGTTTTTCATTTGACAAACAATCATTATAAAATACAGCGGCACAGTTAATATATATATATATATATATATATATATATATTTTTTTTTTTTAATTTTTTTTTTCCTGGAAGAAGTTATATACTTTGATCAATCATTGTTAATACAAAGTGGAAAAACGAAAAAAAAAGTTGTTGATTATGTGTAAAAATATTTTGTAATGAATACGTCAAATTTAAAAACCAACGTAAAGAAAAACCCAAATGTTTAGGATTAACTTATCATTCAGTCTAAAAATTTATTATTTATTTAAAATAGGCTAACTATATAGTATAAATTTAGTTATAATTAGCATATAGTCTAAACATTTAATATTATTTATTTAATATAGTCTAATTGTATAATATAAATGAAAAAAAATACATGAACATTTTATAATTATTAATATTTAATAATGATATTTATTAAATCAATATAATAAAGCCATAGTAATAATTTTTATTAATAAATTAATATTGATTAAGATATATTAAATAATATAATAATAATAATATAAAAGCAGAAACAAATATTCAGTGCAATTAGTTAGAAATAATCTGCATTTAAAAGTATAATATCAAATTCGTATAATATACATTTGTATTAGAAGAAAATATTTAATAAGTAACAAAAAAAATTAAGTATACTTAGTTACAAATTAAATAACGTTTAAGAAAATTAATGATAATAATAATAATAATAATAAACTGAAGGCAAATATTACTAAATTTGTATTTATAAATATACAAAATACATTAAATAGCATCCTTCTAAAACCAAATTAACCCAATATTGCCTAAGAAATTAAATAAATAGTTTTATTACAAAAAGCGAATTTTTTTTTTTTTTTTTTAAAGAAAAAGAAAAAAGAAATCTTTCATTCGTCTTTATTTAATAAACAAAAATTAATATTAAGTATATATTTGGATATAAAAATATAGCGTTCAAAAATTAATTAAAAATGTATTGAAGAGACATATTTCTAAATCATTATTTATAATTATACAAAATGCATTGAATAACATTCAACAGATTACCATTATGTTATAAAAAACGCATTTTTGCTTTTTTTTTTTTTTTAATGTAGTTTCTCAAAACAAGTGCAAAGTCGCCAAAACTGGTTGAACAACATGCTGGACACTGAGCAACCAATAACCAATAAGATTGCGAGCTTCGGTTTGGAACGACGAACTCACTTGGAAAAAAAATTATGCCTTATAGACCAATTCGTGGTGGTAACGAGTCACGTGATGTCCATATTTTTCCATGTTTTTGACGTCATCACCGCTAATGGAGCGGGAGATTTGGTGATTTTCTTGGCGATTTTCTGGCAACCTTGTATACTTTTGTTGACATACTAAAATTGTAAACAAGAAGCTATTAACCAGGATAATAACTTATAAAAAACATTATATAAGAAAATATATTTAAGAATATTAATAAAATCAGTGTTACAAGCTATCACCTAAATATTTATTAAATATACAGTGGATAAAAAGGTTCCATTAGCAGCTATAATCATATAATAAAAAAATGATTTTTCACCCAAGATTATTTATTATGAAGTAAATGAAAATTTGTAGTTACAAAAAATATAACGATTGATTGACATATTGTGAACGAAAACTTCCATATTTATTAACTGTTTCAATAGTAACACCTATTGTATATATGTATTATTTATTCATATATATATATATATATATATATATATATATATATATATATATATATATATAACCGTATTTTAATATACTAGGCTGTAATGTCGAACCAGGATGCATTTTTTTATTATTAATAATAAAAGCATGACACACAGAAATTGTATTATATTTAAATTTCTTGTTACTTCTTTATTTTACTGTATTAGAATTTATCAAATTAAAAAACTAATTAAATACTAATGTAAAATCAATACTTAAAATAAATGATATAATTCAAGAAATTGAGCATATATTAATATTTATTAGCAATATTCACAAGTCATAAAATGTCAGCTTTTTAGCTTTTCCTTTACAGCACTTAAATCTGATGGCACATTTGAAACTCTGAAAAATGTTTTGAAAGTTTTTACAGATTATGTTTGTTGTATTTTCACAGATTTATTTTACTTTAAAGTTCATTATTAATTGTTAAGTTAATAGAAAACTAATGAACTAAAACTTGTTAAGACAAAATCGCTAGGGACAAAGGGAAATTTTCATTTTAGATAGATTTCACTCAGCAAATATAATTATATGATATTTCTTTCACCAGAGCCATGAAATTTTTGTATGTAATGAAAAGACTGTCTTTACCAAAATCCTGCACTAATGAAAGAATATCACAAACCCCAACGAAAATAATACCAAAACATTAAACATGCTTAAATTAATATCTGTCTAAAGCAGAACTTTTTAAAAATCCCTAGCACGTCCTTCTGATGAGACATTGCTGTACAGGCAAAGTTTTTTAATCTGCACAAGTTGGGACCAAGGGTTGTGCAAATTATAGAGTATTATAGATTATATATCATTTTCTTTTTTCTGGGCACTGTTTTAATTCCATATTCAGTATAAGATGAAAATAAAAATGGGAAATACAATAATTAATTTAATATGCTATCTCAAAAAATGCATTTTTCAAATTCTTTTATTAAAAAATTGATTGTTATTTACTTTTATATTTAAATTTTAGATATTTCTTTTTAAAAATCATTTTTGGACCCAGAATTTGTAAATTTGTTTACATTCATTAAGCAATGCGAATTATAGAAAATTGTGGATTATAGATCCTTGACGGTATTTTATTTCTATAATAATAGTTCTTTGAGAAAAACTGTATTTTTTTGTTAGTTAGGCACAGTTGATAAATTGACAAATGGTGTTCTTGTCACAATCATTTGTACTGCATTCATTTCATTTAAAATATAAATCTTTCACTTATTTTATTCAAAAATAAACGATCAAGTGCGAGTACTACTCGCGCTAAGAGGATTCTGTACAATAAATCTATGAATTATTAATTAAAAAAAATCATTACTAAAAGAATAATAAAGCTTTGTAAAAAACTATACAACATAGGGTTTGGTATAGCTGTATATATACTAGAAAAGAATGAATGAGTATACTGTAAAAGTTCAAAGAGATGTGAAGCCTAAATTCTATCAAATGTTTCTATTCTGTATAACAGTTATTTAAATAAAATCAAATTTGCTTTTTCTTTTTGTGTGCAAAAATGACCTTAAACGGGTGTCCAGGAGGGCAGAGACGATTTTTCTTTTTGATTTAAGTGTTCAACAATTACTTTAAAAGGGGGTTCTTTTTACTTTTGTATGTTTGCAGCGATATAAAGATATGATTTTACATTTAAATAACTTTATATCAATTAACATCTAAAAGAGATAGTTGCTATTTAAAAGGTATGACTATTTTGATGTAAAGAAAAAAAATAACAAAAAAATATATTGTTTGGATAAATAAATAACAATTTCAAAAAACAATACCCTTTTCCCCAGAAATATCTTATGACAACCAAGTGTCAGACTTCTCCCCCAACCTAAAATGATTATATATGCACAGCCCTTATATCAAGTTATATCATGCAAATCAACCAAAAAATGTAGATTTGTATAAACACTGCAGCAGCAAAAGGGGGTTGCATTTCAAATTTAAAATTTCTCCCAGAGTATTTAAAAAACTGATAAGATGTATTAAAAATACCTTATGTTACGATAAAAATATGTAAAAACCAATGTAAAGAAAACCATAAGTAGCACAAAACGTTTACCATTTGTTTCAAGGCTTTATAAAAGGAATCTTTATTTCAACACAAATTTAATGAAAGAAAAAGTTAAGAGCAATACGGCTAATGTGATGAGTAATTATCAGTGTGTTATTAATGTGGGTACTACTTGATTATCCCGTCGAACAATTGCACCAAATTATACAAATTTACATAATTTTATTTTAAATAACGAAAGAAAAAATAAATTAGTAAAACATTAATAAAAAAAAAGTAGAATTAAAAATCCCTTGATGACATAACAAACACTTGTATCATGTTTAATGTCCAGTGAATGTGACATTTACAATCATCCATTATTGGCATTTAATTTTATAGTTCGACGACAATTTTTTGGTGGACAGGATAATCAAATGGTACCTTAATGTGTACGAGGTTGTACATGTATAACGTTAGCAATATTTAGGTGATTTTAGCCCCTTCCCCCTCACTTACAGTATCATATGTTATCATTCCTCACCCTCCCCCCCCCCCTCCATAATGATATCATTATCGATGTTTAAAAATCCTTTTTATTTTTATATGTTACTACTATTGTCCTTTCCCACTCTCTTTTCTTTTTTTTCTCTTTGAAGATTAAAGCGGCTTTTCTATGAAGCCTTTAAACACATAAATGCTAAACTTATTTTGTTTGCTTCTGCTTTTAGTCCAGTGGTTAGGGGGTTGAATTCAGAATTATTTAGGTGAAGGCTGGAAATTATTTTAATCCGTTCAGTTTAGGTCTGGAATGAATATGCTATGTTTTCCCCCTCGTACTAGGTGAACGTTAGGAAATATGTATAGATTTACAGTCAAAAAACACATTTTTTTTACATAGCATAACAGTATCTCCAAACAACTAACTCTGTCAAAAACATTGTCAATACAAATGTTGTAGAGCTTAAAATTCTGAGTAAAATTAGTACCTACACTTAATATTTTTGTTGAACATTAAGGTCACAATTCCAGTTTAAAGTTTTAGACCTGTGGTCAGGGGGTTGAACTCAGAATTAAATAGGAGAAAACTGGAAATTGTTTTAATCCCTTCAGTTTAGGTCTAAAATGAACGTACTATGTTTTCTTCCTCATACTTGGGTGAATGTTAGAAAATATGCACATATTTATTTTCGAAATAGCCCACATTGGTTTTTATTTGTCAGATATTGTATCACGCAAGGAGTAACAATTCTCCAAAACCCCTTCCAAATAAGTATATTGGCTGCACCACTGGTATAAGGAATATACACACAAATAATAATTATGAAAAATTAGGCATAGATTATGAAATTCTCACCAACAATAGCTAATAAGAACTTTATTTTTTTCATACAATGAAATGAAATACATTAATGAGCCATTTAAAAAAACATAACTGAGTAAAAATCCATTTTCAGCACTTGTTGGTCCCATAACACTTTTTGATGCATTATATTTATTGAATTTTGCATTTAAATAGCATACAATGGACCTCATTAACATTATATAATTACATGGCGATCCCAGTATATTTATGAGAGTTAGAAAGTGGGAAAATAGACAAACCAAAACTATTCAACTTACTGAATAAACACTTTTCAACCATATTGAAAGTGTTAAAAATGAGAATATTTTCTCATTGTTTTATATCTTAGCCATTTTGTTATTAAAAATAAATAGATAATTAAAAACATTTTTTACATGATAAGCAAAGCAAGTAAATACTTGAAATACCATTTATAATAAAATCATATAGTCAAATGAAACAACAAATTTTTAATAAATTTCTTTTATTTGACAGTAGTTACAGAAACAAAATAAAACTTCTTTATATTATAAATATTATTACATAACAAAATTTATTATCGAATATAATGATTACTACGTATAATAAATAAAATAACATTGACACAATGCTTTGCAGAAAACTTTATTGATCTGCAGAAACAGATATTTATTTTTTAATTTAAAAGAAAGATAAAGCATTTGTAAAAATTGAGTAAAAATAGACGGTACTTTTCTGTTATATGGACACCATTGTCGCCAAGCATAATAGTTAACACAAAATGAAAATCACGTAAATTGAAACATTTGAAAAATAAAAGAAAAAACATTGTCAATAGTAAAGTAAGCTTTTTTAAAAATATAACATTTGAAAATTACAGACTTTTAAGAACTATTTTATTAAATCACCAATATATACTTAAAATAAATGAACAAATAACTGTTATACAATAAAGTAATAAAATAAAACTCATATTAAACTACTGGTATAAAATTAAAAGTATCTTTTAGCATTGCAGTAAACATTTCATTGATCAAAGATCAGGATAGAAATAATTGGCGCATTAAGTACCAAATAGACTGTATAACTAGCGAAATTGTGACTATTAAGACAGTTTTTTTTATAAAGAAGTGGGATAATCAATTAATAATTTTCAGTTCGTATAATAATTAAAAAGTAATAAATAGTACATAAAAATTAAAAAGCATGTTTCTTGACATACTTAAAAAAAAAGAGCTAAGAAAGAAAATTTCAGTTGATCAACTGAAATAAACAATAATTGGTAAATAATATTTAGTGAGACAAAATGAAATAAGCCTAATTCAAACTGCTAAGAATATCAGCAGATTTGAAGACATCAGAAATGCAAGTGATTTACACTCCTGTTCTATTAAAAAGAAAACCTTTATGGTTTACACATCAAAATTTCTAAAAACATTACAATAATACATTTAGAATACTGTATTTACTACTCATAAATAACAGAAACTTACTGTGTGGGCAGAATATAGGCAAGACAAAATAGCTTTTGGACTATTGGTGCTAAATATTTATATAATTAGAAACACATCTAAACAGAGCTTAAAATTATTCAGTATCTGTATTTACTCAAGTAAGATGGAGTGATGAAATCAGAAAAGTAGCCGGTGTAAATTGGATGACTAAAGCACTACACAGGAAATAGCAAACATTGGAAAAATCTGGGGGAGACCTACATCCAGCAGTGGATTGAAAACGGTTGTTGTTGTTGGTGATGATGATGATGATATCTCATTATGTCACATGCCAAGAGATAACAAAAAAGTATGATATATTTGAAAGTGTAATATAACCTGAAGACATTTTTTTAAAAATACGAAGAAAGATAGAAGTAAATGTCTTACATTTGCCCCCAGAACATTGTTTAAATGCATGTTGCAACTTTTTAAAGCAAAATTAAGA
Source organism: Maratus speciosus (assembly GCA_963932465.1). Lineage (NCBI taxonomy): Eukaryota > Metazoa > Arthropoda > Arachnida > Araneae > Salticidae > Maratus > Maratus speciosus. Next base: position 89,922,571 of record OZ010796.1, on the reverse strand, counting down.
ACACAGACTCTCACTTATTGTAATCAGAAAATTATTATAAAGTACAAATAAACAGTAAAAATTACAAACAAGTACAAATCAAAAGTAAAAATTATTTAAAAGTATTAACGGGTACTTTTTTTCAGGTAGGGAGGAGATCATGAATAAAAAGAGGGCTACATCTGAATAAACAATGTAATGCAAATAAGAAAAATCATAAGTGAGGCTAGTTTTCATGTTAAAATTGCTATGAGTCGCCTCACAATAAGAGCCTATGATAGTAGTAACGTGAGAACACAAACTAAATGTTAAACCAATGGCAGTGTTCTTTTCAAAGTTCTTATCTGCATTTCGATACTTTGAATTTTTTTTCTTTTTTTTTTAGGCCTAGGTTACCTCAGGCTAATATCTAATCAAATATCTTTACTTTTTTTATATGCAGTTTTTTTTCTCTGAGGGCACTTTTAATTTTGGAATAGGATCTGAAACTGAAATTTTCCTCTGAAAAACTGTACCTGAAATAAAGAGTAAAAAGATACCAAATTAGACATTGACCTCAAATATCCCATGCAAAACAACAACAAAAAAAATCATTTTAAAATATTGAAATGTAAACAAGAAATTTATAAAGAAAGTTGCCATTGGTTTAATATTAGTTTGCGAGCATTGTTGTATAACTAGCATCATTCGCATTGCATCCATTTAATTTTAATTATAAGTCATTCACTCATTTCATTTAAAATACATGTTGCATACATTTAAAATATATATGCCTTTCACCCATTTCAATTAAAATACAGAGAAAAAGAAATATCATAAAATTATCATCAAAATATTGTTTATAATTTAGTAAAACAAAAAGCTATTATTGGCAAGATTTGTGTATGACTAACATAAAAGTACCAAAAATACTCTAAAGTTGTTAATAAGCATTAAATAGTTTAGCCAGCATGAGTATAATAGTCATTGTAGAATAATTTAAATTGAAAAAATATGAGAATATGCTTTCCACAAATGAAAGACTTGAATAAAATGCAATTATTTTATTTATAAATGTTTTTTTTTTTCTTTCTTTAAGGAGGAGGAAGAGATGATACAGCTGATGTGCAATATGTGTTACAAATAAGAATCATTATTTTCTATGCTGATCTTAGCTTATAAACTGTATACTAATTACAACTTAAGAAAATAACCAAACTATGTGAATGATATCTGTGGCAACTATGGTCACTTAAATTTTTCCACACACTTTTGAACTAAATTCTGATTCAATAGCAATTAGCATTAACATCTCAAAATTAATCTTCTGAGCTAAAAAAAAAGTCATATGATATACGTAAAATTTCTTAGTTAATTCATATATTTAAAATAAAGTATGAAGTTACCCTTTACTTGCAAAATATATTATAGGGAAAATATAAATTCAGTAAGCTAAATCTAAAAGCATGGCTTCCAATTTCATTGGCTAGCCAATTTCATTGAATTTTTCTGTAACGAATTTTAAAGAATTCAGTGATGCAAAAATTTAGAAGACTCTTTTCAAACTATAACCTTTTATGGCACTGGATATCATTGGTGCACCCACGAGAGAGCTGAAACCCCTCCCAGACTAGACATTTAATTTTTTTTTAATTATGAAAGAGTTACTATTATTTTTTAATAGGTCCTTAAAAATCAGAATTTTTGAAAAGATATTCATTTTGTCACACAATTTTTTCTCTTTCATTTATTATGAAATTCAAAATATTAGCATGTTTAAAATTTACTTAAAAATTTAAGGTACTTCTTAATTATCCCGTCGAAAAATTTCGCCAAATTATATAAATCGCCAAACAACTTGCCAAATTATACACATTGACATAATTTTTATTTTAACCCTTAAATGCCTCATTTTTCAAAAATCATTGTAATCATGTTTTTCGGCTTTCATTTTTTAAATAAATCATGTGAAAAATGCTTTAAAAAAATCATATTTTGTTTTAAGTACGGTTTACGGCTAAAAAACAATTTGTTATTAATCGGCAATACTGGTCTTTAATTGAAAAAATAATTTTCCTTGATAAAATTCTATAATATTAAACATACAAGAATTTTAGGAACTATAATAAGAAATAAATTTTACCTGCTCACTGCAGAACAACACAGGGTATTTCGCAAGCTTCCAAACAAAACAAAAAGAACAAGTAGCAACAATTGAAAAAATAAATCTATCTTCATTCTTAAACAGCACAAGTGTTGCCATCTACATGTTGAAAATCGATTTAATAATATTTTCAGAATGTATTTTATTGGCAACATTAGGCATTGTAGCTTCAATATTATTCTAATAGTATTTTAGAGCCTAAATTGGGTATGTTGCCGAAAAGCAACACCCGGCATTTAAGGGTTAAATAACGAAAGAACAAATAAATTAGTAAAACATTAATAAAAATACAAATAAAGCATCGAATTAATGGTTTTAATGACCATTATTGGCATTTAATCTTACAATTTGGCAACAGTGATTTGGTCGACGGGATAACTAAGAAGTACCAAATTTGATACCCCGTTCAACTTATTGCTATCTTTAAACTTCATAATATTTTGATAAATAATAATAAAACTTTAAACTGTTTGATTGCAAACACAATGTAAAACTATTCAGATGCAGAAACACACCAAAAAATCACAAAAACTAAGATATATTTTAGTACAGTTATTTCATTATGTAACATGTTAAAACCATTCAGAATTAGCCCCCCCCCCCCCCAAAAAAAAAAAAAACTTTCCAGAGCTTTATCTGACTCTGCTCAAGTCAGCAGAAAAAATTTCAGTCAGGACCTCATCCGGCACGGCTCATCAAATCAAATGAAAGAAAGAGCTCGGCAGCAGGCTAGGCCAAATCTGGGCACATATATGCCTCTGAAATATTGGTAGCCCGTTCCAAAGCATAATCTTGGCTGCGCCACTGCTGGATATGTATATTAATTCTAATTTGGGGAGACATTGAAAAGTAAATTACAAACATTGACTGAGCAAAACAAACAATGTCTCTAAATTTTATTTTCGAGCTCAGAGATCTAAAATTAATTACAATATTGATATTGATGCATTTTAACAGAATTCTAAAATACACATATGCTTCTGATAATTTCAATAACTTATGCTAATTAAATAAATAATTCATCTCACTTTAAAAAATTGTAAATAAACAACCTAAATTATAACCTTGATAATAATGGCAATACATTTTAGATTATTTCAACATTAGTAAATATTAAATCGAATACATTATTAGGTACATATGCAGCTTAATAATTGTTAAGCAAATGAAGTTATAATGTTGATAATATAGATAATACATTTTAGATTATTTCATATTAAATAGACTAATATATGAAGCTTAATAATTATTAAGCAAATGAAATTATAACCTTGATATAATCATAATATATTTCAATATTAGTAATATTAAATGATTACATATATATGCAGTTTAATAATTACTAAGCTGATATTAAATTATAATTTATAATTATCCAGGGACACCATTTCAAAAGTTTCATTGAAATGGGGAGAGTTATAATTTAATGTTATAGTATACAACTAAGAAGCAATCTACATAATTATATTCAAATATATTTTTTTAACTAGCCAAAGCAGTCATTAGATGATAAAAGTAACCGATTTTCAGAATATTGTTATATCAAGGGTTTATCAAATAATTTTATGAGCCTTAAACTTCTTATTTAATGCTATGATCTTATTTTAAACAAATCTGATATAAGTTATTTTAGCTTTAGTGTAATTTCAGAATATTTTTTTATAATTTGAGTGACACATTTTTTGAAACATCAAATTTCTTGAAAAGTGTGTGTGTGCACGGGGAGAGAGCGGGGATAGAAAAGATTAACTGCTCCTCTCTAATATGATACTCATACACTTAATTAAAGGTCAAAACTGGAAATTTCATTACTGGCCAGTGGCCAGAAGTACCAGTTTTATAAGTGGCCACTTTCTTTAAACAAGCGGCCAATTTTTATTTAAAAATACTAGGTAAACAGTAAACTTTTGTTAAAATTTTTATTAGTATTAATCTAAAATTGAATAGCACAAATAAATATGCTAATATATACATACTGCAACCAGAAAAAATAGAATAGCATGATGAAATGCAAAAAAATTTTACTCTCTTCTTGTAGGAAAGTGGCCATAAGGTGGACGATGACAGCCGATTTTTTAATAGCCACTTTTTCTCATTCACTGGCTCTGTGGTCAGTAGCTGGTGCTAAATTTGACGTTGACACTTAATATTTTATAAAATATAGCTTGCTTATACATAACTACATGCTTTAAAAAAATGATCATTTAACACAATTTTATAAATCTGAAAGCTAATGCGAAAGAAACCTTGGTTAAAAAATTAATTATAATAAATTATAATTATTGTGTTATAAATTGACATAGCTTTAAGTGATTCTCTAAGATGCAGATCCATTTTATGGGAAAAATGACTTTATATAAAACAACATGACTTTATGTAAAACAACATTTATAAATATACAATACAGTGTTTAGAAAAGTAACTTACTTACAAGCATCATACTTACAAGTACCTATTACTGAAAACTCATATCATCAAAAACAAGCATGAAAAAGTCCCTTAATAGGATATTTACAAAAGTGAAAGCGAGGTCAACAGGTAGTAATCAACAAGCATAAGCATAATTCTTGAAAAAGTCCCATTGAAAACATTCTATAATTTAAATAAATAAATAAATTATAAGAATCATAATAAACTGATTAAAACAATATAAACAATGTAGAATGCATTTTAAAATTCCCTTTTCTTATGGAAGATAAAAATGTATTAAAAAATTACATGCTTACAGTCAGTCATAATAAGTTAATACTTACTGGTCGAGTAAACATTTACGACTGTTCCTGATTGACGAGTTTCAAAAATAGCACATAGTTGAAGGGCATTAGAAGAAATTCCACTTTCTTGCAGAAGACCACAAATGGTAGTCGCATATTATACAGAACTACACACCTGTGTTCCCCTGAGAGCAAAAAACATCGTAAAATGTGTATCTATCCTGACACCAGCAGATTCTCCAGACACTCTGTATTAAAACTTTTATGGATTTTGAAAGTTTTTCAAACTCATTCTGAAAAAAAAAAAAAAAAAAATATATGAATTTTTTCAACTTAAGCCACCCTTGGTCTGGAAAAAGGCAGGGATGGGTGAAAAAAATTCATATTCTAGATTTTACAGTTTTAATTATACTACTACTTAACAATTATTAAAGAAAATTTCAGAAAAATAGCATCTCAAATTTTTAAAAAGAATAAGGGGTTTATTAATAGTAGGTACCTAATAATAACTAATAGTAAAAACTGTTTATTTAAAAAACAGGTTTGTTCATTTTAACAGATGTTAAATTTTATATCTCATCAATTTTTTTAGGGTGGGGGGGGGGATATAAGAAGCTAAATACAATTCAAAGTCTTCACAACACTTTAGATACCATATTAGGATTGATTCATTGTAAAAATTAATACATTTAAAATTTAAACCTGATGAACAACAATGCAAATCATGTACAGAGTTTGCTATGATCAATCAATTATATAACAGTAATGAAGAAAGCTGAGCAGTTAATTCAAAATTAATTCTATGGCTAAAAATTTGTTAATAGTTTTAGGATAGAGTTAAAAATTGCCAGTACTACAAACGCATTGAAATAGAATATGAAATAAATACCTGAAATAAGTTTACTCACAAAATGTCATTACCGTACGCGTACACTATAATCGAATGACGACCATATTATTTTAATTTGTATTCATATGCTATCAAATTTGTTTTCTTTTATTCATGCATATGAAACCAGGTTAATTTTAAAGAATTGCGGATAAAGAGCAAAATTAAAGAGTTCAATTCAAGCACGTAACTTACTTTTTTATTGGTTGTGGAGGTTAGCTTTCAGTTACATAGACTTTCTTTTAAATAAAAGTATAGGAATACATATTTTCACAGATATGCTTTATTTTTAAAGAACTAACTTCTAAAAAAAATCTTGCGCATGTCATTGATCAGAAGATATATATCCCACCTCTAATATATGTTAATATTACTCTACATACGACTGCAAGTAGTTTAATCATAATATTAAATTCGTAAAATTACACTGAGCACTAGGAGTAGAAATAACAGGATTATATCTAACACTAAAAGATTTTTAACATTGACGTAAACAAATAAAAGTATACGAGATACAAATAAAAATTCTTTAAAGAAAATTAAACAGAAAAAAGTCCTTCCGGCCAGTGCCGGGAGGAAGAGGTAGCTTTCATATTCCTTATTTTAAAAAAGCCAACATTTATTATTCAAACACACGAAGCTCAATTAAGTGGAAACCGAATGTAGGAGATTCAATACTAATTTTTATCAATACTAAATCATTATGAATGAGAATTTCGCGAAATTAGTCAGCTTTATCCAAGCTGCTTTTATTTAAAGTAACTTATATTTGGCTGCCAAATTCGGCGATTTCTTAAAGTGCCTGCTATTTTAAGACAACATGGTGGATGAGGCTAACCAGTGAACTTGGTCGAGACCTTAGTAATTGCTGTGCACATGCTCACTCACATCGGAATCGGTTGATATATACGAGTGCTGTCGCAGGCAAAAAATCAGATTTTTCAAAATGTCACCCACGTTAGAAAGTGAAACTGCTATATCTGAGCCATTTTTTAAGATAAAGACAAACAAAAAATGCTCCTGAATCCTTATATCAAGGTCAAATACTTAAGAAAGAAACCTTTTTCAATTTCTAATTTTTTTGCACCTCACTTTAACTATATATATTTTTTTAATTTAATGGCCGCCATTTAGAAACAAGATGGCTGATGAAGCTAGCCAGCGAACTTGGTCGAGATATTGATGTATACTATCCACATGCCTTCTTCCATCGAAATAGGCGAATACGTGTGGTATCGCGAGACAAATACAAGATCGTTTCAAAGTGTTAGCCATGATAGAAATTCAAAGTGCTATAATTCAACCACTTTTTAAGATATAAACAAAAGAACAAATTTTCAGAAACAAAAACTGCTCCAGAATCTTTGTATCAGGCCAAACACATAAAAAAATCTTTTTCATTTTCCAATTTTTTAATACCTCATTTTAAATTTTAAATTACATTTTTTTTTAAATGGCAACCCTTTTGAAACAAGATGGCGAATGAAGATAGACAACGAACTCGGTCGAGACATTGGTATGTACTATGTACAGACCAAGTTACATTCAAATCGGTTCATAAATACGCCTGTTATCGCGTGACAAAAATCAGGTCGTTTTAAAATGTCAGCCACAATAGAAATTAAAAATGTTATAACTCAGCCATTTTTTTAGATATAGACGAAACAAAACCTGTTCCGGAATCTTTGTATTAAGGTCAAACACATACGAAAAAACTCTTTTTCATTTTCCAATTTTTTGGTATCACATTTTAAATTTAATTTTTTTTAAATTTTTTTAAATGGCCGCCATTTTGAAACAAGATGGCGGATGAAGATGGCCAACGAACTCGGTTGAGTTATTTGTATGTACTATGTACACACAAAGGTACATCTAAATCGGTTCATAAATACGTCTGTTATCACGTGGCAAAAATCGGGGCTTTTCAAAATGTCAGCCACACTAGAAATTCAAAATGCTATAACTCTGCCATTTTTTAAGATATAGACGAAACAAAAACTGCTCCCGAATCTTTTTATCGAGGTCAAACACATAAGATAAAAATATTTTTTCAATTTTCAATTTTTTGGTACCACATTTCAAATTTAAATTTTTCTTAAAATTTTAAATGGCCGCCATTTTTAAACAAAATGGCGGATGAAGCTGGCGAACGAACTCGGTCGAGACATTGGTCTGTACTATGTATAAACGAAGTTACATCCAAATCGGTTCATAAATACGTCTTTTATCGCGTGACAAAATTCAGGACGTTTCAAAATGTCAGCTTCGCTGGAAATTCAAAATGCTATAACTCAGCCATTTTTTAAGATATAGACGAAACAAAAACTGCTACGGAGTCTTTGTATAAAGGTCAAATACATAAGAAAAAAATATTTTTCCATTTTCAATTTTTTGGTACCACATTTCAAATTTTAAATTTTTTTTTAAATTTTTAAATGGCCGCCATTTTGAAACAAAATGGCGGATGAAGCTGGCCAACGAACTCGGTCGAGACATTGGTATGTACTGTGTATACACCGAATTACATCCAAATCGGTTCATAAATACGAGAGTTACAGTGTGACATAGGTCAGATATATATATATATATATATATATATATATATATATATATATATATATATATATATATATATATATATATATATTACCATTAATTAAACATAACCTACCACCGTCAATTATTATGAATTAAAGCTGTAAGTATTAAAAAAAAAAAATTATAAGAATTATTATGGAAGAAAAAAGTGGACACCGACAAAAATTGAAAAGCTTATACATTGAATTACGTTATCAAGGGCACAGAATTCAATGATATAAGCAAAATGGTTGTTTTCTGTGGGAAAAATAAGCTAAAGCTAAAATTAATTTTCCCCTGTGCCCGAACAACCCCTAAAATCAAGTGAATTGATTAAAAATGAAAGCAGAATAGAAACAAATAATATGAAATGGAAGAATCAGTAAAACGTATTTAAATATTGATAGGATATAAAATATAAATAATAAACACCATACCGATTAATATTTCAGTATTTTACAAAAATCCATGTGCACATGTCTACCAGTATATCAAAAAGATTAAGGTGAATAAAACAGTTAAGAAATCACAGTAAATGATACCAAAGGATGCAGTTAATACATTTTGAAATAAAATTTGAAATACCTTGTAAAACAAATTTAATCTAATATAAAATAAATAGATATTAATTACATTATTTAAAATGCACTATTAAATTAATAAATAACATTTTAACAAAATCGTCAAAATTTAGTTAAAAATACCCCCTGGTGTATAAATTATAACTGAAATGGAGCTAGAAAAATTAAAAATTAGAGCAATCTGAAAAAGACATATTTGGTGCTGCCATCTATTATTAATTATATTAAACATCTATCGCAAGATAAAAATTTGTAAGCTTTTGAATGTAAATAACTGTTTAAACAGCAAAACCAAACAAATCCTTATATATAGAGAATTATAAACCTAATATAAACCACACAATGTATTTAAAACTATTGTTAATAAAATTTAAAAGCATACAATATATTCTATTAGCTAACTTATTTAAACTAAACTAAGAGTTTAAATAATGCTAGAGCATTGATAATATATAGCATATAGCTATATGCTATAAAACAAAATAAATTCAGTAATAATTAATATAAATAATTATTAAAAATAATATAAAAATTATTTTTTAATGAATTATATATAAGATATTTATAAAATGAACAGGAAATAAAAAAACATGTGGAAGTATAGAGAAGGTTAAATAATACTTAAAATCCCATTACTTAAAAAGCGCAAATATAGAATGTGGATTATTTTCAGACATCCATAAAAATCCATAAAGTATGAATGTGGGACATTCAAAAACATTAAACCGATAATAAATATTAAAAAGAATAGAGGAATAATAATAAAAATAATTACCCAATTTTAATGCATACAGTATAACTATATTTATATTAAAACTACTTATATGTATATTATTCACTATAAGAGTGGCATACTATTAGTAATTAATATGATATTGTCCTTAGTAAATTAAAATTTAATAACAAATAATTGTAAATTAGATTAATGAATAATTAAGCTAATTATAATATTAATGAAAATCTCCAATTTACATATAAAATATCAAATCAACATTCACATAAAATACATAACAAAAATATAGTAATAATACAAGAGCCCCGCTTTTTTTTTTATAAATAATTAACCATTGCGTATTATCCAGACAACACCACCCTCCTCCGTACTCTAACATCTGCCCACCCAACCAACCTATAATATTTTTTTTTTATTATTATTTTACAATTTTTAATTTTTTATAGATATTTTTTTATTTTATAATTTTTTTGTAATTTTGTTTACGCATGTGTTAATTTGTGTTTATAGATCATGTAAGAAAAGTACTAATTGTATATTAATGAATATATGAATTTTTTTGGAAAACCATGATTTAATGCATCATAAATTAGTTTTTTAATATTATTGTTAATTAGAGGAATATATATATATATATATATCAATTTTGAACGGAAAGTGGTTTCGGGGTCTGGGGGTCATGATCGATGAAAATATACCAAAATTTTTTGAAATCGCTTTCCTCCGAACGGCTGCAATAGGTAGCTTTTTGTAAAGAAAGCTACCTAAAAATATACAAAACGCTCATTGAGTATACGTTTATCCGTTTACTTTTATTTGTCTATATACGCTAGACGATAACAACAATACACATTTTGTCAGAAAAGAGACTTCGGCATTTTCATTAAAAAAAACTTGTACAGAAGCACTTGACAAGCGCATAATGTACGAAAAAGAAGCCAATATGGTAAACATGAATCCACTCAAAAGATGCCAAGAATACGCAATAATATGTGCAGCCGAGTGCGCAGATGGAAGAATTTGTGTTCCACCTTTTTGACGTCATATCAAAATGCCCTATATGATGGTGAACCAAGGATAACAATATACAGCATAGCCAAGCACACTCCCATTGTATATAACCAGCGCCCTCTATAGATACTTGAGAATTGAGAATGAACAGCGCCATGTATTCAAATGAATCAGTTTGGTTTTGGTGCTGCCATCTATTGACATTTAACATAAAATCTATTATATATTAAAAACTATTTATGACTATTAATGGATTAAATTTTTAAGGAAATACTGTTTAGAGATAGTTATATGATAATTAAAAAATAATTAATTAAATATGTTAATTTTATATGCAATTGTATTATAAATAAATAGTAATTAATATATTAAATCAAAATGATATGTAAAATGGTGAAATTGATTATTATTAATGTTTCACATAACTATTTGTACATGGCTTCATATCACAATTTAAATCCCTGTGATACCATTGCATTTTCACTTAAATTAATTTATAATTAAATTAAAAAAAAATAAAATTAAGATGCTAAGGAATTAATATTAATAATAATCGAATTGAAATTAATGAATTACATTTTCATAGCTGCCAACCTTTACGCTTTTTTACTACCACTAAAATTTAGAAGAGATTTCCCGTTTCTTTAATCCTGACAATTCAACCATTCAATAAGGCAATATTTACAAGAAAGTTTTAGTGGTAGGAAAAAGCATAAAGGTTGGCAGCTATGCATTTAATGTGTCTACAAACTTTCTTAAAGATTGAATACACATAATTTAAGGGTAGAGGGAAGAACAAATAATAAAATTATTAAAACATGCATTTTATTCTCATTTAAGGCGACAGGGAAAGCCATATCTCCGCTACGTTAAATTCACCAACTTTATGTACAGGGTGATCTTTTTTAAAGTGACAGTATTTGGAGCGCCCTGTAGCACGATCTAATAGCAGAAATGGCACCATACTTGGTATTTAGACTAATCAAGACATGGGAAAAAAGATTCCGTGAAAAAAATTTGGTTCCAAAAATCGCCGCTAGGGCATTTTGTGGCGCTTTGCAATGTATAAAATGTGAGAAAAGAAAAATACCAACACATACAATCGTATAGTTAAATTATTAATGTTTATTTACTACATTAACTTCCCCGGTGAGGAATTAGCCCACCTTCAATGTGAGCACCGTTCTCAGAAATAACACCGTGCATTCTGTGCACAACGTTCTCCACAGCCGTACGTAACATATCACGAGGAATATTCCGCACTGTCTTTGTTATGTTGTCCTTTGGAATAGACAAATTTGGTACTCCACCAGCATAAACTTGAGATTTCAATTAACCCCAGAGCCAAAAATCGCATGGCGTGAGGTCAGGGGAACGAGGCAGCCATGCAACAGGAAAACCCCGACTTATGACTCTATCATCAGTGAAGTTTTGGCGCAACAGCTGCTTTACCTTATTACTAATGTGTAGCGGAGCACCATCCTGCATAAAGATTGTCTGTTGGAGACGGTTTCTTTGCTGAAGTTGTGGAATAACAAATGTTTGCAGCATTTCGTGGTACCTTTCTGCATTTATGGTGCACGTTTCGGGTCCTGTCGGAGTGATGGTCTAAAAAAAGAAGGGCCCAATTACGAATTCGGCTGTGAAACCACACCAAACAGTGACTTTTGGGGAATTTAATGGGATTTCATGCACGGTGTGGGGCTGCTCAGAAGCCCAAATTCGGCTATTTTGTGTGTTTACGGACACATTGAGTTAAAAATGGCACTCATCTCCCCACAGAATGTGCCATGGGAAAGCATCATCAATTTCTACCCTGGCAAGAAACGATAGAGCGAATGTCACTCGCTTATCATAATCACTTGGTTTCAGTTCGTGCAAGTGGCTGATTTTGTAGGGTTAAAATCCAATAACGCGCCGCAAAACTCTCCATACCGTGGGATAATTCATGTCCAATTGTCGAGCTACACCCTGGGCGCTGCTAGTACCAGCAATGGTTCTCTGCTATCCTTCAACAATTGCAGTTGCCACATCAGTTATTACATCTTCTGATACTTGTTTACGTCCGCTCCCAGCGCGAATGCTCAGTGACCCCGTTTCCTTGAACTTCTTAATCATTTTCTTAAGACCATTCAGCGATAAAGGCCCCTTTCGTAATTTTTTTCTGGTTCGAAATTCCAGAAGAGCTGCGAATGCATTGCATTGATTCATATAATACAGCTTCCCCAGTACGTTCCAGTAACGTGAGAGGCATGCTCACTGGAGCTCGTTTACTTCAGCTGAGATTATTTGTCGGAGCTGTCTGCTACTTGCTTTTATAGCCCCTATTACTGGCGCTGTCATCGCACAACATTTGCATTTTTCTTTGATACCCGTGTTTTATGCTAATTCTCGTTATTGTAAGCTACAGCAGCGCCACAAAATGCCCTAGCGGTGATTTTTGGAACTATTTTTTTCACGGAATCCTTTTTCCCATGTTTTGATTAGTCTAAATACCAAGTTTGGTGCCATTTCGGCTATTAGATCGCGCTACAGGGTACTCCAAACACTGTCACTTCAAAAAAGATCACCCTGTATCTTTTTCTCAGAAATGATGGAAGATAGAGGTCTAGATTTTTTAGAGTAGTTTGAATAACATGCTTTACGTATTTTAACACACCATTTTCTTTCTAAGGGAAACTGAAAATTAATTATTAATTATTTATTGAAAGACATTATTAAATTAGCATTTTTGATAAGATTTTACTACCTAAAATAATTAATTCTCAACAAATCATTAAATCCCTGTGTTAAAGCATACAACATAACACTATATAAGTACTAAAAGAAAATCTGAGTTCTTAAGTTTAATAGATATTAAAAAAAGGAACACAAAGATGAAAAAATCAAGTTTTGTGAAAAAGTCAATTATAGATTTTAATGGCCATTAAGCTGTGAAGTACTCTTAGAGAGAATAAATAATACCAACATTTCTTTGTTTTATATATAAACATGTGTGACACATCGTTGGAAAGATAAAATTTTAAAATATTTAAAGATATAAAAAAGTAAAAATCGATTTTTTTCCCCAAATTTCGCTTACCTGGTCCCCTTAACCCTCACCCGGGCAAAACATCTCTGTGTATGAAATGTTGAAAATACTGATTGCCCCCAGAATCTGCAAACAAATTGATTTGAAAATAAAAAGAGGATTTTTATCACGTGTATTGTACAAGCAAAGTATTTTATGAAAATTTCTGATACGAATCTATCAATTTTGAATAAAAATGAAGTGGGAAGGATATTCCCACTACACGTGTAAGGGTTAAGATAGTATACATTGTATAACAAATTAATGTGATATTGTCCTGAGTAGGCTAAAATTTAAATGCAGGTTAATCGTTAATATTATTAAATGTTAATAAATATGAATAAATTTAATATGAATTGATAAATATAAAAATATAACTACACCATTATACATATAAAAGTATCGAATCAACATCCATTATAAAATGTGTATTAGCAACGTAGTTATAAATCAAATGCCCGTCCTTTTTTTAAATAAATTAACCATTGCGTATTATACAGGCAACTCCATATAAAATATGTATATTTATGTATGGATTTTTTATCATCATACTTTTATTTTTTTCCCTTATTTTTTTCAATCTGTGAATTTTATACTAAAGGATATACAGTTTTATATTGTCGATTTTTCTGTGATTTAATAGGTATTATTAAAAAATAAATAAATTATTATATACATATCGCTCTCACGCAAGAAAAGTGACACATCTCGCAAACATTCATTTTGTGTTTTATTCCACTAATAGGTCTGTCATACTCAAACAGTTTCATAAGAGTTTTTATAAGGAAAATCGATTTATTACGCTATCTGTCCATTTGTGACGACAGAAGGGGATAGACAGTGTGGGGAGGTAAAATTATCCAACCCTCTAAACTTCATCCTACGTCTTCATTCTTAAGGGTTTTACATTTTTATTCACGTTTTTATTCCTACATGCAGAGCTAAGTGCTACAATCTCATGTTACAGTAAAATCACGCAAATTTTCTTTTGCCTCTTCTGTAAAGTTTATATTTGCCGAGATGTGTCACTTTTCTTGCGGATGAGCAATATGTAAATTATGTGTGTATAAAATTATTGCGAGTTTAAGAAAAAACATTACTGATAGACGAAATTATCAATAAAGTGCCCAATTTAGCGAATTAACACCAACAGAAAAGAGTCTTTCTAACAAAAGAAGCTGTCACTTCGTGCCCATAAGTATAAGAGACAGCGATGACAATGACATCTGGTCCCCTTGACGCCGAGCCCAGTTCATACAGGAGGAGGCTAAAATACGCGCAGTTAACCGGTCTCCAATCCAATACGGGGTAAAAGTAAATTTATATTTTGTGTTTTTAAAAAAATGAATTTAGATAAGCGCTGAATCCATCAACCCGCTTTCTTGAAGACATAAGTCATTCACCCTTAATTATTTTTTTTTCGGCCGAAAACCAACATCTTTGTTCTATTATTTTGGTTCACTGAAACACAATTTTTAAATAAATATTTTCCATGTATAATTACGATATCTTAGGAATGCTATTTATTTCATTCTGTCTTCTCTCCTTTTTCGTTTTTTTTCTTTTGTTCATCTGAATTCATGTACAGATGAAATAATAAAGTCGGAGCAATTTAAATAAACAGACATTTCTAAGATATATACATGACCTTCTGAATGTATGGGGTTTTTGTGTTTGAAAACATACAGTATATAATAGCTGATAATATTTAAAAAATGATAAAGTGAACCTGCCTTCAGGTAAACAATCCCAGACTCAGTGAGCCTAACAGCCGTGGCATTAAAAAATATTTTTAAATTTTTTTTAATATGTTTTAACTGTTAAAAATTATTGTTAATAGTTTTTAATATAGAAATATGTTACTACCGGATAGAACCATAATAAAAAAAATACCCAGAAAAATATAAAAAGTCAGAGAAGTGCGTGCCTGATTATGTCAGTTGTACTTAGTGTTGCCAAGTGCCCCGCGTAAATAGAGGCTCCAAATACTCTGGACACCATTATTTTAAAGTAATTTTCTTCGCCTCATATAATGGCATAATTCTATGCGGTTAAAGAGGAAAAATGAAATGTAAGAAATTAGTGGTGTCCAGAACATTTGGAGCCCGATTTACGCAGAACACCTGTCAACACTAGTAGACAAGGCAATAGAGACCGTATAGGGGCTCCACCTAGCAAAATTCATGGTAATTCTGGAAATCGGCTTACTTTATGTTTTTTGGGTCGCTGAATCCGAAAAACTGTAAAAAAAATTAAGGCAGCGTTCAAAAGAAAAAAAGGGCTCCCTCTCCTGCGAAAGCAATAGAAGTGTCAACTCGCCTTTCTTTTTCAACCGTTTTGTGGTTATCAATTAAAGAAAGGAGAGTCTCGGCATGGGAAAGAGGCGAAGGTGGATTCGTTAGAAAGATTTCCGACCGATTCGTATCCTACAAAAGTAACAAAACATGAAAAGCAACACCTAACCGCAACAAAAACGGCGCCATTTGTAGGATACGTCTATTTGGACCTGAAACATAGGCGAAAGATTTCTTAAGATCATACCTCAGAAACTCCCATGGGGAATTAACCCTTTATCTACTGGATTATGATCTACTGCAATTTTTTTTTTTCATGTAATTTTTTTCAGTTACTACAATGAAAATTAAAGGATAAACATAAAAAAATACTCACCCGTGAGAAATTTAATTAATTAGAGGTGATTAATTAAAGTGGTACTTTAAAGTACCGTCAGTACACTATGATTAAAATATCGTAACAGATAACCCACAACGTATTTCAAATGGCACCAGAATTATGGTCAAATATTTTAGATTTGATAAGTATGTGAAATCTAGTTTTTTTTTTTTTTTTCGTATTTATAAATAATTTTTTTGGCAAATTCCGGTGCCAAACATTTATTTCAACACTTTAGCATTGAAAATACTTTGCCCCTGAAAAGGATAAAAACTTTTTTTTTTTTAGGTTTCGATCTCGTTAGCAGTTCTTTAGTTATACGACGTCTATATTCCAGTGACAACATGTTCTCTTGCATCTCCACATATTCAAAATATGAATTTACATACGCCATTTCTAGCATAGCAAAAAAGAGCCGGTGCCACAACTTTTTCGATTTCCTATGAAAAATAATAATGAAACCGAAAATAAATACTAGGAAAATTATTACTACACTACATTTTAGCAATTACATTTTAAAGCAGATGAAAACGATGGATAACTACACAGACGAAAAGTAAACAAGAAGTTTTTCTTCAACACTCAGTGTACTGACGGTACTTATAAGTACCACCGAGAATTCAACTGTTAAATAAAATACATACACCGTTCACCTAAAATAGCTAGTCATATTGTATTCTAAGAGCATAATGAACACAGGAAAAAAATCCAACTTTTATCTCATATCCTTTAGTGTGTTTGCAGCAATAAAAAGACGAGCGTGACAATCTGAACAAAATGTCGGCACAAAACACATGGACTGTTTCAAAGATACTCTCCTTCCTCGCTAAAATAACAAACCTAGAAATACTGCTGCCATGTATCCGGATAAAGTTGAGTTAAAAGGATGTTTTTGCAAAGAACCATTAGAATATTAGTAATATTCACTATGGGATGAAAGTTTAAAGTGAATGGTACTTATAACTACCGTCGGCAGATAAAGGGTTAACGGCTGACAGGATTGGCACTTATGTGAACTCATTATCCAGTATCTATTTCAACACAAGTTCTCAATTCAATGACAAGAAATTAACATGGGAATTGCTGTTTTAAACTTAAACTTTTGAACCTAACTTTAGTGTAAGCAACTGTTTATACTATATGAAACTTGATTTAACCCCTTTAATGTTTTGCACGAGTAACACTCGGGCAAAAAGAGTTTGCTATCTTTGATATTAAAAGCTTTTGGATACCACTTAATTTTAACTGTAATCTTTGGTTTTTGAAATGGCATACTTTTTTTCGTTAGTATGCATGGAGTGGATGTTTTCATATTTTATGTATTATAAGAGTTTACCTTATAAATACAGCAGTTTTACATTGGCTAGACCGATAGACCAGATGTTTATACGCAATTAATGGAATAATAAAGCTTAAAACAGAAAAATCATTATTAGATAGCATCCAAATCAAATAAAGTGAGAAAAAGTCTTACTTGAAAAATTGATTAGATTTTAAATATCAAACAGGTAAATAAACTTTGTTAGATAAAAACATATCGCACCCTTTCTACAAAAGTGTCACAACTCAAAAATTGGATTTTTTGAGTTATGGTCACCATTCGGCTTTTTTTTTTGCGCCTCTACCAACCACCTAAGGTGCCAGATAGTGTACTGAAACTCTTGCCACCAGGTAGCAGTTGTGTCGTTTTTTAAGTTTGTAAGATTGCCACTGACTCTTCTAGAAAAGTTCCACATCTTCAGTTGTGATCTAACCTTTAAACGTAAACATGAGTTCAAAAGTGCGTTATTTTGAGTTGTGACGTTTTTAATGATTCAAATGATGATGATCTTCTAAATGATTTCGAATTGTGGCAGTCTAGATGATTAATGTGTAAATATTTTCTGCTTCCTATTTTGAATTGTGGCATTTTTGATGATCAAGTCAGGTACAATTGTCGGTTGGAACTCTAAATGTGTCTCTTTTGATGTTGCAAACGAGGAAAAGTAACAAGGCAGGAAAAAATTCTGAGTGCTGTTTTTGTTAAACTCATCTGAGCTACGCAATATGAACTTTAATAAGGTCTCCTTTTACTTAAAATGTAACAGATAATACTAATGCAGATGTTACAAGTTTAAAATATACATTTTATTTAAATTTCCAACTACACTGCTCAAAAAAATTAGGGAGCACATGGTTTTAACGAAATTGCGCAAATATTTACACCGATAAGTAACGTAAAATAAACCATCCATAATTTAAAGTGTTGTAGAAAACAGATAAAGAAAACTTTACATGTAAATTAAAGTTTATGACGTCAAAAACTAGAAAAAGGAGATAAGTGCAGAAATCGGGATTTTGCAGAAACGTCTGTTTCACTGCCTCAGTAGTAAAATTCAATTGCTCAGCTTGTGTTTTGAGAAAAAATGGCTTGAAAATGTCACAACAACATGATTTACCACAATCCATGATTTGGCATGTTATCGGGGCAATTGAATTTGGGGAAACACAACAAAGTGTAGTGGACGCTGTTGGAGTCGCAAGAAGTGTCCATGAAAGGCTGTGGAATCGATTCTAAGACACATCGAATGGTAGTCATCGACAAGTGCAAGGTCGAAAATGTGCTAACACAGAAACTGATGTCCGATATATCCTGTTAACAGCTCGTCGAGACGGAACGGACAATGCTACTCAGCAAACACAATTGTTCTTGGCCACAGGACGAAGAGTGTCCAGCCAAACAGCCCGAAATAGGCTTCATTGGGGTGGTCTCTATTCACGTAAGCCAATGGTCTGTATTCCGTTGACCTCAAGCTACTGTGCGGCCCAAACAAGTTGGGAAACTGAACATCGAGTTTGGAGGCAACATTGTTGGAGTCAAATTCTTTTTACTGACGAGTCCCGATTCAGTCTGGATGTGACATCTGATGTGTTTTGGCATGGAGAGAAAGAGGCACTCAAAATAATCCCACATTCTTTCGTGAAAGATCACGTTACAGACGACGTGGGTTGATGCTATTGGCTGGAATCAGTATAGGTGGACGTACGGGCCTGCATACATTCAGAATGGCACTTTGATGATCCGAAGTTATAGAGAAGAGATACTAAGACCTCATGTCGTATTTTATGTTGCAGAAATTAGTGATTTCTTTTTTTCCATGAATGATAATGCCAGACTTCATACAGTTCGTCTTGTGGAAAACATGCTTGAAGCTAAAACAATACAGCGTATGGAATGACCAGCATGCTCTCCTGACCTCACCCAGCTAGAAAAAGTTTGCAAAAAAAGTGTAAAAAAAAAGTGCACAAAAAGCGAGCGTATTTGGCACCTCTGCTTATGCATAATGAGTGCACACTGAATTGTTCACAAAAAGTGTATACCTAAATTGTTCACTTTTTATACACAATCAGAGGTGCCAAATACGCTCGGATTGTGTGCACTTTTTTGTTTACACTTTTTTTGCATACCTAAATTGTGCACTTTTTATATACAATCAGTGGTGCCAAATACGCTCGGATTTTGTGCACTTTTTTGTTTACACATTTTTTGCATACCTGAGTTGTGCACCTTTTATACACAATCAGTGGTGCCAAATACGCTCAGATTTTGTGCACTTTTTTTTACACTTTTTTTGCCTATCTAAATTTTATACTTTTTATGCACAATCACAGGTGCCAAATACGCTCAGATTTTGTGCACTTTTCTTTTTACACTTTTTTTGCCTATCTAAATTTTACCACAAAGGCTTAATTATTGCAGTTCCCGGAACAGATGTCATAAGTTCCCACGGCTGCCATCTTGGAATTTTCTTGGCGTGAAAACCCCTTTTCCGCCAAGTAGTAAATGTCGCCAAGCACCGGTTTATACGCATGTTTCGCTTAACGAAACTAAAATGTAAATAATAAACAAAATTCGCTAAAGTGGCAATCAGTAATCTTGTATGAGCACTTCGTGCACATTAACTGAAAAAAAAAAACATCACTGCATTCAGCAGTTCTTCCGGTGTAGCATTCTCAAAATTCAGCAGTTCTCGCTTTCTAGCAATCTCAAAATATAAAAACTCTTAAGGCAGCAGAATATACATAAAAAATGAAACTCGCTAAAGTGGCAATCAGTAATCCTGTATGAGCGCTTCGCGCACATTAACCGAAAAAAAAACATCACTGCATTCAGCAGTTCTCCCGGTGTAGCATTCTTAAGATTCCGAAGTTCTCGCTTTCTAGCAATCTCAAAATGTAAAAAACTCTTAAAGCAGCAAAATATACATAAAATTATCAACATACCTTAACAGATATCTGCTTTCTTGAAAGCTCCAGTACGAAATCTTTCTCATAACACCACCATCATTTTCCAAAATAGGCTTATGAATATGCATTGAGACACAATAAACAAACCAACTTTTCTTCTCAAAATTTCCTCATATTTCTTAATTACTTCAGCAAAAGCTTTTAAACAGATTACAGAAACCATATAGTCAGTCAAATACATCCAATAAATTAAACATAAAAATAAAAAGACAGAGCGATACAACACAATATCAAAATCCATCCACAAAATCCACCACTTCTCAGTGGTTGCCAGAACACATATGTCACACGGGGTTCCACATATCGAGGTTGCCATATTTTAAACACCGCCAACACACCAACAAAAAATCACCAAACAATTCAAAACAACGGCTGATGGAACATAAGGCATCTAAGCCCAGTTCAGTTCCCTTAACTAGAAACGTACCATCTGTGAGATGGTTTCTTCGATATATCTGCCCTTAATATTTTTGCACTCCGGCATTCAAAACTTATTTTTATGCTGTTATATTAAAAAATTGCCCCTATTAATGCATTACTATTAAAGATTAAATGTTTAAGTTCACTATTTGATAAATTATTAAGTGGTCTGTTTGTGCACGGGATTTTCACATTTCCGGTTAAGGGTTAAACATATTGCTATCACATACATAATTCACACTGCAATATCAATACTGCAAAATCAATAATAAGACCAAACAAGTTGGAAATTGCTCGTCAAACGTGGCAAATGAGGTGCGTTCGTACTATAACTAGTTTTATAACCATTTTTTGCACCCCATATTATACTGAATGTATAATTTTTTGCACTTCATGAAGTGCATAGTCTGATACATCATTAAAATGCACTTCCAATATTTTTTCCCCATTCCCCGTAATGTAACGGAACACTTTTGACTGTCCCTGTAATTAAACTATACATCCGATTTTCCTAAAATTTGAAATAGCTCAACAAAATTTTGCAACAATTATATCTTTAAAATTTCAGACCATTCGGTAGGCTCTAATATCATTAAAATCCACTTGCAATAATTTTCCCCATTGGCCGTAATGTAAAGAAAAACTTTTGACTGTCCCTGTAATTTAACTATACATCCGATTTTCATAAAATTTCAAATGGCTCGACAAAATTTTGCAACAATTATATCTTTAAAATTTCAGATCATTCGGAAGGCTCTAATATCATTAAAATCCACTTGCAATAATTTTTCCCATTGGCCGTAATGTAAAGAAAAACTTTTGACTGTCCCTGTAATTTAACTATACATCCGATTTTCATAAAATTTGAAATGGCTCGACAAAATTTTGCAACAATCATATATCTGAAATTTCAGACCAATCAGTTGGGTAGTTTTTGCTCTGTTACATGCGGACAGACAGACGGACGGACAGACGGACGGACAGACGGACGGACGGACTGAACGACGACTATAGGTGCTACGTATTTATATAATTACGAACGCACCTAAAAACAAGCATAAATTTATTGGTGTACCTGTAATGGAACAGTGGCACAACAGAGAGCTGAGCAATATTCTTATAATAGTATGAAATTAAAAAAAAAAAGATGTTTCTATAAATATAACCTAAAATTGAACCTTATAACATACGATGAAGCTATATTTTAAATTTTAAAACATTGTGATGAATTCTTCACAATTTTTTAATTTCTAATTACAGCTGAAGGAAGGTTAAATGCTTGTAATATTTGGTACTTTATTTCGGTTAGCCGGGCGCCAATGTTATAGATACATATATAAGATTATATACATGTTTATATAAATATATATACTACATATATATGTATATAGGTGATATAGACAATATATGTATATACATATGTGTGTGTGTATACATATATATGTATGTATATATAACACTGGCGCCCGGCTAAACTAAAACTACCTAATATTTTTACGAGTGGTACACCAAGTACTCCTGTGAGTACCAAGTAATTGTGTGCAAGAAAAAAGCACTTATGTGCACATGATGTGAGCTTAGGGGTAATACTCCTATGTGTGCATGTGTTTATAAATACACATAAACATTCATCATGAATCAGGGTTGCAAAAAAGCCGGCTAAAATTAAAAAAAGCCACGCCAGCAGCTTTTATTGGTTTTAAACGGCTTTTTTTGACCAAAATAGGCCTTTTTTGGCCATAATTGGGTTTACAATGAAGCATTGTAATTATAAACTACATATTTTAAAGTGTTTTTAATTAAGAGGGCAATAGTTACTTAGTTACATGTTTTATTACTTAATTAATTTTAAGAGCTATTAATATACAAGTCTTATTTTATTTCTAATAAACATTTAAAATTATGCATAGTCATATACAGGGACCCGGAGCTGGAGCTGGAGCCCGGAGCCGGAACGCTCCGGAGCTGTGTTTTTCCTGGAGCTGGAGCCGGAGCTGGAGCCGGAGCTGGAGCTCTAAATTTTCCCCAGCTCCAGGGCTCCTTTAGTTTTTAATATTCTTTTAAATCTTTTTTTTTCAGTCTTTTAAATTTCTAGGCT
Organism: Maratus speciosus; assembly: GCA_963932465.1. Classification (NCBI taxonomy): domain Eukaryota; kingdom Metazoa; phylum Arthropoda; class Arachnida; order Araneae; family Salticidae; genus Maratus; species Maratus speciosus. Next base: position 89,899,396 of record OZ010796.1, on the reverse strand, counting down.
TAAAATATTTTAATTACATCATTATTCAGTATTTTAATTATATCATTTTTTAGGTTTTTATTATTATTATTAGGGAAGGAAAACTTCTCAAAAAATGGCAACACTACTTTACTTCTACTTTCTACTTGAACTAAGTGACAACACTATTTGAAAACAAATATGGCCGCCTGTTGTTTACATGTGTAGTCGTACAATTTTGGCTGTTCGAAAAGTGTAGAAGAAATTTAAGATTTTTGTGTTTAAAATTCTACCAAACTTTCTATTTTAAAAGCAAAAGCTAAAAGATGTCATATTTTTTTAACAAGCATTTCAAGTTTTATGAGAAGAAAAATGCATTTTGTCAGATCTTTAATGAAGATAGAAAGTATTTGTGAGCAAAAAATTAAACGTGTAAATTAAAATATGCAACTTAAAAGCGCGAAGTCGGAGCCGAGTTGGAGCCGGAGCCGGAGCTGGAGCCACGGTATTTTCTCTAGGAGCGGAGCTGGAGCTGGAGCATCAAAAATTGTTCGGCTCCGGGTCACTGGTCATATAATAAAAACATCATTTCTCACTATTAAAAAAACATTATGATGAATAGCATATGCATGAATATGCTTAACAACAAGCTTGTCGAAAATTTATTTAGAGAAATTTTATTTATTTATTTATTTTCTTGTTTAAATGCTCTATTTTTTATACACTTATGTACCTAACTCTCCTCAAATATTATATCCTTTCTAATTTTTCTTTTAACATTTATAAGTTAACTCTCCATATGGACACATAAGAATGTTTCCATTTTGATGTGCTACATTTTGTCATTGTTTAATTAAATATGATCTTTAAAATGTGTAGTATATGTGGAGCTATATAATGTAATATAAAATTTCAAAACACCAGTTTTGAGTCTAACTTAATATTCTTTTCAATATTTATATATATATATATATATGTATTTTTTTTTTCAGACATAATGCCTTCACAGTTGCCTTCTAGCAGTTAAAGACTTAATTATTTGACAAAATTTAATAGAAATTTATAATTTTCTTAGTAGAAAATATTTATAAGTGTATTATAAATTAATTGATCCAAATTTAAAACAAATTAGCTGTAAACAAAATTTTAAAAATAAAAACCGGCTTTTTTCAATAAAAGCCGGCTTTTTTTAAGTGGTTAAAACCAAAAAAAGCCAGCCGGCTTTTTTTGGCCTGGCTAAAAGAGGGCAACCCTGTCATGAACATATAATATTTTTTTTAATTAACTTCAATTCAAATTTTAATTTACTGTATACCTTTTGAAGATAATTTTTGTAAATTTCCATGCCCTATAAAAAAAACTTTGGGATATTTAGACACCTGATCGACAAAATTCATAATTTTTCCAAAGCCAATCGATAAAATTCCAATTTTTCCGCACCCAATTGACAAAATTCGCTATTTTTTCACACCCGACTGACAGAATTGACTATTTTTCTGCATCCGATAAAACACAAATTTCCCTTTTTTCCGTGCCTGATCGACGAAGTTCGCTATTTTTCCGTGAATCAACGAAATTTGTGATTATTCCACTCCTAATCGACAAAATTCATAATTTTCTACACCTGCTCAACAAAATTTCCTTTTTTTCCAGCGCCTGATCAACGTAGTTCACTATTTTTCCGTGAATGAACGAAATTTGATTTTTCCGCACATTATCGACAAAATTCCCACTTTTTCTATGCCCGATCAAACAAATTCGCGATTTTTCTACGCCAGATTGACAAATTTCGCTATCTTTTCATACCCGACCAGTGAAATTCGCTATTTTTTCACACCTTATTGACAAAATTCACTATTTTTCGACACCCAATCAACAAAATTCCCTTTTTTTTACACCTGATCAACAAAACTCTCCTTTTTCCCCCACACCTGATCGACGAAGTTTGCTATTTTTTCGTGATTCAATGAAATTTTGAGATTTTTTCCATTCCGAATCGACAAAATTCACGATTTTCTACACCCTTTCAACAAAATTCCCTTTTTTTCCACACCCGTTTAACAAAATTACCCTTTTCTGCCGCGCCTGATCGACGAAGTTCGCTATTTTTCCGTGTATCAACGAAATTTGAGATTTTTCCGCACATTATCGACAAAATTCACGCTTTTTCTATGCCCGATCAAACAAATTCGCAATTTTTCTACGCCGGATTGACAAGTTTCGCAATCTTTTCATACCCGACCAGCGAAATTCACTATTTTTTCACACCCAATTGACAAAATTCACTATTTTTCAACACCTAATCCACAAGATTCCCTTTTTTACACACATGATCAACAAAATTCCCCTTTTTTCCCCGCGCATTATTGAATAAGTTTGCTATTTTTTCGTGAATCAACGAAATTTGAGATTTTTCTGTACATTATCGACAAAATTCACACTTTTTCCATGCCCGATCAAACAAATTCGCGATTTTTCTACGCCAGATTGACAAATTTCGCTATCTTTTCATACCCGACCAGTGAAATTCGCTATTTTTTCACATCTTATTGACAAAATTCACTATTTTTCAATACCCAATCAACAAAATTCCCTTTTTTTCACACCTGATCAACAAAACTCTCCATTTTCCCCCGCACCTGTTCGACGAAGTTTGCTATTTTTTCCTGATTCAATGAAATTTTGAGATTTTTTCCATTCCTAATCGACAAAATTCATGATTTTCTACACCCTTTCAACAAGATTCCCTTTTTTTCCACACCCGTTCAACAAAATTCCCCTTTTCTGCCGCGCCTGATCGACGAAGTTCGCTATTTTTCCGTGAATCAACGAGATTTGAGATTTTTCCACTCCTAATCGACAAAATTCATAATTTTCTACACATGTTCAACAAAATTTCCTTTTTTCCATATCCATTCAAGAAAATTCCCCTTTTTCCAGCGCCTGATCAACGTAGTTCACTATTTTTCAGAGAAACAATGAAATTTGAGATTTTTCCGCACATTATCGACAAAACTCGCACTTTTTCTATGCCCGATCAAACAAATTCGCGATTTTTCTACGCCAGACTGACAAATTTCGCTATCTTTTCATACCCGACCAGTGAAATTCGCTATTTTTTCACACCTTATTCACAAAATTCACTATTTTTCGATACCCAATCAACAAAACTCTCCATTTTCCCCGCACCTGACCGACAAAGTTTGCTATTTTTTCATGATTCAATGAAATTTTGACATTTTTTCCATTCCTAATCGACAAAATTCACGATTTTCTACACCCTTTCAACAAAATTCCCTTTTTTTCCACACCCGTTCAACAATATTCCCCTTTTCTGCCGCGCCTGATCGACGAAGTTCGCTATTTTTCCGTGTATCAACGAAATTTGAGATTTTTCCGCACATTATCGACAAAATTCACACTTTTTCTATGCCCGATCAAAGAAATTCGCAATTTTTCTACGCCGGATTGACAAGTTTCGCAATCTTTTCACACCCGACCAGCGAAATTCGCTATTTTTTCACACCCAATTGACAAAATTCACTATTTTTCGACACCCAATCCACAAAATTCCCTTTTTTACACACATGATCAACAAAATTCCCCTTTTTCCCGCACCTGATTGAAGAAGTTTGCTACTTTTTCGTGAATCAACAAAATTTGAGATTTTTCCGTACATTATCGACAAAATTCACACTTTTTCTATGCCCGATCAAACAAATTCGCGATTTTTCTATGCCGGATTGGCAAGTTTAGCAATCTTTTCATACCCGACCAGCGAAATTCACTATTTTTTCACACCAAATGCTTGAAGCTAAAACAATACAGCGTATGGAATGACCAGCTCCTGACCTCGCAATTCGACCGAGCATGTTTGGGATATACTCAGACGACGCATTGCTGCGAGACCAAGGCCTCCTTTTACTGTCCGGGACTTGGAGATTGCAATTCTTGAGCAATGGAACAGTATTCCTCAAATTCTTATCGATAACCTCATTGCATCCATGGAAAACAGGTGTGCAGCAGTCTTAGCTGTTCGAGGAGACCACACGCCATATTAAAAAACTTGCTAAACAATACTTTGTTTATCATTTTCATGAAACAAATTGTTGCCCTAAACCATCTTTTCATGTTCTTTTCATCTTTTCAAAGAATGAAAGCTCCCTTACAATTTTTTTGCGTCTTTTTTTTATGTATTGCGCATTGATACACGTGTACTATCCATTTTATGCCTATACATGGCTGTCTTGCACTGTCCTCTTGACTTATTTGCTTGCTCCCCTAATTTTTTTGAGCAGTGTACTTCGGTATGCAATCCTCTTAGTTGTCGTTAAGGAATATTTTCATTAATTGCCGTTCCATTCATTCAGATATACCCCTTAGTTTCAAATGGAAGAGTCTATCGGTCTGTTCACGGTACTTTAATCAGGCCCCCGGCGCACAAGGCGTTTTTGTCACCGAGTATGTCTAATCAAAAAAAGAAATTAAAAAAAAAGAATTTCATACTTTTAAAGTTCAAAGCTGCTAAAACCAGCGAATACATTTCTTTATCCTTTCAAAATATGGCTTTATTAATACGAATGTAGCTGGAAGTAGAAGTGGTAGTGCTTTGGATTAAACTTGGGAAATTATTTGACTGCCGTTTCATTCATTTTAATGCGTCACTTTGTTCACATAGGTCACTTCATTTTAAAAGTGTAACAGGACAGTAGTCTAAGTAGTAGTGTTTCGGATTAAACTTCTGTAGAAGAAAATATTAAACTGCCGTTCCATTCATTTTAATACGTCACTTTGTTCACATACGTCACTTCGTTTTAAATGGGAAGAAGTGGAAGTAGTAGTATTTTAGCTAATCTCGATGAGGAGAAACAGTCGTTCAGTTTTTCGTCAAATGGCTGTGAGTTCAAGTTTAATATTGACTCTTACGATAGTGAATAAGGTAATAACGGAAATTCATCTTTGTATGTCTAACATTTAAACTTTGATCTCATTTTATCTCAGCCTGAAGGAAATACCGAGCGATGCGATAATGTCCAAGGGAGCAATGTAGAAAGAAATTTTGAACTTGATAAAGAGTCTTCAGATAGTTTCTAGAATCTAAACGTTGTGAACAGCTGTTCGCGAGCAGAAATTGAAATCCAAGCAATATTGCTTGAAAGTTCACAAATTTTCACTCACAAGGAGAGGGTCCGATGTTGGTCTCACCGAATGCGATGAACATTTGTGTATCGATAGAGTACAGTTAGTATATAAATATATGAGCACCATAAAGCGAAACCACCAGGGAGTCTTAAGAAAATAAGCCCCAAAGTTTAAGCTACAGTTCATAATCGGATAGATTTCCTTGTTTGGCAATCGGTTCAGTAGCGAGATCGTCAGCACGCTGGATTTGAGTTTTTTCGGACGTGTTCAAATCCGGCTCGGACTTGTTCTTCGAAAAGAAAATTTTTACCAATCATTTTCGAGCCGCAATTGAAAAAATATGTATAATAATTGAAATTTACGAAAACTAATGAATTAAATGTATGTTTTGTAGCATATATGTGCTTTTTTAACTACGAAATTTTGCATGTTTAAATATATAATGAAAAGTAAAAAGAAAAAACCCCTGAAAAACCGCATATTTATGTCTATAGACTAGAAATTTTTTGTTGTTATTTAAAATTATTTACAGTTATTTCAATGAATAATCTATTATTTTTCACAGAGAAATAAATTAAAACACGTTACATAAATGCGTGAACAGGGCTCGCACCGTTCCTAAAATTTTCGCACTTTGCTACCAGTATTTTAAATATAAGAATTTTTCATGAGGAATCTACCACGAATCTATAATAGAATTACACAACAAAGTTTAACGTTTTAATTTAGTGGTAGCAAAGTGAGAAAATTTTAGGAACGGTGCGAGCCCTGCACCGTGAATAATTATTTTATTTTAATTTTGTTTCTATATGAAAGTATTTCGCAAATTCAGTGGTGGAAAATTGGCGCAGAGGAGGAGCCTATTGACACCACTAAATTTGAGTAGTATTTTTCGGCTTATCTAATGACAGAATTTCTGAGTTTTTATTAAGATGAAGCATACTATAAAATATTAGTGGTTTCAATAGGCTCCTCCTCTGCGCCAATTTTCCACCACTGCAAATTTCATGATTTTTTTAATACCCTTTTTAAATTTCTTAATATGACTTTTTTTTAATTTCGAATTTTTGGTTTTGTAGTTATTACCTACGTAATAACTATTTTCAGCAATCCAATATCTTTTTAGAACTTATTTTTAAACACAAAGATAGTTATTCTAACTATAATCATAAGCAGATAATATTTAAAAAATTCAAAAGTTAAAAGCGAGTTGGTAAAAAACGAAACATTTATTTCATTATGAAAAATAATAGCTTATTTATGTAAATAACAGTAAATAATTTTTTAATTAGCTTAATTTTATGTTCTATAAATGTTCCAATTGACTTTTTTTTTAGTTCGTTATTACTATTATTATTTATTTTATCTTTACTTTTCATCAAATATATAAACATGCAAAGATTCGCACTTAAAATTATATTTATATAATTAAACTGCATGATATAAAAATATTAAACAAGAAAAAAAATGATTTCCGAAAGAAATTACTACGTTGACATTTATTCTAATTAAAAATCAAGAATCCCAGATTTTAAAAATCATATTAAAAATCTAAAAGCATATTTTTAATAAACCATCAAATATTTGAAGTATTTGAATGAGGAAACAAAATGAAAATAATATATTTGTTCACATATTTTAATTTATTTCTCTATTAAAAATTGTTGATATCCATTGAAATAACTGTAAATAATTTTAAATAACAACAAAAAATTTCTGGTCTATATATGCTGGTCGTATTTTTCGTATGATGGTCGATATATGACATATAATTTTTTTTTTTTTTTTTTTACTTCTCATTATATATTTAAACATGCAAAATTTCGTAGTTAAAAAAGCACTTATATGCTATAAAACATACGTTTAATTCATATTTTTCGTAAATTTCCGTTATTAATCATATTTTTTCAATTGCGGTTCGAAAACGATTGATAAAAAATTCGTTCCGAAAAACAAGTCCGAGCTGGATTTGAACACGAGCCGAAAATACTCAAATCCAGCGTGCTGCCGATCACGCTACTGAACCGCTTGCCAAAGAAGGAAATTTATCCGATTATGAACTGTAGCTTAAACTTTGGGACTTATTTTCTCAAGACGCCCTGGGGGTTGCGCTTTATGGCGCTCATATATTTATGTACTAATTGCACTCTATCGATACACAAAAGTTCATCGCATTCGGTGAGACCAACCTCAGACCCTCTCGTTGTCAGCATTCTTTTGAATTTTTAAGCATTTCTAAGCCTGAAGAAAGTCATGTTTCATGTCATTATACAGCCTCGTATGTTTCTGAAAATCCCACTGTTTTGCGACTAACCAGATTGACAGACAATGAGCATATTATTTCCAGTAATGAAAGTGAAATAGACGACTCTGATTCTGACCCAAATTTCAGTTCTAGGAGTGAAATTAGTAGCAGGGCCAAAACTAGCCTTTTTTGCACCCGGGACAAACATCGATTTTGGCGTCCCCCCCCCCCCCCGCCCGCTTCAGCAAAGTATATTTACAAAGATAATTTTATTAATTTTCTAATAGCCGACTTATTTTAAAATTTAAAATATGTAATCATAAAACATGTAATACTGAACTACGTAATCTACAATGGCGGATCAATAAGGGGAGGTCACGGGGGTCATGACTCCCCTCTGAACACCAACAAAAATTTTCTAAAGATCATTTTTAAAATGAAATATACAGTAGAGTCCCGATTATCCGAGTCCTGCCTAACCGAGTTATATTCTTCTGATGGATTGATGGCTTCTATTATTATGAAACAGCTATTATAAATGAAGTGTTAGGTGAAGATGAAAGAGCAGTCATAAAAAAAATTATGGCCATCCCCCCCCCCACTCCATTCTGACCAGAAAATCAGAGTTCTAACTTTTTACGACTGCTCTTTCATCTTCACCTAACACTTCATTTATAATGGCTGTTTCATAATAATGGAAGCCATCAATCCATCAAAAGAAAATGATCCATTCCAAAGGTATAATCCTTCATTTGGCGCCCGTTCGTTCTGGCGCCCGGGGCACATGCCCCCTCTGAAACCCCCCCCCCCTTATTTTCGGCCCTGATTAGTAGCCGTTTATCAGCATATGTACCAGCAGGGAAGAAAGGAAAATACAAAATCCAGAAAATTGGCGTGCCAAAAATGCAAAATTACTTAGAAATTCTGGAAAACGTTACGTTTCTGCGTCAAAAACAAAAAAGCAGTTCTCTTCACGGAAAATAAGTCCACCCTGAGGAGAAAAATGTCGATTGGATTGCAGTATGGAAATTGACAACACTACTCGGGTTGAAATTTTTTCTGACTATTGGAAGGGAATTTATCGTCGCTCATACTGAACCCATAAAACCGAAATATAGATATTCGAGTACGCAACACTTGAGGAGTATGAATATGGCTTATTATTTTGATGTGAATCAACAGCTTATCAGAGTGTGTAAAAAGGTCTTTATGACTATTCTTGATATTAATTGGAGACCTATCCGGACAGCTTCAGCTAAGAAAACTGGATCATGATTTGGTGAACCTGACAAAAGATGCAAGAACGGTAACTAGCTAAGGGTTGCTACTAAAATAAAAGAAACCGCGAGGAAATTCATCAATGCCATACCCAGAGTGTAGTCCCATTACTTAAGAATTCAAACTAGTCGTGAGTATATGAGGGCGGCAAAAGTCTGACCGACTTATACCGTGACTACAAAGAAGGCCGGGATATACAACAGCTACCGTTCGTGAATTCAGTTTTGTTTAACCGGATATTTAATTGCGAATTTAATATATCGTTTTTTATGCTGAGGAAAGATCTTGGTGAATCTTACAGAAATGCTAACGAAGATGAAAAGCAGCAGTTGATGGATCGTTTTAACCCCTTGAGGGGCAGTGGGATATATTATATTCCACCTAATTTAAACAAGATTCGGAACAGAAAGTTTTAACTAAATTTTATATTTTTAACTTTGGGGGCGAAATGTTGGAAAATTGCTTTTCCTTATTTTAAAATAAAATTTTTCGATTATTCCGGTGAGAGTTCAATATTACAGAGACATTATTGCTTGCCTCTCAAATGGTTAACACCAACCAGAGAGAAAAAGAACTCTTTTGTAAAGAAAAGGATGATAACAAGAATAACTCACATGTGGTACACGTTGCTGTTTACGATCTGCAAGCAGTAATGCCAGCCGCAAGGGGTTTAGTATCGTCATTTTACTACAAAAGTAAAATGAAATGTTACAATTTCACGATTAGTGATTTGCATGCAAAGAATGCAGAATGTTCTGGAATGAAACAGAAGTAAACGTGATGTAGTCGAAATTGGAAGTAGCGTGCTTCGATATCTTAAATCCTTGCTGGAAACAGCCCAAAACACTGACGTTGATGTGATATTTTATTTCGACAATTGTTGGGGGCAACAGAAAAATAAGCTGCTTATGCATACGCGGCACAGTGCTTCGGCATCCGAAGCATAACATACAAATTTCTAATACACGGACATTCTCAAAACGAGGGTGATAATGTGCATAGTGTCATTGAGAAGCAGATAGCAAAGCATCTTAAATTCTCCCCAATATACGTGTCAGAGCAATGCTTCACGTTTATGCAGACGGCGAAAAAAACAGGACACCCTTACCATATTAATGAGCTCACATTCGAGGATTTTTATGATATGAAGTTGCTACAAGAAAAATGGGGAACAACTATAACGTAATCACAACTAAAATGAAAATGAAGTGGCAAGAAATCAAGATGCTCCATGTCGAACGAGATCACCCTCGTGCATTTTTCTATAAAACATCCTACACAAATGAGGTTTTCAAGAAGCTGAATGTGTGCAATACGAGGAATACACGATATCAAGGGGATTTGAATTCGGTTGAGCTAGTTCGGGCCTATTCATATAAAATTTCCTTACCTGACAACACAAAAGAAGATATTCAAGACCTCGTTAATAAGAATATATTACCGAAAATTTATTTTAATTCGGTCTTCAAAAATGTTTTAGAATGAAGCAGCTAAATATTTTCATCTGCAACTAGACCAGAAGACTGATTTACGTTTGTCATTTACACGTTTTTTAACAGTTCCATTAAAATTTAATGCATTTAAATATTATTTTACGATAATAATATTATATTAAGTACTATGTGCTTTGTTCCTTTGCAAACGTAGCTTTTTTCTGTAGTTTACTTATATAGATACAAGTGATAAAGGCTTTTATGCATTAGAATGTTATTTAAATGCATATTTAGTGAAAGCAGTTTACTAATTAGCAGGACTTCCTCTTATGGAACACTCAAGGACAGATGAAACAAATATGTAAGCTCAATAGGTATTTTATACTAAATGTTAGTCATTAATCTTAACCAATTCGGGACCATGGCTGCCTATATGCGCCCTCTAAAAGTGCTTAAAGTGCTTGAGTTTGATACCAGTAAAAAAGAAAAGTAAAATTGATTTTATTTAATTACGACATTTTCGTGATTTTTAAAGTTAATTCAAATAATTAACAAAAAGTGGTGGCAAACGAATAAAATTCGTGTAAAAGATCCCGGTCCTGAACGGGTTAATGCATCTGTATTTGAACTGTTTTGTTTTACTGCATACTTGCCAACTTCCAATTAAACTTCCGTAAAATGTGAGTTAAACTGGCCCAGGTTAAGGGGTCAGGTACCCTTTGAACCAATAAAGTACATGGAAAAAAGACCTCTGTAAGAATTGCAGCCACTCTTTAACTAATTAACTTTTAATTATAAAATTGAAAACACATGTCAGGAACGATTTACTTTATCAATTAAAGGTGTTAAAAAAGGTATACACATATATAGTTTTTTTAAATTTATTTTTAAAGATAATACAATTTTTACGAAAGAATTATTCTTGCATGCATTGCGCGCATGGTTTTTTTAATTTGAATGGCTGAAGCAAGCCAAGATTTTTTTAATGAGTGCAGATATAATGTGTTTTCAAAATGACCTACAATGGAAAAAATAAAACTTGCAGATCCCGAGAAAAAAATTTTTTTTTAAAGAAATTCGAAATATCGAGATTTTTTTTATACAAAAGTAGTCGTGAATTCTAAACTTCTTACTTGAGAAACATAATAATAGGGCATTTTGTGCTTATGTACGTTTAATACATTCACCAGAAATTTCGTGAAATTCTAGATAACCGTTTTTCAGAAATCGTGCGCGCAATGATCAAAATCGCTGTTTTGAAAAAACTGGCTTTAAAGATTGAATCACCCGTTGATCATATAGCAAAAGCTTAAAGTGTTTTACACATAATTTCTCTTCTAATGCGAATTTTCGTATGTGGTTTGCTTTTAAATGTTTCTTAAGAATCATATTTAATTATAAGCTATTTAAAAAAATATTGATTTTTGGACGGTTCAAAGGTGACCTGACCCCTTAAACACGTTACGAGCCAGAATATTTTTTAAGGAAAAAATTCAAATAGATTTGATAGAGGAACATGATATAAAAAGTATAATGATGCATGAAATAACTTTTCTGGTTAGAAACGTGTTTAACCTGGGTCAATTTAAATCACATTTTACGGAAGTTTAGTCGAAAGTTGGCAAGTATGTTTACTGTGTTTATAACTGAAAAATAGCAAAGGAGTGCATTTTCTTGAAATTACCCAAGTCAAAATAAAATAATATTATTCAATCATGTTTCCAGCTTCATTCATTATTCCATTCACCCAAAATGAAGTACTACCTACAGATAACAAAAAACAAATAGAGAAACCCTTGTTAATGAAACGTCCTAACTCAAAGCCCAATTTTCCGTCAAGTCACCAAAAGTGTCGCATGTCCAGATAACAAACAACAAAAGTGTCATAACTCAAAATGATGACATACTCTTTAGTCTATGTTGGACGAGAAAAGAAGCACAACTCAAAAAAATGGTATTTTTAGTTGAAAATTAGAAAATTCTGCAAAAATGGTAATCTATAATATTATTATATGCACAGTTCTTCTGAGTGACATCACTAAATCAACTAAAATTTACTTACACAGCCCGGAAACTATTTTTCGCATTTTCTGAAAAACGGAGTTTTTTGAGTTATGCCACTTTTGTAGCAAGTGTGCGATATGTCTGTTATTACTCTATGCGTACGTACTGTGCATATTATTATATACACGGTTCTTCTGAGTGACATCACTAAATGAACTAAAATTTACATACACAGCCCGGAAGCAGTTTTTCGCATTTTCTGAAAAACGGAGTTTTTTTAGTTATGCCACTTTTGTAGTAAGTGTGCGATATGTCTCTTATTACTCTTTATAAATACTAAAGGTTAAATACAAATTGGATAACAAGATAATGGCAACCAGATCGTTGATAATAATAACCGCTGGGCATAGGATATTTACAGTAATGCACGTTGGCAGCGAAGGTGGTAATAGATCCAGTAGTGGGGGCTGGCCGTTGCAGCAACTGATAATCGCAAAAGTGGCGCATGCGCATCTGTAATAATTGAACTCTTGGTTTTCTCTGCTTGAAGATCGAGATCAAACGCAGACTGCCATATTTTTGAGACGACTGACCTATAAAATTCCCGTTTTTTTTTTCTCGAGACTGATTGGTGAATTTTGCAATATTTTCCAGCGACCAATTGACAATTTTTTTGATTTTTTTTCCATGACAGATTGATAATTTAACTGTTTCTTCTTACGAAAGGGTGACGAAATTCCCGATTGTTTACCTATGTCCAATTGAAAAATTTTGTGATTTTTCTTTGCGATCGACTGACGAATTTCGCGATATTTTCTTGCGACTGATTGGCAGTTTTTTCGATATTTTGCATTTTTATTTTTAATGTGTTATTTATTGTAAAGTAATTAATGTAAAGCAGATAAGAAAATTTTAAATATATATTTATAATATAAAATTATAATAAAATAATTTTGGAAATAAGCGAAAATTATTTTAATGATTAATACTGTTTAAAAAACAGCAACATTTCTATATGTTTAAAACTAAATCATGCTACATAGGGTAGATGTGCCAATAATGGACACCTTTAAGGATTTTCTTTAAAACTATTTCTTTAATTAATAGTTGTAATTATCATATTCCATTTTTTTCCAATGTTATAGTAATCTGTCAACAATATTTAACCATTCTTAAAGTCTCATTTCAAAATATTAATAAAAAATTTATTGTAAATAACAGAAATATATCAAATACCCAAAATTTCAGTAACGGACAGCCCCCCCCCCCCTTCCCTCCAAAAAAAAGTAAGATAATGTATAATTTGACTATATTTAGAATCCAGAATTTAATGAAAGCATACTAATGAACCAAAATTTCAAATAACTTTAATAATTAGGATATCAGTAACTAATAAAATGTTTGTGAGAATTTTTAACTTTAAATTAATTATTGTTATTATCACGAGATCAATAATTTAATTATTTTAGATAGATGATATAAAATACTAAATGTCAGGGAATTATATTCGGTCTACCGGAAAGTTCTGTCTGATAATGTCATTTCACGACTACTTTTTTAAAAATTCAGATTACTTCATTGACACAACTTTCACCGCCACCTGAATACTAGACCTGAACGCTGACACAAAAAAAGGCGGCTGCCGAAAACGGTTTTATTTCAGCGTGTGTACGGTCCCTTAAATATTCGCACCAATATTTTTTTTAAGTTTTTTCCGCTTTATTTTTCAGAGATTAAAGGAGTCAGAGAAATCTTTTATAAAGTATTGGTGTCTACATCTAAGGGACCGTACCTACGGTAAAAAAAAAATCCGCTTTCTAGTCCAGGCAATAGAGGATTTTACCTAGCAAAATTAATGGCAGTTCTGGAAATTGGCTTACTTTATGTTTTTTGGGTCGCTAAATCCGAATTCGTAACCTCCCACCAAAATTTCCCCCGACAACCCCCAAATTTTGGTAAAAAGCCCCCCCAAAAAGGTTTTTATTAAGAAAAACAGGGGAAAACAGTTTTAGGGGGAAAGTATCTAAAAATTCAGAAAGTAGACAAAATTTGCAACAAATTAGATATATGACATTATGACTTAGGATGAAAGGGAAGGGGGGATCTGCCTCGGAACATGCGCGCGGTGCTGCGTGGACTAAGTTGCGCAATTCCATTTAACCACTCACACGTTTACATTTGTCCTCCCATCTCCCTTCCGAACTTTCCTTATAAGGTTTACTTTAAGTTTTTTGGGTCGCTGAATCCGAATTTATAACTTACCCCCCAAATCCCCCCCCCCCAAAAATAGTTGTTTTTAACTTAAATTTCTTATTGTTTTAGGGGAAAAGCATTACGAAATTCAGAAACTAGACAAAACTCAAGAAATAGGAAATATGACATTATGACGTAGGATAAACGGGGACAGAGGGGGCTGCCTCGGAACATTCCCCGCGAGATTTTCTCAAAAACCAAATTTTTCAAAAAATCATTTTTTGGGGGGTTGCCGGGTGAAATTTTGGTGGGAAGTTACAAATTCGGATTCAGCGACCCAAAAAACATAAAGTCAGTCGAAATCCAAAACCAGTATTAATTTTTCTAGGTAAAATTCCCTATTGCCTGGACTTCATAACTTAGTGCACGTAGCGCCGCAGTGCATGTTCAGAGGCAGCCCTCCCCCTCCCCGTTCATCCTACGTCATAATGGCATATATCCTATTTGTTGCAAATTTTGTCTAGTTTCTGAATTTCGTAATGCTTTTCCCCTAAAACAATAAGAAATTTAAGTTAAAAACAACTATTTGTGGGGGGGGGAATTTTGGGGGGAAGTTAAAAATTCGGATTCAACGATCTAAAAAACTTAAAGTAAATCTTATAGAGAAAGTTCGGAGGGGAGATGGGAGGGCGAATGTAAGCGTGTGAATGGTTAAGTGGAATTGTGCAACTTAGTTCACGCAGCACCGCGCGCATGTTCCGAGGCAGATCCCCCTTCCCCTTCATCCTAAGTCATAATGTCATGTATCTAATTTGTTGCAAATTTTGTCTACTTTCTGAATTTCTAGATACTTTTCCCCTAAAACAATAAAAAAAATTGGTTTTTTTAATAAAAACTTGTTTTGGGGGGAGGGGGGCATTTTGCCAAAATTTGGGGGGGTTGCCGGGGGAAATTTTGGTGGGAAGTAAAAAATTCGGATTTAGCGACCCAAAAAACACATTGTAAGCCGTTCTCCAGAACTACCATGAATTTTGCTAGGTAGAGCCCCTGTACGGTTTCTATTGCCTGGACTATTCGGCAGCCGCCATTTTTGTGTCAGCGCTCAGGCCTAGTCCACTTTTTTGAAATGGCAAAATTCCCATTATTTTCGCGCTTCACATAAAGGTGAAAACAATGGGAATTTTACCATCTCAAAAAAGTGGTGTCAATGAAGAAATCTGAATTTTTAAAAAAGTAGGCGTGAAATAACATTATCAGACAGAACTTTCCGGTAAATCTAAGATTTATCAAATTATTGAGATAGTGTGCGTGTGTGTGTCTGTGTGTGTGGGGGGGGGGGGGATTAGAGGGGTAATAAAAAAATCTGAAAAATTTTGAAATATTAGTGATTAGATTCGTATATTCCCCACGATTTTTATCATTTTAACTCCCCGAAACTACTTGATATATTACTTTTACAAATTAGATTTACAAATATCAAAGAAACAATACTGCGGGTAGAATGTTTTAAATGTATACTAAATAAAATAATTTCAAAATAGAACTGCAGAACTGATGTTTGAGGGCACTGATCTACAGATTTACTAGTTTCATTACTAAAATGAATTTAACTCTTAAATGCCGGGTGTTGCCTTTCGGCAACATACCCAATTTAGGCTTATAAATACTATTAGAATAATATTGAAACTATAATGCCTGATGTTGCCAATAAAATACATTCTGAAAATATTATTAAATCGATTTTCAACATTTAGATGGCAACACTTGTGCTGTTTAAAAATAAAGATAGATTTATTTTTTCAATTGTTGATACACGTTCTTTTTGTTTTGTTAGGAAGCTTGCGAAATGCCCTATTTTGTTCTGCATGAGCAAGTAAAATTTATTTCTTATCATAGTTCTCAAAATTCTTGTCTGTTTAATATCATAGAATTTTATCAAGGAAAGTTATTTTTTCAAATAAACACCAGTATTGCCGATTAGTAACAAACAGTTTTTTAGCCGTAAACCATACTTAAAACAAAATAGGATTTTTTAAAGTATTTTTCCCATGATTTATTTAAAAAAAGAAAGCCGAAAAACATTTTTTAAATGATTTTTGATAACTCAGGTATTTAAGGGTTAATTATTATTACAATTTTTTTTTTCAGATATGAATAAGCAAACATTTAAAACAGAAAATAATAGATTTTTAACAACTTCTGTAACATAATTGTGTTTATTTAAATGAGGAGGGTTGAGCCCTATGAGCCCCTCTTTTCCCTATTCCGCAAAACAATATTCTGCTTCCTGATTTATTTTATTGATTGCTAGATTATAAAATATGCAAGGCAGAGTTATAAAAAGATTAATCAAAATATTGAAAACTTTATTAACCACACGAAATCAATGGTTTTGTTAACAATATAATCCTATCAGAAGTAAAGATACAAAAATACAACTAACTGGTTAAAATAAAGACTGCAAAAATAAATAAATAAATATATATATATATAAATATATATATATATATATATAGTCTTTAATGTGCGCAAAAGCTGTCTATAAATGAATTTTGAATGTTATGGACTAATATCTTGAATTCAAATTTATAATTGCTAAGAATATGAACACTATATGACAGAAACATTACATTACATTTTTCTTCCTCTTTGTTCCGCCCTTCGCTGTATTTTTTACATCGATGCTCCGTCTCATTGCAGTTCTGACTTACACAGATTTATAATATAAACATCGATGCATAATTTTTATATTTATGAACATCTCGAATTCATGATATACCTGCATGAAGTCTGTTTTTGAATAATTGGTTTTCGTAAGTGAACATTAATGCATGATGAAATCTTTGAAAGAATGAGTTGAATGAAAGGTAAATAAATGAAATTCCGAATAATATTGTCACTGGAATGGAAAAAAGTGCATGCATTTCACAAAATTTTACGCTTTTATATATCTTATACTAATCTGGCAAAACATGAATATATAATTAGTTAAAAATAAATCTTTCAATGAAAAGTAACACATTTAGAGACAGGAGCCGTTGACATTTAATTTTTGATCATATTATGAATGGTAATTTGGTCTATTTCAGATTAAAAGTAACTTTTATATGCAATAAAAGTCACGTATTATACACAATAAAAGCCACGCATTATATACAATGCATTTGCACTGCGTCTACATCCTGTCTGCTAAGGTATAATTTGCCGCTAAAATATATACAACTATTCATTATAAAGTTTCTATTTGAACATGAAATTTTCAGAAGAATCAATAAATATATCCATTTTTATAATTATGTTATTATTTCAATGAAAATACGAATTTTTGCCTTCAGAAAACATACGTGAACAATGAAATTCGCGCAATCGAAGTTCCTGATTTCGATAACGAAAAAAACCGTAATATACAATGAAAGTTATTAACATATAAGATGAATTCCGGTAAAAAAGTCAAAAGTTTCACACCAGATGAAATATATTATTTTTCTTTAAACATATAAAATAAAAATTGCGGGTTCTAGATTCATTCAATATCAAAAAGGCAAATTCATGACGACTGCTCTCTTTCTGAGAGTGACGTCTACCTCAACATCAAAAACCGATCTGTGGTTGTATGTACTCGCGCACTGAACCGCAGGAAGCAACGTACACCCTCCCTCCCAACCCATTCTGCTCTCTTCGAAATAGTAGCGGATAGGGACAGCTTAATGCAACAATGCTAAAACTTCGACTGCACAACGCTATGGGGAAAAAATCAGAAAATCCCTAGCCGTCTTCGGCACGATGTTTTGATGTTCATTTGTACTTGGTACTAACTTATTCATGTGTTTTATATTTTATTGTGTGTTTATATTTCATTTTTCTCCTAATTTTATTACTATTACTGTTATTATTATAAATTAAGATGTTAATGCTTGAAGAGAATGCATTATAATTATTAATATTCTAATGTTAAAAAGATTATGAGATGCTCTCATTATACATTTTCTATAAAATAGGAACTAAAATAATCATGAAATTAAAATATGTTTAGTTCAATGTAATCATAATTAAAAAAAAAATGTGCCCTCTGAATTGGGATTTATTTATTTTTTTATTATAAAACAAAGAAACATTTTAAATTAAGAATATAGAGAAAACAAATTGTTGTAGCTTTTAAACCTTTAAAAAAAAAAAAAAAAAAAAAAAAAAAAAAAAAAAAAAAAAAAAAGCCACATAGATGTACTATATATAATAATATGTTACATATACATAATTATACTTAAGGAACAAGTTTAAAATTATGTATATTTTAATTATAGAAGTATATGTTAGTTAAATCCTATTTATTGTTTCCTAAAGCCTTGACTGACAGCGAAGTTAAATTATTTAGCTTAAGATAAGAAATAATAATTTTATTAATCCCTTGGTGACTGATTTGCTATAGCCTTAAAGCTGTTAAAACGCCACATAGATATTCCTGTCAATTTGTTTATATGTAATGATTTAAATATTAAATAACATTATTATAACATAAAAGATGAACTGCTTTTAAATTTTAACAGTAAAAGTTGTAGATATTTGTTTACTTATTTATATACTTCTTACTACAATGTTGGAAAGATTATGATCTAAAGATTTCGTTTTTTAATATTATTTTCAAATATTTTGGATAGATGGCGCCAATAGTAATGCAAAAGCTTATTTTTTTCCTCTGCTTCAAACCAGGTTTAGAAAAATCCCTACACGATTTCCTTCTCCCTTCTTCTATTAGAATAGGCGCTTCTTTAACATTGTTGCATTAAGCTGTCCCCATCCGCTACTCTTCGAACTCTGGACTATTCTTCCAAGTGGGAGGGACCAATCCCCATTTCCTGACCTACGGACTGTAGCAAACTATATGACCAATACCGTGCGGGAGTTGGTACGCGGCGCGACAAATTGTTTTAATATCTGTACATTATTATGGAACTGTTTTTCGAATTTTAAATTATAAAAATTTCAGTTGTATAAGTAATTTTGCTATAATAAGCACTAATTTAAGTCATGAGAAATATACTTTTTAAAAAATGTAGCGCATTTGTTTTAATAATCGGTACTAAGATGTTTATATATTTTAATACCTTGTTCTGAAATTTTTTTGCAATTGACTTTAACACTAGAATGACGGCGAGGGGCCATTTTGGCCCGTACCAATAGAATATATTTCGGTTCGAACCAGAAATTACTTTATAAGACAAGCTTAACTCCTTGAGGGGCACCGGCATATATTATATATCACCTACGATTAATGAATTTTTACACCAGACAAATTTTATTAAATTTTACTTTACTAATTTTGGTGGAAAAAAGGCCGTAAAATTGCTTTTACTTATTTTGAAATAGAATATTTTAAAGATTCCGGTGGGAATTCAGCATTTCACAAACCTAATTGCTTGCCCCTCAATGGGTTAAAAGACTTTAAGAAAAATGGGTTAATTAAATAAGTTAAAAACTTCTAAATAAAAATTCTGGTGTTAAATATTTCTGTAAAACTTGAGACTTCAGTAAAATTTCCCGCCTTTCTAGTGTTAAAATATGAGGATAGCTAAAATAATTAAAACAGCGGATATGTATACTTTTATTTGCATTACAAACATATTTACTTTATACCTGAAAAGTTTAGCTTGTACTTTATTTCCAGTTTGCAGTAGTTAATTACTGTGTTAGTTTTCCATAGCAATTAATTTCCGTCTTACTTTTGCGTAGTAGCTTACTTTTCCGAAGACTCATTTTTTTTTTCTTTTCCGTGATTCACCTACAGATTTGTATTTTCTAAGTTTTGCTTTCTACTCACATCAGGTAATTAACCCTGTTTAAATTAAAGTGATATTTTATTTTAACTGATTCTAGTGTTGCCAGATTGGGGGCTTTTTTAATTCAGATTATTTGACTGTCACCACTTTTTACATTAGTATAATTCGCCTTATTTTTCAGAATTTTTTATCTATTTTTAAATAGGTCGAATATTTCTATTTCAAAAAAGTGGTGAGAATCAATAATCTAGGGACAAAAAAGTCCCCAATCTGGCAACACTGACTGAACCATGCCTTATTTCATGAACTTATCAAATGAGCATAAATTATCGTAGTCTTTTATTTATTATTTTACAAGTTTTTATATAGTTATGTTCTTTTAACATAAGATGGAACATTTTTTCTGTTGTTAAAAGAAGGGAACGATATATATATTTATGATATTCATCTTAAAATAAGTAAGAAAATATTGTAAAATAAATAAATCTCGTTTTTGTAGAATCTCATGATTTGTGTTGCATCCTCCAGATTAGATTTTTTTTTATAAATATTGTTGCAGTTCATTGATTAATAAAAAAATAATTTTTTATTCATTCAAAATTGTTGCAATTTTTTGCTATCATTTTATTCTAATTATTAGCTCATTCGTGTAGTCGTCATTTTCCTATACCTTATGTACAAAATGTCAAAATATATTTTTGTGCATAAAGTAGCTACAAAAGCCTCATTATTCGATACGAATGGGTTTGTGGTGACATCACAAACGTATTCATTCAACTCTAAACCCATTCCCTTTTTGGGTTAAAACCGAGAAGAAACTCCAATAAGATGATCCGGAAATCTTTCGATATCGTTGAAAACTTATCACTGCAACTGAAAAATATTTTAATATACACGTTTCATTGAAATGAAAAACAGCATTTTTTTTTTTTTTTTTTACTGGACACCAGAAGTTAGCCTACTTACAGAACTAAACTGAAAAATTAAAGTACATTTAACGCTTTCCAACACAGTTGAAGACTGAAGAGTATTTATGGATTCAGTTTGTCTGTCTGTGATGTAATTCTCACAAATATACTCGAATCTCCGTTTAATTGATATACGTTATTGAAATTGACTATGGCATGATTGAAAACGGAGTGAGCAGCATTTATAGGGACAATAAGGAAAAATCGTTTCTGGTAAATTTGAAAGATGTTACACTACTTCAAAAATGTAAATTATATGCGTTTATGAAATGCAGTAAAGCATGCTTTCTGTATAGTGTGGTTGTGGTATGTAATAAAGATGAAATGGTCTCAGCCTGAGCTCAGTTTTCATCCGGTAATCGATTGGGTATAAATACAAATTTTCTATTTTAAACTAATTTTAAAGGCCATGAAAATCACGAAACATCGTCATGAGGGAGTATTTAGGATTAATACTTATTTCTATGTAAGAAGAAATATTTTAATGAAAAAAATTTTAAGTGTTGTTAACAGTTTTGTACTATGTACTTTCAGCATCAGGTTCTGATGACACAAAATTTTTTGGGCATGGATTTCAAATCAGCAGACTTGGGTACAAAGAAAGAGACTGAATACAGCTCTAATGTCAAAACATGTATCATCAATTTACAGGGTCACTAAAAAATTCAATTAATGTCTATGGGAAGAAATTATTTGGAGCATATTTTAATAATGTTGCATTATTTCAAACATAATGAAATTTATATATAATTATTGAGGTATATTACAAGATACTTACTGTAGAATATGATATGCATAATGGTTATCACCCATTTACAGGGCGACAAAAGATTTTGATTGTAATACGATTGTCATACTGTCTAATTACCGTAAGTTAACTAAATATTTGCATACTTTTGCTCATTAATATTGAAAAAATACTTTAAATTCAATGAGGCAAATCCTCCCCTCTCACCTCTCTCTAAAGAAGGAAAATAATCAAGTGATGGACCAATGCCAATATAAGAGCAGTGGCCTGGCACCTTGCACTGTTATCACTAACGTTGATTAGAAATCTATAGAAAAGCAAACAGAATTCTTTGCACTGGGTGTAAAATGGGTGCTGGATTGGATTAATTTCCGTTTGGAAAGAAATATGTAAATGTTTTTAATATATGCTTTATTTTTTTTTTCATATTTTATATCTCGCTAGTTAGACTCTGGAAACTGAAGAGAATGTAAAACAAACCGCTAAGCGAAAATATTAATTCTATATTTAAATAATAATATTAATTAATATAAATTATACATATTTAAATAGTAATATTAATTAATTATATATATTTAAATATCAACATTAATTATAGATTTAAATAGTAATAAAAATATAAGAAAAGAAGAAAATCTTTAATTATGTTAATCTTCTACTACACTGTTAAAAATAAAGTGTGATGTTTCACCAAGAAAATGGTGAAAAGTCGCTGAAATTTAGCTGCAACCAAGATATTGGTGATAAGTTCCACCAGTTTATTGGTGCTTTCACAAATACCATTATATTAGTGAAATGTTAAACCATGATTCAGTTTTTTATAAATCCAATTTTCTGGTGAAAGGTTGAACCATAAATGAGGATTTTTTTAAATCCAATTTTCTGGTGAAAGGTTGAACCATAAATCAGGGGTTTTTTTTTATCCTATTTTCTGGTGAAAGTTTGAACCATAATTTAGTTTTTTTTTTAATCCAATTTTCTGGTGAAAGGTTTAACATGATTCAGAGTTTTTTTAAATAAAATTTTCTGGTGAAAGGTTAAATCATAATTCAAGGTTTTCTCAATTCCAATTTTTTGCAAAAAGTTTGAACCGCGATCAGGATTTTCTCTCATCTTTATGGGGAAGATTACACCGGATTGTAGCTTTCTTTTTTTTTTCTCCCTCACTTTGGTTTTCAATTTATCATTTTATGGTGTAATAATAAACAAAATTTCAGATTATGCGAGTTTATCTTGCAGTAGGAAAGCATATTTTTTTTTTTCATTAAACCGAAAATTATTAAAGTTTTAATTATTGATTCTATTGTCTTTGAAATATATTTAAAAAACAAATGTAAACCAGTTTGATCTAATTTCACAAAATAATTGCATTTTTTCCCCACAAATATTACCATTCTGTCCTTGTAC
Source organism: Maratus speciosus (assembly GCA_963932465.1). Taxonomy (NCBI): domain Eukaryota; kingdom Metazoa; phylum Arthropoda; class Arachnida; order Araneae; family Salticidae; genus Maratus; species Maratus speciosus. Next base: position 89,876,246 of record OZ010796.1, on the reverse strand, counting down.
ATTTTTGAATATTTCTCCGCACTCAGTTACACTTACAGTCTATTTAGTGTTTGCTTATTCACAAAGAAAATATTAAAAAAAATAATTTTCTTAGATTTAAATACATACCCTGTTTTTATAATTATTTTAATTTAAAAAATGGCTGAATGAATTTCTTGAACCAATATTAATTTTTGCACAAGTGTGAAAAAGTTTTTTCCATAATGCACTTAGCTGCTACTTTCATGATCTGTAATTTTTTCTTTAATTGTTCTGAATCTATAGGTGCTGAAATTTTTATATTATACAGTTTTCAAATGTTTACCTTCTTTTCACAAAACAAAAAATAAAATAAAATAATATTTTTAAAATTTATATTGCACACAGCTCAACTATGCAAAATTAATTCATTTGAATATAAAACAACAACAAAAAAAGTCCAGCATTTGATTCTGTTTAAGATTCAATAACGAATATAACACTTTTCAATAAATAAACACAAACAGAATGGATACATAATCAAAGTATATGCGTAAACACTGAAATAATCAGCATCAAAAAGGCAGCTATAAGTAGCAGAATCCATTTAACCTCTAATATCAGCTAATACAAAAGTATTACTTTAAATTTTAAAGCTTTTTTTAAAATACACAATGTATATTTCTATAGTATATTAAATACTTTGAACGGTTAATTTAATAATGCCACCAAGTGACTAATTATTGTTAGTTATATATGTATTTTTTCAGTATTCCTAAATGATAATCTATGACGAAGATTTATTTATTTTTTAACAATACCTGTAGAAAAGGAAAATATTCACCAATTGCAGCCTTGCAATAGCTGAAAAAAGAAATGGTTACAGACACAATTAAATAGCAACACATTTAAGTTGGTTTGCGGTATGCCACTCTATTTACTGAAAATACAAATTATATAATCATTAAATTATATGTATAGTATGTCAGGCTAATATTTACTGTAATATAATATCATTTTACATAGAATTTCTCTCAGAAAGTTTTAGGAGGGCGCTGCACCCTGTCTGACCATTCAGGTTATCAGATATAAATTCTTGAAGCTTAGTATGTTCTGAATCAGGATTTCAAGTCAGGTAAAATGGAATAGATCCAAGCATCAGGTTAATTTCTCCACCTGTTTTAAGGTGGTCCGGGACACATTTTCAAAAAAATTTTATTTATTGGGTTAAAATTTTGAAAATTTTTGTGATGGTTAACCTTATCATTTATAAACAAAGTCGCATGATAAAACTTCTCATAATTTTTTAAAAAAAAAATTAAAAATTTAAATATTGTTAAAAAAGTGATGTAGTTTAAAATCGTTATAACTCGAAATATTATTTATTGAATTTCAATTTTTTTTCATTTAAATAAACAGAAATATATAAATTTTAATTTTGAGCCAGCATTTAAAAAAATATTAATTTTTAAAAAAAATTAAAAATATTTAACGAAAAAATTACAAAAAAAGTGGTGCAACTTTTTTTTTAATCATATTTTCAAAAGTAAATATTTTTTTCAAATATGCTGGCTCAAAAGTAAAGTAAAATAATTGAAAAAGATATGTTCCGAATTTTAACCCTGTATCTTTAACGGTTCTCGACTTATAAGAATTTAAATATGAGAAAGGTGAAAAAACCTATCATGAAGAAAAACGCAATTTCACAAGAACTCGTTTCCTTGACAACCCTAGCTTGAAAGGCAAATTTTGAAAAAAAAAAAAAAAATTAATATTTCCTGTTTTAATTAAGATAGAAACATGATTTAAACATCATTTTAAGCAGAAAACTACAGAGAAATTTTTAATCTAATGAAAAAAAAAATTTTAATTTGAAGATTTTTGTGTCCCGGACCCCCTTAAATGAAAGAGTAAATATTTTAAGACATAAAATTGTTTCTTGTGCAGACGTAACAATCAAATTTCACACAGAGAAAATAACCAAAAAATTAAACAGCATATCAATTCAAATCTCTTTTAAAAGGAAATCTTCAGCATTTGAAAAATCAATCAGTGTTCGAAATCATTAGTGGTCCGCTGGTGCGAGAACACCAAAAATTCATTTGGACCAATAATTTGAAAATTTTAGTGGTCAGCAAGACCAGTAACTCCCCCCCCCCCTCCTCTCACAGAGTCACAGGTAAACTTAAATTTTCCCGTCCCAGAGAAAACTGCAACAAAATACAAATAACACAATTTTATTTATTTAAAAAAATAAATAATAAAACTGCATTAAACCTTAGTCAATTGAAATATTGGAAATAAAATATCCAAATTAATAATTTTATAGTTTTTCTTTATGTACTGTTTATTTAATTTTTAGTTATAATTTTACATTTTATTATGCTGAAAATTTTGGATAACTGCAACGGAAGTTTGTAAGAAAAAGCTGCAAAATTCTCCAATTGTTAGGTAGAAGGAAAATATTGTGAAATTCTTAAATTAAATGTGGGAAAATATTGCAAAAGCGTCAGTTGGTTGCGGTAAAAAAATCGTCAATCAATGGTGATTAACAAAAACTGATTTTTGCCATTTGGCTGCAATAGGGTGTCAGCGATTTTAATCAGTTGATTTAAATCAACGATTTTAATCAGTTGATTTAAATCAACGATTTTAATCAGTTGATTTAAATCAACGATTTAATCATGATTTTAATCAACTGATTATTTTAAAAAATCATTGATTAAAATCACAAATTTTCTAAATTTTTAAATGACATACAAAATTATTAAAATCTAAGATGAACATAAGAAGCAGAAAACCAATGTTTAAAAATGCGCAAATAATACATAAAAAGCAGCAAACAACTGTTTCGAATCTACAAGCGAGATTCTTCTCCGGTGCAAGATAGAGCAAGACACAGCGTTCAAGAAAAAGCAAGGCTGGGCCAAACAATGGTTTTTAAATGTTGGTTTTCTGCTTCTCAATTCTTGCACAAAGGCGTTATTTGCAATTTTTAAGATGAACATAATTTAGAAAGTTTCTATAGGTATTTTGACTGATGAATAAATAAATGAAAAAGCTTTAAATAATTGTTTCTAAGCTTAATTCTTGAGTATTGTTAAAAATTAAGTACAATAAGTTCGTAAATAGCATAGTTTATCTGACATAAAAAGCATTTCATTTAAAATTATTTAAATCTAACATAACTTGCAATGTCATAATTCATTCAAGTAATCAAATTATTCATTCTTTTATATAAAATAAGCACAGCAAGTATAGTAAATTTCTACAAGTAAAACAATAAAACAACAATAATTTTATTTTCTCATTCTGCTTTTGCAATAATGAATTTATAGCATATATCGGACTTAAGAATGACATCTGCTCAACAGTTATTGTAAAAGAACGTATAAGAAAAAGAAAATAATTGGTATAAAAACGTTAAGAACAGCAAGAGCTTCTGTAGGTTGTTTAACTTTGTAACTCATATACACGCCCCCAAAAATAGGGATTGAAAAGGCAGAAAAACTTCTTTCTTAAAAAAAAAAAAAAAAAAAAAAAAAAAATTAAAAGCTAATAATCTCCACTGAGAGGTAATAATGATATTATTGAATATTTTTAGGATTTCAGATATAGCTAGCTATTATTATATTTACCACCCCGAATGTGTGCATGAATGGGTTTAAATCATTTTTATAATTTCTTTGTTAGCATTTTACATTTAGGCGATTAGCAGTACAAATGCAAAACAAGCTGCAAATAATGTGTTAGTTTTATTATTTGGGCTACTAACTAATGAAATTAATTATTTACAGTTTTTATTAATTATGTAATTACTATTTCCTCAAGGCCATTTTGTAAGTGCCGGTTTAAAATTGGCAAAATGCACCTTGCCTTTTTTTTTTAAAATATTGAAATTAACCTGTAGCTGCAGCCAGAGATTTCTTTTATATAACTTCCCCATTCCACAGTATGTAATCCATGTGCCCAAGACCTTACAAAAATGATAAAACTTTATTTCTTTAGAAAAAAGTGGATATTAAAAAAACATGTTATTTAATTGTATCTGTAATTCATGAAATTGTTAAAAATTAATGACACTTTATTTATTATACTAAAAACCTATATATATATATATATATATATATATATATATATATATATATATGTTAAACATGTTAAATAATGTATAAAATACTGAAAGAGATATATATTATAAATTTTTAAAAGTAATAAGTGGCATTTTTAGAAAAGGCAATACGCTTCGTTTTATGATTTTGAATTTTTATGAGCGATTGTTATTAATCAGGATCAAATGTTTATTAAATTCAATTAAGAGATTACTCTTTCAAGGAATGCATTAATTCACTTAGAAAAAAAAAATATCCATGAAGGTATTGATGTTACATCGAGTATAAAAACAATAATAAAAGAAAAAAAAATTCTTGATACATATAACTTTTAAAAACAATGCTTAAAAATCACATAAATTTCCTTTTTTTAATTATTTTCTTTGTAGAAATTGCTTTAAACATGATAAGTAAAGCATAAAATACTGATAGAGAGAAATATTATAAGTTTTTAGCAGTAATAAGTGGCATTTTTAGAAAAAGCGATACACTTCGTTTTATGATTTTGAATTTTTATGAGCGATTGTTATTAATTAGGATCAAATGTTTATTATATTCAATTAAGAGATTACTCTTTCAAGGAATGCATTAATGCACTTAGAAAATAAAATTATCCATGAAGGCATTGATGTTATATCAAATATAAAAACAATAATAAAAGAAAAAAAATTCTTGATACATGTAACTTTTAAAAACAATGCTTAATAATAAACAGTCAAATGCGAGTATTACTCGCGCACAGAGGGTTCCATACAATAAATATATGAATTAGGAACTGCATTAAAAAAATCCGTTGCTAAAAGAGTACTAAGACTTTGTAAAAAACTATACAATGTAGGCTTGGGTATAGCTGTATAAACTACAAAAGAATAAAAGGATATACCATAAAAGTCCAAAGAGATATGGAGCCTAAATAATATCAAATATTCTGTATAACTCTTTTTTAAATCTTATCCTAATTTGTTTTTGATAAATTGGATTCGGTGACAATAAAAGTACTGCATATTTTAAATTCATTTGGCATTTCATAAAATTCATCAAATTCTGAGTTGTAATAACCTTTTGTTTTACAGAGCACCGTCAGCAAAACCATTATTCAAAATTTAAACTTAGCATTGTCCTAAGCACGCTTCGAAAGAGGTCGCAAAGTTTCAACGCCGCTTTGGTCCGTGCCACGTTTTTCCAGATAGGTTTTTATTAAACCTTTAAAGATACGGGAGGTGTATTGAGAGAGTCACTCAATGCAACACTCTCAAAAATAATTTACTTAAAATTGAGAACTTCCATGTACTCGTATTTTTTTAAGTACAATTGTTTGAAAAAGAAGTACATTATTAAAAATAATCTTCTTAAATATGAGCATTTCTATGTACTCATATTTTTTAAGTACAATTGTTTCAAAAAAGAGTGTTAATCTACTTAAAAATGAAAATTTCTATGTACTCGATTTTTTTAAGTACATGATATTTTGAAGTTGTGTATACTTATACTTGATTTATAAATGCATGCTGAAATGAATATGTATATTTTGTATTTTAAAGTCTTAATATTCATGTTTAAATCCTATGTGCTCAAAAATATGAGTTTTTTGATAAACCCTTTTCTTATACCGAATTGACAGTAGGGATTTCCAAGTTTTTATTTAAAGATATGTCTATCTTTGTTATAATTTTTAATTTATAATACACACTTTTCAAATTTATTTACAATTTCATTAGAAATGGTAAAGAAGAAAATTTAGTTTAAAAATTGCCTTATTAGAAATTAGAATATTTAAGAAAGGGAAAATTCATCTCTGCTGTTAGCGGTCTTCCGTCGCTGATTCATAAAAGGTGTCATTTGAAGAAGCTGGTAACTGCTCTAATAGCACAGTCAGTACAATACTGATCTTCCACCTGGAGGATGCGGGTTCAGTGCACGGGGCGGCTCATACACAAAATTTTTAGAATTAAAATAGTAAATTCGTTGTTCTTTACTCCAAAAATTCTAGTTCTTCGCAATTCAAAATTACCGTAATTAAAAGTGGTGATTTGTCGGTTCTCCGTAATTTCGCTTTTTTTTTCTTATAGTGTATGTGTGTTTTTATACATACTTATTTTCGAGTCCCTGTATGTACTCAAAAAAATGAGTACATGCGTTTTTCAAATTTAGGAATTAAGAACTCGGAGCTATTTTAAGATCGGTAAGTGCTCAATAATTAGTACAATTTACTTATTTTTAAGAATAGTGTTTTAACAGTGAAACTAGTCGCGAATCCCATAGTATTTATGGTATTTATTCAAATTAAATTAGTCTGCTTTTAACAATTTGACGTTTATTGCTTTTCTACTGCTAATGGAAATTACATTACACAAATATATCCTTAAAAGTTGTTATATAGGCTTTAAAAGGCTATGGAGCATAGGGTACGCCGCCCCTGTCATTATGTATGTCCAAACTGCCCGTGTCTTTAAAGGTTAATATCTCGGCTAATTAAAGACGCTTTTTTACTAAAATCATTATAAACAATGCTTTTATACTTCTGCTACGATAGGTACCTCCAGCGCTGCTCAAAACTTTTGCGGAATGCCCGTAAATCAAAATTTGTGTGTAACGGAAAAATGAGATTTTCTCAAAAAATATTTGACCCAAGGTAATCTCTATAATTTTCCCGCAAGGTCTGAATTAACGTCTACAACCTCTAATTTTTTCAGAATTTTAGTTTCAGTAAATTCGAAATTAGATAGGGGGAACATATTTTTGCACTAGATTTTCGACGATAGCTTTGAAAATATAATACCTAAAATTAAATGAAATGTGTTTTTAAGCTCAGCGTTACGAAAGTTTTCACACGATATACATAGAAATTTTTTTTTTCAAGCAACATAATTAGCTCTCTACATTTTTTCTAAACATATTTATGAATGTTTAATAATCCGTAAATATGTGGCTTTATAATCTTTATTACTTCCCCGAATTTGAACTTTCCACGTCCAATAGTTTACGAGTAAAGTGGCTGTGACAGACAAACAGACACAGGAGTGATCTTATAATGGTTCCGTTTTCACTTTTTAAGTACGGAACACTAAAAATCATATAAATCTCCTTTTTTTATTATTTCCTTTGTAGAAATTGCTTTAAACATGATAAGTAATGCACAAAATACTGATAGAGAGATATATTATAAGTTTTTAAAAGTAATAAGTTGTATTTTTAGAAAAGACAATACGCTTTGTTTTATGATTTTGAATTTTTATGAGCGATTGTTATAAATCAGTATCAAATGTTTATTAAATTCAATTAAGAGATTACTCTTTCAGGGAATGCATTAATTCACTTAGAAAATAAAATTATCCATGGAAGTATTGATGTTGTATCAAATATAAAAACAATAATAAAAAAAAAAATTCTTGATACATGTAACTTTTAAAAACAATGCTTAAAAATCATATAAATCTCCTTTTTTTATTATTTTCTTTGTAGAAATTGCTTTAAACAAGTAATGCATAAAATACTGATAGAGAGATATATTATTAGTTTTTAAAAGTAATATGTGGCATTTTTAGAAAAGGCGATACGCTTCGTTTTATGATTTTGAATTTTTATGAGCGATTGTTATTAATTAGGATCAAATGTTTATTAAATTCAATTAAGAGATTACTCTTTCAAGGAATGCATTAATTCACTTAGAAAATAAAATTATCCATGAAGGTATTGATGTTATATCAAATATAAAAACAATAATAAAAGAAAAAATATTGTTGATATATGTAACTTTTAAAAACAATGCTTAAAAATCATTAAATCTCCTTTTTTTAGTATTTTCGGTTAGCCGGGCACCAGTGTTATATATACATATATATTTAGATATATATACACATATATGTACATATATATGCATATGTATTTATATATATGTGTGTGCGTGCGTGTGTGTGTGTATATATATATTGTAGGGACTTAGATATCACTGGACAAGAGTCTATGGTAGCGTAAGTTATCAAAATCTAAGTCCTTTATTTAGTCTCGATTAAATAAGAATATTTACAAGTTAAACAATATTGGTTTGGGTTCTCGTCATTTTTACAGGATAAAAAGTTCCATCAATGGGCTGCTTCAACAGATATAGTGCTTCAATCAGAGAAAAGACTGGTCGGACGACCATCTATCTCATCTCCTCGCTTCGCTCATTCACCACTAGGTCCAGCAAGACCTCCTCGCCAGCGTACTCGCTCTCTCGCTTCCTAACTCCTTCTCTCTTCCTCCCGCGTTGCCACCTCGCCTCCCTCCAAGGCTGAAAACTCTCTGTTCTAGGGAAAACTAGTCTTTTTCCCTCTTAGCCGATGCCACCGCCTCTTTCTCGAAGGCTGAAGCTCGCCGCCCTAGGAGAAATCGTCTTTTCTCCCCCTCAGCCGTTGCCACCGCTCACTTACTGGATGGCTGAAACACCTGCTCTCTGTGCAATTCAATGGAATGTTAAGTTAGCGCCGGAACGAAATTGTACTGCCAGTTCCATTCATATTTGCAGACTCGACGGCAACATAGCTTTGTTCAGAGATGAACTATGAGTTTATGAGATTCCACTTAGCGTGGGAAAGTCCAGAAGACCCTAGGGGGATCTTCTCCCGAATTAATAGTTCGTGAATAAATAGTCTTTAGGGGTAATTAGTAAAGTTCTTACAGCAATCCCCCCTCCAAGAGAGATTTTTCACGTAGCTGGAAAATCTATAGTGAAGTCAGTGTTACACTCAAAATTCGTTCACCACAGAGGTTCATTATTCATTTTTTTTTCTTTTGTACTAATCACATATAAATTTACACACTTTTCCAGGAACATTATTATGACAATTACAACAATATATACAAAATGAAAATTATTTATACCTTATGATGCAAGCAATTTTTTTAGAGAATTATATACAATTTCCCTAAATTTATTCAACCCTACTTAAGCAATCAACATGCACTATTTCTTTCCCCGGACGGTGCCTGATTGTATAATGATAAGGTTGCCGCATCAATGACCAGTGGATCAATCTTGGACTATTCACGGCGTTGTTTCGGATCAACCTTACCCAATATTTACTGGTACTCTGCGCTGATCTTCTGCTAGATAGTTTCACTTTCATTTTTACTCCTCTGATGCGGTTTAATACAACTCCTCTCTGTCCCATATGATTACTCCAATAATCGGAAACCCTTTTCGCGTTGTTTAAATACAACAAACCAAATATCTTAGGAGAATGATAATTCGAATTGTCTTGCCTTCTAGCGCCTAAATCTAAGTCGTGCGTACTCGAATAGTTTTCTCCCGGATCAATCTGGAAGACACCCCTATTCCTCTTAACCTCACGAGTTTTCGTCCCCGTTTCCACTAATAATTCCCGAAATTCCCGGATACGTCTAATTAAATCCAATCTAGGTATGAATTTTAACCCTTTCGAACGTTCATCCCTTTTCCATCTCTCGTATAACTTTTTAATTTCGTTTACGGTTTTTGGCCAACAATAACGATTCAAGAATTTATAACCTGACTTCTTCTTCGTACTTAGAAGTCTGCCTGCACTCTCCTTACATTAGGATAACATATCTCCTTTGACTTTCAACGGGATTACCATTTGTTCTCGGTCAGATTCACTGGGATCTTTTATTTTCCTAATCCCTAACCCCTCGTTCATTTCAAAATGCGATTTCACCTCGTCCGCTCTCTGCTTAACACAATCGAATTTGATATTCTCTTGAGCGTCACTCACATTTTCTTTGTTTCCTAGGGTCAAGTTTTCATCCCGCGGTACGGTCTCGCTTAGACGTAGAAAAGTCTCTTGCTTTTTCTCCGTTACTAAACTGGCTCCTATTTCTCCCACTGCGTCCGGGGGGTTGAATTTTAAAGTCTCGACTCTTCCCACCCTTCTAGCTAAATCGCCTCTCTCAGCCAAGTTCAAAACCTGTTCATTAAAGGGATTCAAATTCGGTACGGGCTGTGCGCTCTCAACTACAGGTAGAAAAATTCCCCTTTTCTCTTCGACAAAGATTCCCTCCTCTGGGTTACTCCCTGACCTCGGCGGGTCGCTCTTAAAAATTCCTCTTTCTACCTCGGCGCGGAGAATTGGCTGATCCATCGGCTCAGGTGAACCGGCTGGTTTTTCATTTTCGCTCTCCGTTACGGTAGGGGGAATGGACGAGCTCTGCGATTTAGTTTCGCTTTTCGTATCCGCGTTTCCGGGGTGCGCCCGTGGCCCTGTGCGAACTGCGATGATTGAACGCGGGTATCGTCTCCGCCTGTCAATTAATTGCTGCGTTTTGTTCCCTAACAAATAATGAACCATGTGCGTTTCTTTATCTACTGCGGCCGCCTTTGTCCTTATAGTATCCCCGGTACCCAGATTAATTTCTATTTCTACAATAGGTAAACACCGAAGTTTATTATCTAATGCTTGTTTAACATATACACTTTCACCCGTAAATCGGTCCTCATTTACACCGTGTGCCGATATTAAGTCCAAATTACTTCCGCTATCGCGTAGAATAGCCATTTCTTTCCCATTAATTAACCCGCGACTGATGTAGGGTTCAAAGGCACATTCTAAGTCTTGTAGGCCCCGCGATATGGTAAACTGCTTCGGTCTTTTCAGCCTTTTTTAGCTCCGGGCAAGAATACTTGTAATGGCCGGTTTTCCTACACAAAAAACATGTAATCTCTCTTTTTATCGAATATTTCATTTCTGTTTTTCGAGTTGTCTTTATCCCTCCAGTTTGTCCTACTCTCTTCCGTTCTACTATCCGTTTTTGATTGCTCCGCAAATTTATTTCGCTCTAGAGGTTGGGAAAGGTTTTGAAGTTTCGAGGGCCCTAGCCCTTTCATAGTTTTCCTAGCCGAATCATACGCATCTAATTTCTTTGCCAACTCAAATGGAGTGATTATCGTGCCCCAAACATCAATGAAATGGTGCGTCGTTTCCGGATTAACCTTTCTTTTTAACTGATCTGTGATTATTAGCTCTCTCAGTTGGTCGAAATTTCCCACTCCTAAACCGCTTAACCATTGATCAAAGTAATTGGAAGCCTCATATACGCAATCTTTCCACGTTTTGTTTTCGGGCTTTTGTGTCGTAACAAATTTTAGTCGAAAGTCTTCTGCCGAAAGCTGGAACCTTTCTAGTAACATCTTTTTTACATGATCGAAATCGTCGGAACACGCGGGTGGTTCTCTCAAGATAAGCTCCCCCAACTCCGTCGGTAACAATCCTAGTAAATGCGTAACCCATTGACTTTTCTCGATTTGGGCTTTCTGCGCTTGTCTTTCGAATAAACTGAGATAGATTGATATTTCGGACTTATCGGAGTCGAATTTGGGCAGGACTGATTTTAAAGATATTTTCGGCTCTCTCTCATTTTGGCTAGAAGCTAAACTAAACTCATCTGGTTCCCGTTCTAACCTAATTCTCGCCAATTCATGCTCCCGCTCCAAAGCCTTAGCCTTTTCTTCCCTCTCAAAGGCCTTATTCCGCTCTCGTTCTAACCTTTCTTCATTTTCTCTCTCAACCTTATCTTTCTCTAAGATTTTTAGCTGGGCTAGTGCTAAAGTTTCGTCATAGTCCTCTGCTTCTTCGAGTTTTTTAATAATTTTGGCTATATTATCCGACTCTTCTATGCTCGCGCCGAATTCAATAGCTAACTCTTTTAGATCGCACTTTTTCTTACCCGCAAACACTGACATGTTTCCTACTAATTAACAGTTATAAAAAATGCTATGCCAATCATGCAATTATCCACTTCGAAGTCTCTAAATATTTCCCTAGTTGTGGATAATCATAAACTCTCGCGACATAAAAATATCACAACAATTTCAATAATATTAATATGATAAACAGCCTTATCACTAACCAACCAAGTTTTCATATATAACTTTATATATTCTTTGGTATCATTTCTTTAAAGTCAATTGCTCAAAAAGTCTCTTAAATTTTGAAAACATACATTCTGAATAAAATTCACATACAAAACAGAATTTAAATTATTTGCATTCAGTGCATCCAACGATGCGCCACCTCTCATAAGCAATTTAAATTATCCTCACTGAATTATTAACCTTTAGTACAAGTAATACTTATTTAAAACAGTTTTAAGGAACTTTAGAAAATTAATATTTACTTAAATTTCTTAGAATCCAGTTGGAAAAATTTCACAAAATGTTATTATCAAATTCCTTACTTCCTAAACTCTATTAAATATACAATGATTAAAAAACATGTTTGTTATTAACTATACTATTTCGATTAAACCTCTGTAATGAATCAAATAAAGAGTGCTAACCTGAGATATTGTTGATTGCTCTTCTGACTTCCGTCTTAGACTGGTACAGCTCCGGTCATCTGTAGGCTAAACTATCCGGCGGGCTCGACTTCCCTGCATTCGGGTATCTCTCGTCTCTTGCACGGCGTCGGATTGCCTTGGGTCTGGAATCCTTGCTGGATTCGCCGAAGACTCTGCTCTGGGGATCAAGGTCTCCTTTCTACCCTCCGTCTGTCGATTTCGGATCTCCGGAACGTCTTACGTCTCTTGCACGGCGTCGGAATGCTTTGGCTCTGGAATCCCTGCTGGATTTGCCGAAGACTCTGGTCTGGTGATCACGAGTCCTTCTATCTTGCGGCCTGGTTGCGGCCCTTCCTGTTTTTTGACGAACTGTGATAGATTATTTTCACCAGTTCTTAATCCTCTTTAGCTGCCACCACTGTAGGGAGTTAGATATCACTGGACAAGAGTCTATGGTAGCGTAAGTTATCAAAATCTAAGTCCTTTATTTAGTCTCGATTAAATAAGAATATTTACAAGTTAAACAATATTGGTTTGGGTTCTCGTCATTTTTACAGGATAAAAAGTTCCATCAATGGGCTGCTTCCACAGATATAGTGCTTCAATCGGAGAAAAGACTGGTCGGACGACCATCTATCTCATCTCCTCGCTTCGCTCATTCACCACTAGGTCCAGCAAGACCTCCTCGCCAGCGTCCTTGCTCTCTCGCTTCCTAACTCCTTCTCTCTTCCTCCCGCGTTGCCACCTCGCCTCCCTCCAAGGCTGAAAACTCTCTGTCCTAGGGAAAACTAGTCTTTTTCCCTCTTAGCCGATGCCACCGCCTCTTTCTCGAAGGCTGAAGCTCGCCGCCCTAGGAGAAATCGTCTTTTCTCCCCCTCAGCCGTTGCCACCGCTCACTTACTGGACGGCTGAAACACCTGCTCTCTGTGCAATTCAATGGAATGTTAAGTTAGCGCCGGAATGAAATTGTACTGCCAGTTCCATTCATATTTTCAGACTCGACGGCAACATAGCTTTGTTCAGAGATGAACGATGAGTTTATGAGATTCCACTTAGCGTGGGAAAGTCCAGAAGACCCTAGGGGGATCTTCTCCCGAATTAATAGTTCGTGAATAAATAGTCTTTAGGGGTAATTAGTAAAGTTCTTACAAAATATATGTACATAGATGCGAATATATATGTATATGTAACACTGGCAACCGGCTAACCGAGACGTACCTTATTTTCTTTGTGGAAATTGCTTTAAACTGAATAAGTAATGCATAAAATACTGATAGATATATTATAAGTTTGGCTTAGATGCGTTATATTCCCGGATGGCCGCCATCTTAGATGTTTTGAGATTTCTTGGCGATTTTATGTTGGCGATGTTTATCTATATGTGGAACCCCGTGTGACGTGTGTGTTTGGCGTGTCGTATTCTGGCAACCCCTGAGAAGGTCATTTTCGGCTAGGATATTGCGGATGTGGTTTGATTTCGTGTTGTATTATTCTGTCTTTTTGTTCTTATGTTAAATTTATTGGATTTATTTGATTGACTATGGTTTCTGTAGTCCGTTTAAACGCTCTCGCTGAAGTAATTAAGAAATTTAAGGAAATTTTGACGAAAAAAGGAGGTTTGTTTACAGAGTGTCAATGCGTATTCATAAGCCTATTTTTGAAAATGACGGTGATGCTATGACAGTATTTCGTGCTTGAGGTTTGATGAAAGCATATGTCTGTTAAGGTATGTTGATGATTTTATGTATATTTGTTTGCCTTTCGATTTTTTTACATTTTGAGATGGCTACACACCGAGAACTGCTGAATTTTAAAAATGCTACACAGCGAGAAATGCCGAATCCAGTGATTTCTTTTCGGTTAATGAGCGCGTAGCGCCATACGATTACTGATTGCCACTTTAGTGAGTGTCTGTTAAGGTATGTTGATAATTTTATGTATAATTGTTTGCCTTTCGAGTTTTTTATATTCTGAGATGGCTACACAGCGAGAACTGCTGAATTTTGAGAATGCTACACGGCGAGAACTGCTGAATCCAGTGATTTTTTTCGGTTAATGAGCGCGTAGCGCTCATGCAACGATTACTGATTGCCACTTTAGCGAGTTTTGTTTATTATTTACGTTTTATTTCTGTTAAGCCTAACATGTGTATAAACCGGTGTTTGGCGACATTTACTACTTGGCGGAAAAGGTGTTTTTACACACAGAAAAATTCCAAGATGGTGGCCTCGGGAATTTATGACATCTGTTCCATAAGTCTTTAAAAGTAATAAGTGGCATTTTTAGAAAGGGCGATACGCTTCGTTTTATGATTTTGAATTTTTATGAGCGATTGTTATTAATCAGGATCAAATGTTTATTAAATTCAATTAAGAGATTACTCTTTCAGGAATGCATTAATTCACTTAGAAAATAAAATTATCCATGAAGGTATTGATGTTATATCAAATATATAAACAATAATAAAAGAAAAAACTCTTGATACATGTAACTTTTAAAAACAATGCTTAAAAATCATATAAATCTCCTCTTTTTTTTATTATTTTCCTTGTAGAAATTTCTTTAAACATGATAAGTAATACATAAAATACTGATAGAGAGATATATTATAAGTTTTTAAAAGTAATAAGTAGCATTTTTAGAAAAGGCGATACGCTTCGTTTTATGATTTTGAATTTTTATGAGCGATGATTGTTATTAACCCATTAACGCCCAGTGGCATATTTTTAGATCGCAAGACTTAGTGGCAAGAAAATGCTTTTCACACCAGTAAATATGAAGATAAATGTGGACTTTCTTTCACAAGACAAATTCCTTGATAAAATAAGATAAAAATGACTCTTCTTTTAAAAGTGGTGGGAAATTAAAATTTTTATTTTAACGATGAAAAACATAATGTTGCGAAAACGCAACGTCAGCCGTTAATGGGTTAATCAGGATCAAATGTTTATTAAATTCAATTAAGAGACTACTCTTTCAAGGAATGCATTAATTCACTTAGGAAATAAAATTATCCATGAATGTATTGATGTTATATCAAATATAAAAACAATAATAATAAAAAAAAATTCTTGATACATATAACTTTTAAAAACAATGCTTAAAAATCATATAAATATTTTTATTATTATTTTCTTTGTAGAAATTGCTTTAAACATGATAAGTAATGTATAAAATACTGATATAGAGATATATATAAGTTTTTAAAAGTAATAAGTGGTATTAGGTAGCTTTCATTACAAAAAGCTACCTATTGCAGCCGTTCGGAGGAAAGCGATTTCAAAAAATTCTGGTGTATTTTCATGACCCTCCAGACCCCGAAACCACCCTCCGTTCAAAAGTTGATATCATATATATATGTGTGTATATATATATATATATGATCTTTGTCACACGGTAACTATCGTATTTATGATCCGATTTGGATGAAATTTCGTATATAGATAGTGCATACCAATGTCTCGACTGAGTCTGTTGGCCAGCTTCATCCGCCATCTTGTTTCAAAATGGCGGCCATTAAAATTTTTTATAATTAAAATTTGAAATGTGTGTACAAAAAAATTGAAAATTTAATTTTTTTTCTTATGTGTTTAACCTTGATACAAAGATTCCGGAGCATTTTTTGTTTCGTCTATATCTTAAAAAATGGCTGAGTTATAGCACTTTGAATTTCTAGCTTGGCTGACATTTTAAAACGACCTGATTTTTGTCACGCGATAACAGACGTATTTATGAACCGATTTGGATGTACCTTGGTGTATACATAATACGTACCAATGTCTCGACCGAGTTCGTTTGCCAGTTTCATCCGCCATCTTGTTTCAAAATGGGGGCCATTTAAATTTTAAAAAAAAAATAATTTGAAATGAGGTACTAAAAAATTGGAAAATGAAAAATATTTGTTTTATATGTGTTTGACCTTAATACAAAGATTTCGGAACAGTTTTTGTTTCGTCTATATCTAAAAAAATGGCTGAGTTATAGCATTTTGAATTTCTATTGTGGCTGACATTTTTAAACGATCTGATTTCTGTCACGCGATAACAGGCGTAGTTATGAACCGATTTTGATGTTACTTGGTGTGTACATAGTACATACCAATGTCTCGATCGAGTTCGTTGGCCAGCTTCATTCGCCATCTTGTTTCAAAAGGGCTGCCATTAAAAAAAAAAAATTTTTTAATTTAAAATAAGTTATCAAAAAATTGAAAAATGAAAAAGATTTTTTTTATGTATTTGACCTTGATACAAAGATTCCGGAGCATTGTTTGTTTCGTATATATCTTAGAAAATGGTAGAATTATTCAACCTTATATTATATAACCTTTTATTATTAAAACTTTGAATTTCTAGCATGGCTGACATTTTGAAACTATCTGATATTTGTCACGTGATAACACGCGTATTTATTAACCTATTTCGATGTAAGAAGGCATGTGGATAGTATATCATAATGTCTCGACCAAGTTCGCTGGCCAGCTTTATCAGCCTTCTTGTTTCAATATGGCGGCCAGTAAATAAAAAAAATTATTTAAAGTAAGGTGCAAAAAAAATTAGAAATTGAAAAAGGTTTCTTTCTTAAGTATTTGACCTTGATATAAGGATTCCGGAGCTTTTTTTGTTTTGTCTTTATCTTAAAAATGGCTCAGATATAGCAGTATGAATTTCTAATGTGGTTGACAATTTGAAAAATCTGATTTTTTGCCTGCTACAGTACTTGTATCTCAACCGATTCCAATGTGAGTGAGCATGTGCACGGGAAGGCCTCGACCATCACTAAGGCCTCGATCAAGTTCACTCGTTAGCCTCATCCACCATGTTGTCTTAAAATGGCAGGAACTTCACGATATCGCCGAATTTGGCAACCAAATATAAGTTTCTTTAAATAAAAGCAGCTTGGATAAAGCTGACTAATTTCACGAAATTCTCATTCATAATGATTTAGTATTGATAAAAATTAGTATCGAATCTTCCATAATCGGTTTCCACTAAATTGAGCTTCGCGTGTTTGAATAATATAAGCTTGCTTTTTAAAAATAAGGAATATGAAAGCTACCTCTTCCTCCCGGCACTGGCCGGAAGGACTTTTTTTTAGAAAAAGCGATATGCTTCGTTTCTACGATTTTGAATTTTTATGAGCGACTGCTATTAGTCAGGTTCAAATGTTTATGAAATTTAATTAAGAGTCTCTACTGTTTCACTGAAAGCATTATTTGACTCACAAAATATAATTTATATCACATATTAAAACAATAATTCAAACGACTTTCGCTTCAGATATAATGCAGATCGGAACTATTTTAGTCTTCAGCAAAATGTTCAATATTTACCGGTAAAAGAAATACAAATTTTGTTTACGAGAGTTACAGTAAAAATTTATAATGTGTATAACAGTAAAATAAACAATAAACACTAGTGCACTTACTTCGAGTATTTCATGGATTGACGGGCCGAGAAACTAAAGCTGGATACCAGTATCCACGTTTCTGCTTGAGATGTCCTGTAGAGCGGAAAACGCCATCAAAGTTTATCACGTGTTGCCACTCAACGATAACAAACATTGAACCACAATTTCGGATTTAGTGCATCCAACATATAATTCTCTTTTCCAGTCATTTTTATTAGAACGAAAAACCTGGTGAAACCTCCTTTTTTCTCCAGTTTTTTGGAGAAAAGTTAAACTCTTATTTTTAACAGTATACTTTAGAATTATAGATGAACCACTAATTGGTAAAAAGAATACTATTAAATTAATAGATATTTTTATATATGAAGGATAATGCTTGATTTTAAATGATGAGAACTTAAATATCAAAATAAGTTTAGGAGTTATTGCAGAAAAGGGACTCAGAAAGGAGAAGGTTAACAAAAGAGACTGTGACAAAGACCTAAAACAAGTTTTGAAAAAAGGTAAGTCCTTATTCAGAAATTTGTTTTTGTGTATGGGCTAAGGTACAGTGCAATAACTTTGAAACAGCTGCTAACCTCCCCATTTCTTTCATGTCAAATAAATATATTATGAACCAGAAGTTTTACTTAAATGAAATTAAATAAAAACAAAACACATTTTAAAAATTTTCTGTATTTAAGTTTATAAATTATATGCAAAATAAGATCTAGTTTGTGTGTATTTACCCAGATAGTATGCACATTAGCAGCAAGTTTGATTTTTCTGATACTATCTTGCCAAGACAAATTTAACTTGGCAAATTTGCTGCAAATCTCTCACAAGGTATACCATTACCCACTTGCATGAGTAGTTTGTTGTGAATGTGATGGAAGACTGTCTTTAATTCACGAAGTGGCGAAAAAAAAAAATCCCTCTGTTGAGAGACTAATCAATCAGCATATGTGCAGAAATTGCAGAAACTGGGTACTACTCAAAGGCAAGACACACACATCATTGTTACTGTTATGGAATCGCATTTTCATTGATTGGTTAAGTTAAGGAACCCAGAAAAGGTATTTATTATTTTAACTCTTCAAATGTAGTTATTTTTTGTGAAGTAACATTTTATCTATAATCTACGGCTTATTTCATATAAAAATTCTTACAAATTAAAAATTTATGTTAATTTACTAAGTTATGTTTACGTCTTCGGTCATTTTAAATTTATATTGAAAATTGTAATTTTTAATAGAATTTTTCTCAATATTATTGGATTTTTTTTTAAATATCGTTTTAACACATTGCCGACAGGCAATTTTTACAAATCTGAATTTTAAAACAGTAGAAGCTCCTCCTTGTTCTGAAAGTCTTATTTTATTTATTTTTTTAAGCTATGAGGTATTCGCTACGGCTTTTGCCGGCATGACCTCAAATGATCTCAAAATGGCGTTATTTCCTTGGAACACCTGAAAGACTTTTGTAAATTAGTGTTCTAGATAGGTTTCCTAAGTTTATGCATCAGTAAATGTCTTTCAATGTACGAATTTAATATAGTAAAATGTCTTACAATCTATAAAAATATGGACAACATGATATAAATGCATTTTCTGTAAGGTAGAAATCACTAGTCAATGATGTTTTTTGAATGAAAACGAGAATTCTCGTTTTCCGTCGAGAATGTGTTAATTGATATTTATTTATTATCCATTTTTGCCTTTAACCCAATTCGAGTCCATGGTTTTTAACCCTTTCGGGACTGCATCCCTTACACAAATTTTATTCGGTTCGCACCGCTTTTTTTAAACGCTATACTTATCAAATAGCCAAAAAAGACTCCAATTTGTAAGTACAAGTATTACCGTTATTTGTCAATGGTGATAAAAGCGATGGATGCACCTTCTGATGATGCGTATACGGGCTTTTTATCTCGAGAAGAAGCTGGTAAATATGTCAGCTTGCATAATATCAGAGACAAATCGAACCTCCCAGACAAAACACTTAACCCTTTAGTGCATAGCTTTGCATATATGCAAACAACACTGTTTTGAATTTAATAGATCTTTTTTATTAGCATATACCTAATTCACGCCAGTACTGCCATGATTCAGTTCCTGTTAGTACTTCCATTGTATTACTGTCGGGATGTGGGGCATTATGCCCCAGGCTCCTCGAAAAACTGCAGAAGTCTCTCTCTCTTCACAATCACTTGTATTGCCTATATACTCTGCTTTTTATCTCGAGAAGAAGCTGATAAATATATCAGCTTGCATAATATCAGAGACAAATCGAACCTCCCAGACAAAACACTTAAGCCCGTGCTTGCAGCGCCGTCTATAGGAGGGTAGTAAAGCACGCGCTGCCGTGAAACGCTTCGACGAGATGAAGGCACAAAATTTCCTAGCTGTTATTTAATTCGCGATGGATCGTCTGCCTGCACGGTGTTTATCTTGCCGTTAAATCGCTTCAAAGATAAGGTTTTTTTTTTCTCTTATTTATTGTATTACTTCTCTTTTAATTTGAGTATTTATAGGTTTTTCTGTTTACTAGTAATTGTATTTTTTTCTCAGTTCATATTTTGCAGTGATTTCTACAATGGAAATATCCAAGCAGTGTGTATGCATCGATTGACCTGAGGGCTCAAGATTATTGTGTAGTAGGTGTAAACAGATAGTGTGGTACCATTGCCAGTTTGGTCTCCATTTTTATTTCGAAATGTTATATTTACACCGGAAATTTTGAAAAAAGAAGCTGTATTAGCTTGTACGATAAGTTGCTGTAAGTTCAAAATGTGGTGGCTTTGGCGCTTGCGTTATCTTGCTGCAGTCTTGTTATGAACTTTCAGTCTTGTCATGATGAACTTGCTGCAACTTTGCAGGTTTCCAAAGCAAGATTGCTGCAAATTTTCTGCAACCTAAAATTGCTATGTGGGTATAAGTAATTCCTTAGAATGTTGTATAACTCTTTTATCTTAAATCTAGAACTAAAATTTGTTTATTGAGTTTTAAACTTTTATGTTTTCTTTTCAGAATCTTAACTATATGATATTATGATTTCGTATTAACTAAATATTTTTGTTGGTCGCTTTCCGATCGAGTGCTCTCATGGTCGTGACGTCATTACCTAGACGTCACACCGTGAACTGGCCTTGTATTTCAATGGTCGCGGTTCGCCCAGCCAGGATGAAGTGATTCCATACAGTCCAAAAACGAATTGGAAATTGATTGCCTAGTCTTTCAAGAAACGACCTGAAGTTCAGACTAGAGTGCCTCTGCAATAGAGTGGCAACATACGATGATCAGACTGTGTTTAGACAGATGCGTTTGTGTTTTGTTTTTTTGTTGTTGTTGTTTATGACGGCCGAATATATATACGAGAAATAAGGGCCTTAGGGGGTTGTGTTTTCCGGAGCTCGGAGGCCTTTCTAAAGGAACGTAACCCGTATTTACGCAAGGTTTCCGAAGGTTTGAAGAAAATCCCGGAAAACTTCAAACGATTAGGGCGGCAGGCACGATTGGGTTCGACCCAGAACCTTTCCCTCTCGTCAGCTTTGAGAGCAGAATTTCCCTCTCTATTATAACTTTTTAGATATTAATTTCTTTTTCGAACTCCAACAACTGCGATTTGTAAATGCGGGGAACGTAAACCTCTGACTGATCTAGAAGTTTATGCTCAAGAGATTTGTAGTCTTATTTTCGAATAAGGCAGAGAAACCTGGTTCTATGAGACAGTAATGAATGTTACCCAGAGAAAATGTAGTAATAAGAAACTTTCAATAGAAAGTGATGGGAGAGATTTTTCTGTTAGTGACGAATATAATGTCTGATAAATTCATAATTTAATTATATTCTTTCAATCACAATCGACTTCTTTTTTTTTTTTACATTCTTTTAACAAAGATTTGTTTAAATGTCATTTTTTATCATTAAGTTTGTTAGAAATTTAAAAAGAAATTATGTTGAAAACTAATGACCTACTTTTGAAACTAAACTTATATTCTTTGAATAATAAAAAAATAAAATTATTTTAAGTGTGAAATTTGAGACCATTTTAAAAAGATAAATATAGTATCCATTAAAAAGTCCATAAATTGATCACTTTTTTTGTATAAAAACATTATGTAATAAAAAAGCATCTTTCGTTTTTTATAAAACTAACAATTGTCATGTTTTAACACCGTTATAGGCATTACATTATTTTTTTAAATACAAATAATTCTAGAGCAATAATTGCAGATTTCCTTATTAAGTTTTTATCTAGCACTATCAATATATTTTAATATAAAATGCTTTTCTTGAGAAATTTTTCTATTGCAATTTCTATAAATTTCTCTATAAATTGTACTACAGAAAATTTTCCATACCAATCTCAAATATATACATATATATAAATAACTGTAGATTCCTAAAGAAAAACTTTATATAAAGCAAATTTCATGGCAGGCGTCTCCATCAAATACTCTTCGACGAAAACGATAGAAATGGGCGGTTCTTCAGAACTCTCCATTCAGTTTGGTGAAGATTACAAACTTCGTCAGATATGCTAAATGCCGACAGATATCTTGAAATATCTGAAAAATGATATTGCTTTTACGAATGTCGATAGATATATCTGACTGTTGGAATATTAATATCATTTTTACAACATTGGCCAAAGCAAATAAAACATTAAAAATAAGGCATTAAAAAATCAAGTTTTCTAAATATGGCAAAATTGTTACATTTTATTGTTTAGAATACTATTTACGTATTATAATGCTATAAGTAATGCAAAAAAATCGCTTGGATGCTTTCTTTTAAGAACTAATTTTAAGTTACATCTGTGAATACCGGCAAATATCGTAAATTTGACGTCTGACATTCAGTGACTTTCGAGATATTGGGTAATATTGATCGGGACATTGGCCAATATCTGTGTGCTACTCGGGTTGCCCAAACTATGTTAAACCTACATTCCAGAATTTGGCAATACACACCTGGACGAATTCGATAATTCTAATTCAGCTATAATTCTAAGAATCTGAACGACAAAACAACCTGTGCTGGAAGTTGCAACAATTAACAACTGTAGGTCCAAGTGGTGATTATTTATTAGTCATTCAAGGTTCTTATTAAGAGAAACGAAAGTGAAAAGAAGATCACCAGATGGATCAAAAACTCTTAACCCTTAAATGCATATGGTATCGTTTATGATACAATAATTGTTCCCTATTTATTGGATTTTTTATTCACATATTCCGTATTTCCACCAGAAAAATAAAAAAGAAAATTTCACTCCATTTAATAACAGCCATTTCGTTATTAAATAAACCGAAATTTACCATTTATATTTTCTGGTATGAATTCCGATTCTCTGAATTATGAAATTTCGGGAACGCATTTTACCCTATGCATTTAAGGGTTAAAGCGTCACTCCCCCTTTGACCAAAGAACTGCTAAAAGACACTAGCGTCTCGGTGTAGCTCCGCTCCCTATGGTGATTTTTCTCCTACCTCTTGGCTGAGGAACTGGCGCTTGTTAATTTTGAGGTTGCTGTATTTCAGACGAAGCACAAGCGCTCGCTCGCGCTGTCGTTGGAAAGTGGTTTTTTTTTTTTTTTTTTTTTTTGAGCGAAGATGGCGGATAATACAGCGATAATTTCATGCTCAGAAATTTTCACCCAATTGGTTCTACTACAATTCTACTCTCATTATTTATTTATCAATCAGTTGATTGTGTTAAAAATAATTAAAATGTTATAATTTAATCTTCCGTAATTGGGTAATCTTTTTAAAACAGGGCAAATTAGCATGTTTTTAGATAAACAGCAAAAGCAATTGTATGCGGCATGATCTTTTTAGGTTAGAAGATAGGATTTTAATTTCTCGTACATTATTAAACACTAGAAAAATTCTTTCCTAAAATTTTCTCAAAATATGTGAACCGTGGTACCTGCAAATAAAAATTCAATAAAATCGCATGTTTCTTCTATTATGGTACAGTAAACACTTCTCAAAAATGATACCATTTTCAGGCATGAAAGTGTTCCTCCTAAAGGCGAAATTCCACATTTTTAAAAATAATTTTGGCCATTTTCTGGATTGATGCAAAAATGCAAAGAAAATATTGGAAGCATATAAGGTGGGGGAGGGGGGCGGAATCTGAAAAATTTAATAATCAGACATTTTGTCTAACTAAAATCCTTGCAGTTTTTTTTTCTTTTTTTTCTGAATTGCTGTGCAAAAGATCTATCAAATCAAAGGGAAGCTTATGTATTATAATCATATGAAAGTCGTGTAAATAAATTTGATTAAAGTATCTCTCCAGAGTGAATTTTTTTTAGACTTTAAAAGAAAAAGGAAGTTTCATAATGTTCTTTTTCGAATAGAATATTTTCTTCTATTTATGCAACACTTTTGATTTAAAAGTTTAAATTTGTTTTTAATGCTTTCTAAGCTATGAAAAGAAAATAACAATCATACGTACAATTATATTTCATTTTATCCCATAAATAACTGTTAAAATGTGTCTAAATTTTAAAAGTTTGGCGCCATCATATTGACTGAAAAGATTTTCCTCCTTTTTTCCTATTTCCCACTTTCATGCCTGCATTTTAGGCTCTTGGATATCAACCCCCTCCCCCTCCCTCCCAAAAATGCAATTTTATTCTTTAGATTGACATTGATACCTGAATTTTGCAGGCAGGTACATTTTGAATAGTAATCCTGTTTAAGTGTTACTTTATTGAAAACTTTAAGAGAAGATAATCTAAAGATCCCCCCCCCCCCCTCCTTAATTAAAAAAAAAAAAAAAAAACTTTTTGGTGATGTGACTTTGAATAGTCAAAGGTATTTTAAATTTTGTATGCAGGTAAATCCTTAATAGTATACATGCTAAAAAAATTTGAAGGGTCATAAACAAAAGTGTTACTTTTTTGTCAGGGGAGGGGGAAAACATTCTTTTGACCCCACTCATTAAAATTGCAATTGAAGTATTTGAGCATCACTATTAAGGTTATATGTTCATTCAAAATTTTTAGTGTCTATGACTGTTTTAATTCTGAAACAAAAGGTATATATATTTTTTTAGAATTTTTTTAATTTAAGTATGATTCTATTCAGAATGTGCCTGCCTACAAAATGCAAGTATTTATGACAATTAGAAGACAAGACACATTATCAAAAATGTTATTTTCCCGTGAGGGGGGGGGGGGGGGAGGGAGGCGAAATCTTTGGAATCCACAAGTTGAAATTTCTGAAATCGGAATATATAATAAGCATCATCACTATTCAGGTTCTATCTGTGTTCAAAATTTCTAGTAAATTGTTTTCGATGTAACATTTATGCTTCGCGAAACTAGCAACACTTCGCCAAACTAGCAATACTTTGCCAAATCTAGTTTCGATTGGACTTAGTTGAATCCAGTCACTACGATCTCCATAGGGAGCGGAGCTACAGCGAGACGCTAGTCTAAAAGACAGATCTCCCATTGCTTTACACCGATATTTCATGTTCATTCATCATTTTCGCGTCACAATTATCTGGCATTCACATTTATTGCTAGAAAAACACAGAACACAAAAAGAAATTCTCCTTTTCCCTAGAATTTGAAAAAGTTTTGGTGAACTTCTGAAAATTCCCTATATTTGGGAAAGATTTCCCTAAATCTCAAAATAGACTTCAAGGTTTACTTTATTAAAGCTGACATCATGTCATCTCTTTCGAGACACAAATGGAATCTAATACTTTGCTTGCTTGCCTATGGCACTTAATTTCATAAATAAAATTTGCAAAATCTTTTAACTGGTGTGAATTGTTTAAGAAGAAAGTATATTTTCTGATCATTTCATAAAAACTGTATATAAAGGCAACACAGAATGTTTTACGTCAGAAATGGTCTTTATGTAGAAGTTTGATGAATAATGAGCTCTCCGGAATTATTTTTCTAATGAAACCTTCTTCAAACGACCAGGAAAAAACGGAATTTGTTTCATTTTCTTCAAAGAAATTGGTCCCTCATGGAGGGAGTTCAAATGGGATGGTCTCTGAATGGAGATAAAATTAGTATTGAGCCTATGGAAATAACTTTCCTTCCATGAAAAAATGGTCGTTCGGGGAGGTGGTCTCACAGGCAGGTTTCACTGTATATGAATTTTTGAAGGAATTTCCATCATCACTAGCATAAGAATTTTTAAATTATAAGAGAGTCACAAATAATTGATTTTAAAATAAAATGAACAATAAATTTATCAATATAATAAAATATTTTAACTATGAGTAGTTATGTAGCTTTCACAAAATCAATATTTAATTTATTTTCATAGAATATTTGACCGAAACGCGGGTACCGAAATAACGGGACAAAATGGCAAAAGGACCAATGGGGCCAAAACGGCGAGAACGAAATGTCATGTTCTTCCAAAATTTATCCTGACGTTTAATTCTGGCGCTGATTTTTCTTTGGAAATTGAAACCGCATGTTTCATGGTGCACGTACGCCTAATGATGGTACATTTTACACAATCCATTAACAAAAGAAGGCTCAAAACAACTCACGCTATTTTACGGCTACCTTGTATATACTTAATGTCATTCAAAGTATAAAAATCTTGTTAAAAGATCGTCAGCTTCGATAAAATTTTAATACATAAACTATAAGAGTAAGTAATTTCAGAAATATTTTAAAAACACAAATAAATTCCATACACATAGGTTTAACACAGCAGAGCTGGTTTTTAGGTCAGGCTGACCAATAGCCTTAAAGCCTTAAATGCAATATTCTATTTAAAATAAATACAAAACATATATACAACAATATACAAAACATTGCTAATCTACAGCTAATTATTTACAATGCTAAAAATAAAGTGAATAACCTCCCCCCACCCTTCCCCACAAAAAATGATTAGAAAAAAATTAGTTATTTTTGAGAAAGATTTGTTCTGAAAATTTAAATCACAAAGTTGTTTTTTTTTTTTTTTTTTTTTTTTTTTTTTTTTTTTTTTCTCATAATTCAATCTTGAGATTATTGTAGATATTTTGTTTATTTTGGCAATCCCATTTTAGCAGATTTCAACTCCAGCAACTAATCTCAAAAATACATTCTAATAAGCAATAGAGATCTCCAGGCAATAGAGATCGTATAGGTGCTCTACCTAGCAAAATTCATGGTAGTTCTGGAAAAAGACTTACTATATGTTTTTTGGGTCGCTGAATCCGAATTTTTAACTCCCCACCAAAATTTCCCCGCCAACGCCCCCAAATTTTGGTAAAATGCCCCCCCCCCAAAAAAAAGGTTTTTATTAAAAAAAACAATTTTTTTTATTGTTTTAGGGAAAAAGTATCTAGAAATTCAGAAAGTAGACAAAATTTGCAACAAATTAGATACATGACATTATGACTTAGGATGAAGGGGAAGGGGGATCTGCCTCGGAACATGCGCGCGGTGCTGCGTGAACTAAGTTGCGCAATTCCACTTAACCACTCACACGTTTACATTCGCCCTCCCATCTCCCCTCCGAACTGTCTCTATTTCTGTTAACTAGACATAAATCTCACCAATAGTTGCTTTTATATTTTAGATTGTACATTAGAAATAATGTTTTGAAATTAAAATGTTTTTAGTTTATGCTAATCTTTCCCTTTTTTAATTTAATTTTATTTTAAAGGAAATGAGAAAAGGTGTGTATTTAATTATGCATTTTAAATTAACAGTGTTTTTTTTTTTTAATGAAATAAGTAATTATATTGCTGCAAACGTTTGAAAGTTTTTCAAGAATTTGTCAGAAATATAAAATGAATTTTGGGGAAGGGGGGGGGGGATACTAATGCTTCTGGATTTTTTAGAAAGAAACTCCAAATGATATGGGAAATTGTGCGTAACACTTGGCAAATCTGTTTTCCAATTTTTGAAAAATTGTATATCATCTTTTAAAACGCCATGTTTTCCCATTTTTGTCACCTTTACACGCTTTTATTTTAACTTAACTTGGAATATCAACCGTGGAAGGTTTGAGATTTAATGCTTTTTAATGGTCAAAAAGTGCAATTCCCCCCCTCTTCCCTCCTTCGAGATTGGAATGAAAATTTGAATTTTAATCACATTATGAATGGTATAAATTTTAACAAATGCTTAAGAATTTTTTTCGTGACTTATTTTTTCTATGGTATTGTTTTCATATAAACAAAAGGAGAATAACACTGCAAAATGAAAAAAGAAATCCATTTTTTAAATTTATCATCATTTTATAGCTTGACATCTCAAGTTTAACTATTTGAAATTCCATTGAAAAATTCCTACGCATTACGAAGTTACAGCTGATTTTGGAAGTCGCATAATAACCGTACTTCAAACTTTAATAGTGTTTTTCTAGAAATGACTTTCTTGCTACTTGCTCAGCAGCTAACTCCGTAATTTTTCATCAGAATAACTTTAAGTTTTCCCATAAATAAATACTAAAACTTCTTACTGACTTATCTTAGTGTGCAAAAAAAAAAAGTTTTTGAATATTAGCTTCGAAATAACATTATAGTGTTATTCCCCTTACGAGCCTACACTAATTATGCAGAGAAATCCGAATGCGTTAAACTTATTAGAGAAATCTTTACAGATTTCTCGTTTACATTTAAATTTTTTGCACAGGATACCTGAGATCAATATCTTTTATGTGTTTGTACTTTTTCAATTTTTGTTGCTGTTCTTTATATACGAGAATAGTTTAACTTTCAGAATCGGTTCTAACTGGCTCCAAAAATTAAAGTATTCGCATATAGACGGCTTGCATTGACATCACGTTACTATTAGCAACGACTGATGCTCTAATCTGGTATTGTATCTTGAGCACATACAGCAGTGTCGAAACTAGCCTTTGTTGCACCCAGGTCAAACATGGACTTTGGCACCCCCCCCCCCTCTTCCTCACAGTATATTTACAAAGAGAATTTTACTAATTTGCTAATAGCCGACTTATTTTAAAATTTAAATATGTAATCATAACATATGTAGGTAATACTGAAGTACGTAACCTACAATGGCGGATCTAAGGGGGAGGCCACGAAGTTCATGACACCCTCCCCCAATCTAAACACCAACAAAAATAGTCTAAAGATCAATTTTTAAATGAAATATACAGTGAGTTCCGATTATCCAAGTTTCCGCTTTAACCGAGTCATTTTCTTCTGATGGACTGATGGCTTCCATTATTCATTATTATGATACAGCCATTCTAAATGAAATGTTAGGTGAAGATGAAAGAGCAGTCATAAAAAGTTAGAACTCTGATTTTCTGGTCAGAATGGGAAAAAATGGCCATAATTTTTTTTTACACTTCGTTTAGAATGGCTGTTTCATACTAATGGAAGCCATCAGTCCATCAGAAGAAAATGATCCATTCCAAAGATGTAATCCTTCATTTAGCGCCCGGGCCCGGGGCACATGCCCCCTCTAAGTTTCGGCCCTGCCACACAGAACGTCAGAACTCTCCGTTTGCTCTTAAACAAGTGTTGTCTTTTTGTTTAATTTTGATTTTTATTATTATAGTGCTAATAAGTCAAATCGAGAGCACCACATTCGCCTTATATTTGGGCGCCATATGAAGCGATGCCAGATTCTTCCGAACATGTGACGTCATGTGTAAGCTGTCTATAAAAATATTGTAACTAAAATCGAAAAAGTAAAAAAGCACAAAAGTAGATATCAACCTCACGTATCCTCAGAAATCTGTAAAGAACACTCCCATAAGATTAACTTTAGCCTGAGCATATTTTCTTATAACTAGTCACTACTAGAGATAGGCAACATCGTTCCTTTTAAGGAATCTTTCACTAAAAGGAAAGAGTTCTTTGGGGTCGTTTCGAAAAAAGGAGCGATTCCGAGAAAAAGGAACGAATCAAAGAAAAAGGAAACGATTCCAAGATAAAAGGAACAATTTTGAAAAAGAAAGGATTCCAAAGGGAAAAAAAATGCTTCCGAGATAAAGAGAACGAATCCGGATGCAATAGAACGACATGAAATCTATAATATTTATTACTAATTTATTTTCTTACGTAATCATTCATTTTCTTATAAATCCTTTTGCCTTAAATTTTTGGACAGATGATTTTGTTTTTAAGAGTTCATTTCATTGATCAGTGTGTGCAATTAATTAGCAGTTATTTCTAATCACCATAATACAAGTATTCCCTGACTTTATGACATTAATCATAATTCCTCTTGAAAATGTACCCCTGGTTGGACTTTCATTTACCGCTACAGTTTATCCAAGAAATTTTATTGTAGCTTCGGTTTTGGCTATCAGGGCGGCGCGGCGATCTATTCGATTTTCAGTGTAATCATTGGTTTCTTCTTGAAAATATATTATCAATTAACCTTCTATTTATATTATTATTTTATATAGAAAATTTTATTATTTTTCTGATATTTGTCACCAGAGTCTATGCAATTTTTAGTTTTATAGATTCCTCTTCAAAATCCAATCTTAGGTAATCTTTCGTTTACATATCGGTCCTCAGAACCGGACCGTTTTCAGTACGATTCCTCGGAAATCGATCTTGTTTGGAGTCTGCCCATTTTGAAACAATTCCTAGGTCTCCGCCCATTTAGGAATAAATTCATGTATGAATAGAATCTTTTATAAAGTCAAATTCAGATACTTGTCGGTTTTGATAAACCTAATTGGTTAAACAGAGTGTATTTGCGAGTCTTAATATATAACATTGTCTTTCCTGACTGCATCATCAATGCGCAGCCGAAACCGAAATGCCTACACCTAAAATCATAAAATTTTAGTTGTTACTTCCTGCTATAACACAATCGGCGCTTTTTAGAGTCATTACATGTTCTTTTTGTTTCACTGCCAGAATCGTCCTTCAACAAATGACACATTTCTAGTCACTACACTAGTCACGGGAAGAAACAAGAATACTAGGAAACTTTATTTTCAAATCTCTCTCATTTTAATATTTTTGAATGATTTATTTATTTATTTTTTGCATAGGATACCTGATGTCTGTCTCTAACCGGGCTAGTTATTTTTTATTTTACATTTTTTTAAATATTAGGATAGTTTCAATTTCAGAATTGATTCCGAAAATGAAAGTAATTTTTTTTAAAAATATGAAACTAAAATCGAAGATGTAAAACTAGCCTCGTTACAGATCGTCCTCAGCTATCTTATGCAGAAATATAAAAATACAAAAGAGAAATTTGAAAATAACTTCTCCATAGGATTGATTCCCCATAGAAACTGAAGAATTTTATGAAATTAAAGACCTCATTCAAAATATAATTAAATAATTAATATTTTATTTTCAGTAAATTCTTCAGTTTCTAATTTGCTTTTTTTGTGATTTTTTTAATTTTTAACCAGCAATCCATATTTTAAAATTAATCATAAACCATTTTCAAACACAGCTAAGCAAATATTATTATTATTATTATTATTTTTTTTTTTTTTTTTTGCACCAGGTTCTAATTAAAGATTAAGAGATGTTTGTAGCAGATAAATCATATACAGGTACAGGGCTATGTGTCTATCAAGTGTAAATCAAAGCAGTAAATTTTCAACAACCAGGGCCCATGTCAAATTAATGTTAGCTGGAATATTTTGAAAAGAAATGAGTTATGAAATGAGGCTTGATTTTAAAGATAAACATTGAATGTTTATAAACATTCATTTTTTATTTTCTATAAATATATACAGTGAAATACGTTTAACACGAAAGTGAGGGGACCGAATTTTTTTTTCGTGTTTAAAAAAATTTTCGTTAAAAGATTCGTAAAAAAAGAACAAAACTCACGAATATTTTCGATGTTGTAAAATTTTATTTCGATTTCCTGTTAAATTACTACAGGGGGACACATAAATACTGTGACGTGATAAAAATGTCATTTTAATGTTTTTCCAGTTTTTGCGATATACTATTGTTTTATTTGTTTTCCTCGTGCTTTTTTGTTGTGTAATTGCTATTTCAACTGATAATAATTCACTCTTTTGAAGGAAAACTTAATGTGCAAAGAAGACCGGTCAGCCATCGTCCTCCACCACAAGAGGGGAAGGTAAATTCCTGCGATCGCCAAATTGCACCAGGAACAAGTCCATTGCGCCGTCAAACATTTTAAAGAGACCGGAGGTATCAAAGACTGTCAACGAAGTGGAAGTCCGTGAATAACAAGGATCTCAGTGCGCAGAAACATGGTAAAGAAGAAGATCCTGAGAAATCCACAAAGAAACATCCGACAATTGGCCAAGGAGCAGGACGTTGACAGCGAATCCATGCGAAGACATGTCAAAAAAGATCTGCAACTCATCCCGTACAAACTGGCGAAGAAACACTATCTCACGGAACCAATGAAGGCATCAAGGCTCGAAAAGTACAAGAAGATGAAATCCCTGTGCCGCGGCGATGCCTTGAATTGGATTTTCTTCACCGATGAAAAGAGTTTTATGGTCCAACCTTTTCGGAACTCAAAGATGGAACGCAAGTTGCTACTCAAAGGGGCTCCCCGCATCGTGAAGGTGGAAAAAGTTATTTTCCCAAAGTCTGCGATGGTGTGGGCGGAGATTTCCGAATTGGAAAAGACAAAACTCGTCTTCGTACCAAAAGGTGTCAAAGTCAACGCAGAGACGCACCAGGAGCTAACTTCGGAAGTCGCCGTTATCCCCTGCACCGAAAAAAAGCTAAGAACATCAACTGGAGTTTTCGGCAAGATTGGCCGACTCTCCACGGAGCGAAAAAAACGCTGGAGCAGGCGCGGATCCACGGGGGGGGGGGGCGATCGGCCGATCGCCCCCCCCCCCCCCCCAAATCCACCGATATCGCGAATTTCGACAAATGGTTTCCGAAAAAAATCAATTTCGTGAATTGTTCGCAGGTCAAAGGGTCGCAAAAAAAACGCGAATTTCGTCAAAGATCGCGCAAAAAAGGCCAA
Organism: Maratus speciosus; assembly: GCA_963932465.1. NCBI lineage: Eukaryota > Metazoa > Arthropoda > Arachnida > Araneae > Salticidae > Maratus > Maratus speciosus. The sequence goes on along the minus strand of OZ010796.1, from coordinate 89,843,592 downwards.
TTTCGTCAATTGATTGCGAAAAAACGCGAATTTCATCAAAGGATCGCGAAAAACACGAATTTTGTCAAAGAAGCGCGGAAAAAATGCGATTTTCGTCAAAAAATCGTGCATTTCATCAAAGGACCACGATAAAAACGCAAATTTCGTCAAAGGATCGCAGGAAAAAACCGCTAATTTCGACAAAGAATTGCGAAAAAACGCTAATTTCGCGAAAGAATCGCGCAAAAAACGCTAATTTCATCAACAGATCTCTGAAAAAAGGCGAATTTCTTCAAAGAATCGCGAAAAAAATACGCAAATTTCGCCAAAGAATTGCTGAAAAAACGCGAATTTCGTCAAAGGGCCGCGGAAAAAACGCACAATTAGCACAGGGAAAAGATTCCCCTAGGTGCGCATCCACGAAGGGGGGGGGGGGTTCGATCGGAGCAAAGAAAAGAAGAACAAATTTACCAAGTTGGTTTATAAGAAATCAACACACCATACGCATTTTAACTGACTGGGATTAGGATATAATCCTCTTTTGTTCATTCATCAAATACCCTTGAAATTTACCAATGTGGGTCGCAATAACAGTACATTTTTTACACATTAGTGGCTGTCTTCAGAAAACATTAAGATGCTTGAATTTTTCAAAGGACCTTTCTTTTTCTTGTTACTTTCATTCTTTGGAAATTGTATCAATCCCATTCTTTTCTCAAACAATAAAGCACTCCTCAAAAATATTGTTATACAGAAATTAGAATTGTAGCTTCTTTGAAAGAACGAAAAAGTTTCAACACTTTAAAGGGATCCGCATAACGTTGGCAATTTATGTTGTAGAGATTCAACAAAAGGTACACGAAGTGGCATCGTTCCCCACCTCAACCCATAGTGTCAAAAATTATGTCGCCATATGCCTTTTGACTGGACATAATCCTATTTTGTTCACTAATTGCCGAAACGCCAGTGAGATTTACCATTGATACCCGAAAAGTGTTTGGTTTTCGTTTGCTTGTCTGTTGTTCCGCGAAAACTGCCGTTAAAAGCGTTGGATTTATATCATTGGGGGGGGGGGGGGCGACCTCCTCGATCGAACCCCGCCCCCGTGGATGCGCTTCTCCTGATGCTAATTGTGCGTTTTTTCCGCGTCCCTTTGACGAAATTTGCGGATTTTTTCGCAATTCTTTGACAAAATTCGCATTTCTTCTGAGATCTGTCGATGAAATTCGCGAAATTAGCATTTTTCCGCAATTGTTTGGCGAAATTAGCATTTTTTCCGCAATTATTTGGCGAAATTCGCGTTTTTTTGCAATCCTTTGGTGAAATTCGGGTTTTTTCTACGATTCTTTGACAAAATTTGCGTTTTTTCAGCGATCCTTTGACGAAATTCAAGTTTTTTTCAGCGATCTTTTAATGAAATTCGCGTTTTTTCTGCGACACTTTGACGAAATTCGCGTTTTTTCTGCGACCCTTTGACGAAATTCGCGTTTATTCCGCGCTTCTTTGACGAAATTCGCGTTTATTCCGCGCTTCTTTGACGAAATTCGCGTTTTTTGCGAGATCCTTTGACCTGCGAATGATTGATGAAATCGATTTTTTTCGGCAACCATTTGTCGCAATTCGCGATAATCGACGGATTTATATTTTTTGATCCAAGGGGGGGGGGCGGCGATTCGCGCCTGTGAAGAGGTATAATCACCACTTAGATGACACATTTTGACTTTCAAGGATGTTAAGGCCCTTCAAATTTCTGAAGGGGATCCTTTTTCAGAGATTACCCTCTTTCAGAAATCTGATATTAAAAAATAAATGTGATTGGTATGTTTTTCAGCTACGGTAATTGGTTCTTATGTATTTTTTAGTGCTGAATCCAGAAATGACCTTCATTTTTTACCATACCATCACGTCAGGATTTTTCACAAATCGCAAATTTTTAAATAGTCGAAATATTGCGAAAATCTGCTACTATAAAATAGACGTAACTTTTTTTCATAATAACTTATTCATTTTTTTGCTTATACTATGGATTTTTACAGTTAAACATGTAAAATATTGTGTACTTAAAATCCTTATAATTTTATTCCATGCGTGGAAGTTTCTTTGAACCGCTCATGCTCTGCTTCGCGCTTTTCTTTTAATCTTCTCTATGGGGTTTATCTCGGTATCCTCTTTTATTTTGGCGGTTGATAAAGCTGAGAAATTTGTGGCAGATGTATTTAAAACATTTACCTTGTTTTGTTAATGCTTTGAGAGATTTTCGCTATTTTTAGCCCCCGGTACGGTATGCTATTTCTTTCTCCCAGCTTATTTTGTGACATCTCCAAAAAATAACGTTACCTTACAGAAGTCAGCCGTGAAACAAAGCAGTACGATTAAATACTCTATAGCAATTTTTTAAACTTCTAAGCATCGCACATTTTCAATGTTTATACCGTCATATTCGAAAAAAAAAGTACTTTATAATGCAATTTGTTTGAAAACTGCATCTCCATTTCTTTTTGAAATATTAATTTTTTTTTTTTTTTTGTAGTTTTTAGAGCTATTTGCTTAATATTTGCAACGGAAGAACTCCATTTCTGTAGAAAGTGAAAGAAAAATAGAAATTATATCTTTTTATTGCCATTTTTCCCATAAAAACTGAAAAAAAAAGTTAAAATACGTGCTATTTTCAAAAAATATAAAAAGAAGAAGATTTCTGATAAAACAGGGAGCTTTTAGAAACTAAATTTCATTTTAAATATCTATAATGATAATACAAACAAATGAAGGCTTGTGAATCTTTAGATGGCCGATTTTTAGACGAGTTTTTTGAATGACGAAATCTCTTTTTTTTATGTGTGTGTGTATTATTCAGCGATAGTGACGTCTTAAGCATACTTTACTGTAGATGTTGTTTAACACTGGATCGCAAATGATTCTTCAGCGGATGTGGATGGCGTCACTTTATGTAAAATAAAATCGCATGTTATAAGTCTTAAAACTGAACTACATTAGAGCCCCGATTATCGGAGTTTCCGCTTTCACCGAGTTATTTTCTTCTGATGGACTGATGGCTTCCATTTCTTTTTTTAAAAAAATTATGACCATCCCCCCCCCCCCCCATTCTGACCAGAAAATCAGAGTTCTAACTTTTTACGACTGCTCTTTCATCTTCACCTAACACTTCATTTATAACGACTGTTTCATAATAATGGAAGCCACCAGTCCATCAGAAGAAAATGATCCATTCCAAAGGTATAAGTTCGATTAACTCGGATAATCGGGACTCTACTGTATCTATATTTATATACATATATTTTTTTGCCATCGGGGGCGACACTAAATTCTGGAAAGCAGAATTCCTGTTTTCTAGTTTTGTTTTTTAACTTTGAAATTTACGATTTGCGAAAATCGTGACGTGATGGTTAAAAATGAAGGTCATTTTCGTATTCAGTGCTGAAAAATACATCAAAATCAATTACCAAAAGTTAAAAAACACAATCATCGCAGGCTTGTGTTATTAATGTTATAACTAAAAGAACAAAAAATAAGATAAATAATTACCATAGTACAAGAGTAAAAAGAAAAAGAAAAAAAAAAAAGACATTTAATAAATAAATTCTGTTATAACGTTTTTAATTTTACGACCTAATAAGTAGCAATAAACCATATTTTGAGAGGGCGGGATCATATAATAAGAGTGTTGGATAACCGAGTGTTTCGGTTAATCGGACGTCGGATAATCGAAAATCAGTAATATTTTCAAATCGCATTAATTATTTCATATTCATTTAAAAATTAACTGCAAGGAATGATTTGAGCAACAGAAATTATGACTACATTAATTATATGTCACTCGGGATCGCCCCCCCCCCCAAAAAAAAACGATTATCTGGATCCGCCCCTGCGCTGGAGGGGTGCGAGGCCAATCTCTCGTGAGTTTGGACGATGGGCGTTTGCCGCTCAAATTCAACTGACTTCAAAAGTATGGACTTCGCTGTTTGGGGGATCCTGGAGCCAAAAGTCTGCACAATCAAGAACAAGTCCCTGGATTCATTGAAACGCGCTCTGGCAAAAGCCTGGGCCGGAATCACACAGGAAACAGTCGCGGCCATCTTGAAGAATTTACAGAAGCGTCTAGACGCCTGCATCCAGGGGCGCCATTTGAGGGGGGCTGGGGGGGGCATAGCCCCCCCCCCCAAGGAATTTGATATTTTAGAAAATTTATCTGTCATCGCAGGTCAAACTCAAAAGAATTTTAAAAAATTACTCAAAACCTAAAATAGCTTGTCAAATTTTATTACAATAAAAACACGTATAAATAAACACTTTAGGCATATAAACTAATAATTATAAAAAAAAAAAATTCTAATTTGCCAATTTATGTCTTTTTTCCAAGTCTAATTTGCAAATTTCGCATTTTTTTTTTCTGCGGTCAATTGACGAATTGATTTTGCGTCGCTCTGCAAGAAAAATAAGCAAATAAATAAATAAAATAGCATGGTCTTCCCTTGAAAATTAAACAAGAGAGAAAAATCATGCGTCAAGCATAGATTATGAAACACTTTCCAACACATCATGAATGCTTTAGCAAAACTTAGCCTTTCAATAAGGTGAATAATATATCTAATTAAACATTTTAGAAAACATAAGGACTTTTTCCTAGAAATCCGCACAAACTTTGCAATTATGTAAAATAGCAAAGGAAACCGAATCAGGTGAAACTTGCACGTGAAGTGTTGTGCTATGGTATATAAGAGCATGGCCATTAGCCAAGAGATCATTAAATAATCTGTGTTTTCCGAGAATAGAGCCACAAGAGGAGTGTCTATGTATTATTGTGTACTAGTTTTACGAAAGCAATATTCATCAAGGAGCAAGTCCATCGTGAACTATTTATTTTCTGAAAATATCACCAAACGAACTACATACGATGTTCTAGAATGTTACTAGGAGGGACTCTCGACCAAAAAAGAACTGGGATCGGGTAGGAAGGCAAAAAAAATCTCCAAGCCAGAGTTAGAGCAGTTGAAAGGACTATTTGACGAAAACGACCGAGTATTAATCCATCCCATGCCTTCGAAATACAGTGTTTCACCTAACCACCAACAAAAGACAATCACTAAGAACCTGAACATCAAATATTACAAGAAATGGTCATAACAGAATGAACAGAAAAACAAATGGTTGTCGTGAAAACGAAGTGTGGTCACTTGTTCAGAAAATTCTCTGATAGAATATTCATCTTCGATGACGGTAACGGCTCATATTTTAAGCTCAAGCGTTCCACGTTTAACTATAACGGTGGCTATTATACATCTGACGTCTCTACGACCCAAGATCTCATTAAATTTTCTACTAAAGCAAAATTCCAAGACAAGATCCTCGTATGGATTGCAATGAGTCCGAAAGGTTTGAGTCGTCCGTTCATCCGAAAGTCAGGGTTCGCTGTCAATGGGCAACGATATTTGAACAAGGGCATTCGCCGTCTTCTTATCCCCTACATCTGTAGCAACTACAATGACGGTGATTACGGTATCTGGCCAGACTTGGATAGCAGTCATCTCTGCAAAATCGTTCTCAGCCATTTCTGCCAGCAAAACTTCACTTTCATAAAGAAGTCTGACAACTTGGTTAGCGTTCCCCAAATTTGACCAATTGAGCGGTTCTGAAAGTATCTGAAGTCAAAAGTATCTGCCAAAGGCTAGAAAGCAGGTAACATCCAGAAATTGATCAATCGAATCAAGTATTGTTTCAAAATTATGAACTTAAATTTTGTACAATGTCTAGCAAGTACCACCAAAAGTAAAATCGATAATGTCAAACGAAACGGTTTAATTGAAATCCGATAACAGTTTTACAGAGGAATGTGGTTATTGAAGTCACCTTACAGTGCCCATTTGAGTTCTTTATCTCGTTTTTTAATGACTTTCAAGTCAAGAAAAGTTTGTGCAGATTTCTAGGAAACAGTCCTTATACCACATTTAAAAACCATATTTCAATAATTACCGCCCATAACCGTAAAAGTAATCCAGTTCTTTTGTGAAGCTCTGTATATGATCTATAAATTTGTACATATGATACACAGTGTGCTTAAATTATGTTTAGTAAGAAAATGCATAACATAGTAAAAAATTCCCCTTCAGCAGTTTCTACCGATAGGGTGAAACGTACTTAAATTCTTTTGTACGGCCCTGTATATGACATACAGATTTTAATACACACCACATATTAATGCTGAAATTTACAAGCAATGCTTAAGCTACTTAAATTACGCTTCCATGAGTTAATATCCACAGGCGATTATATATCCAGTTCTTTGCATAGTCCTGTATATGATTTTATTTATATGCAGCAAACTTACCTTAGTATATTATACTAAATGTAGTTGAGCTTGAAAGACAACTTGAAGCTGCATAACTCAAATTAAAAATAACATCTTTAAGCAATTCCTGCTCTTTCTCAATAATGCTTACGAATTTTTCTGTGTGTCTTACGAATTTTTCTGTGTGTCTTACGAATTTAAAAATTGCTCTGTATATGTTCTATAGAATTTATGTACACCATGTAGTATTCAAAAATTTAGTTAAACTAAAAAACCATACCATAAGTGAAAACGGACTTGCAGCAATCATTCCTAATAGCCAAACTTCGCATACAGATTTGTTCCCGAAATCTTTTATGTGTCCCTGTAAATGAATGATAAATGCAATCCCCATCCTATTTTACTGCAAGCATTTTGTTGTTAGCTTCAGTAATATATATCAGTTTCATCATGTTTGAAATAGTGCAACATAATTGAA